>JAGFNQ010007824.1:198186-361864 GCA_024364735.1 Boesenbergia rotunda | reverse complement strand
CGAAGTGCTGCCAAATTGTAGAGTGATTTCTTGCTTCCTCCATCATTTTTCTACACCTGTAAAGAGGAAGCTTTTGCTGTAAAGGTTTCTCCACCTCAAGGAGACTTTTCGATAGTGAAAAGTGGTGCTCGCGGCGTGGATCCTTGGATTAGTCACCCATCTGGGTGGATACCAAGTAAAAGAATTATTGTTAGCATTGCTATTTATTTTGCATATTATTTCCCGCTGCGCTAACAGTCTTGTAGAGATCAAACGATCCGCGAAAGTGCATTCACCCCCCCCCCTCTGCACGCCTACATCGATCTTTCAGTTGGTATCAGAGCCGGTACGTTTTGGAAGATCTAACAATCAACCAGAACACTTGTAATGGCATTTCAAGAGGGATACTCCACCGCACGACCACCATTCTTCGACGGCAACGACTTCGCGTACTGGAAAGGTAGAATGCAATACTATCTTATGAATGAAATAGAAACTTGGATAAGTGTTGCAGATGGCTTCGAGGCTCCCATCGATGAAAGAGGAGATCCTACCCCTATGAGAACATGGTCTAAAGAAGTGATGAAAAGGGCGCAGTCAAATGCCAAGACCACCACTACACTGCAGTGCAGGCTCTTGAAGGAGCAACTGAACAAAGTGGGGGCATTCAAGAGCGCCAAAGAGCTATGGGACAAGTTGGTAGAACTGAACGAGGGGTCAAACGAGTCCAGAAGAGCCAAGAAGGACTTGTTGGTGGCCCAACTGCAATCCCTCTCCATGAAGAGTAACGAGATCGTCAGTCAGCTGCATGGAAGAGTAAAGGAAGTGATCAACGAGCTCCATGTAATTGGAGAGAAAATCGAAAACCGGGATATCGTCAAGTATGTCTTACAAGCCTTCCCAAGAACCACCCTGTGGGCATCCATGGTTGATGCTTACAAGGTATCGAGGGACCTATCTTTAGTTAAATTAGACGATTTATTTTGTGAATTTGAACTGCACGAGCAAGCTAACATTTCGGCAAAAGAGAAAGGTATTGCTTTTGTTGCAGAAAAGGAGAAGAAGAGGAGAAAGGAGAAGAAGAAGGTGATCTACTCTTCATCCTTGGACTCAGAAGAGTCAAGTGCTTCTATGGACAGTGACCAAGAGGCTTTTATGGTAAGAAAATTTCGTAAAGTATTTAAAAGTTTTTCTAACAAATCATATGCTAGGAAAGGGGCCAAAGGCAAGAGTAGCCAAGGAAGAATTGGTGAAGGGGCTCCCAATGATCAAGTACGAAAATAACAAGATGTGTGATGCATGCCAAGAGGGTAAGCAATCCAAAGCATCACACAAGGGTAAAACTTTAATTACCACTTCCTTGCCTTTAGAACTTTTACATATAGACTTGTTTGATTGCCATAGTACTCCATCACTTGTAGGGAGTAAGTATTGCTTAGTGATAGTAGATGACTTTTCTAGGTTTACTTGGGTCTATTTCTTGAAACATAAGGATGATACCCTAGATGTATTTATAGGATTTAGTAAAAGGGTAGAAAACGAAAAGAACATCAAAATAAACCGAATTAGGAGTGACCATGGTGGGGAGTTCCAAAACGCTAGTTTCATTCAATTTTATGTTGAAAATGGGTACAAGCATGAGTTTTCATGCCCTAGGACTCCTCAACAAAATGGGGTAGTTGAGAGGAAAAACCGAGCCCTACAAGAAGCTACTAGGACTATGCTTAATGCATATTCTCTTCCTAGCTATTTTTGGGCCGAAGCGGTTAACACCGCTTGTTATATCCAAAATCGGGTGTTGGTACATAGGTTTTTAGGAAAAACACCCTTTGAACTTTGGAATGGAAGGGTACCCCAAGTCCACTATTTTAGAGTCTTTAGATGTAAAGTTTACATCTTAAACACCAAAGACGACCTAAGAAAATTTGAGTCAAAAGCCGATGAAGGAATCTTAGTAGGGTACTCATTGACTAGTAGGGGTTATAGAGTATACAACAAGAGGACAAAAGTAATTGAGGAGTCCTCAAATGTCAAATTTGATGAAACCACTAGTACTTACCCTAGAAAGGCTTCCATTGATAAGGATATAGAAGAAGTCCAACCCCTTGCCCAAAGACTTCAAGACTTACATGTGGAGGGCAATGATCAAGGGGGAGTAAGAAACACACTAGAGGATGAGGAAGAAGGATTAAATGAACATACAACCTCTAGACCCTTGAGACATCACCATGATCATCCCATTGACCAAATTGTGGGTGATGTCACTCAAGGAGTAAGGACTAGGTCATACTTTAGGGATCAAACTAGTCAAATAGCTCTAATCTCCCAATTAGAACCCAAAACCATTAATGAAGCATTGGGAGATGTTGATTGGGTCTTGGCCATGCAAGAAGAGCTAAATCGATTTGAGAGAAGTGAAGTATCGGAGCTAGTTCCTAGACCCACTGATTGTACCATTGTGACCACTAGATGGGTCTTTAGGAACAAATTAGATGACCAAGGTAAAATCACTATGAACAAGGCTAGATTGGTAGCTAGGGGGTTTAACCAAGTTGAGGGATTAGATTATGATGAGACCTACGCCCCCGTAGCTAGGTTAGAATCCATTAGAATTCTACTAGCCTATGCCGCTCACATGGGTTTTACACTCCACCAAATGGATGTGAAGTCGGCATTCCTTAATGGGATCATTAAGGAAGAGATTTATGTAGAACAACCCCCCGGATTTGAGGATCCCAACTATCCGAGACACGTATTCAAATTAAGGAAAGCCTTGTATGGATTGAAACAAGCTCCCCGGGCTTGGTATGAAAGACTTTCTTCATTCTTGGTGTCTAAGGGGTTTAGGAGAGGAAAAATAGACCCTACATTGTTCCTAAAATCTAAGGATAAGGACATTTTTGTTGCCCAAGTCTATGTAGACGATATCATTTTTGGGTCAACAAATAATGACTTCCTACAAGAATTCATCAAGTGTATGGAAGATGAATTTAAGATGAGCCTTGTAGGAGAGTTAACCTTTTTCTTAGGCCTTCAAGTTAAGCAAACTAATGAAGGTACACATGTATTTCAAACCAAATATGCTAAGGAGATGCTAAAGAAATTTGGTCTAGAACATGCTAAGGAAGCATCCACACCCATAGGAACTAATGTAAAATGGATAGTGACCTTGAAGGCAAAATGGTAGACTCTAAACAATATAGGAGCATGATTGGTAGCCTCCTATACCTAACCGCTAGTAGACCCGACATACTTTTTGCGGTAGGTATGTGTGCAAGGTACCAATCTTGTGCCAAAGAGTCCCATTTGATTGTAGTCAAAAGGATCCTAAGATATGTGAAAGGAATCCTAAATGTCGGACTTTGGTATCCTAGAACCCCAAATGTTGACCTAATTGGATACACCGACTCGGACTATGCGGGATGCATGCTAGATAGGAAGAGTACAAGTGGAGGGTGTCAATTCCTTGGGTCTTCTTTAGTTAGTTGGAGTAGTAGGAAACAACCATGCGTTGCCTATTAACAACGGAAGCAGAATATGTGGCAATGGGTGGATGTGTTTCCCAACTCCTTTGGATCATGCACACCTTAGAGGACTATGAGCTACATTACACCAAGGTCAAAGTCTTGTGTGACAATGTAAGCACGATCAACCTAACTAAAAATCCGGTTCACCATTCTAGAACAAAACACATTGAAGTGAAACATCACTTCATTAGAGACCATGTGGCAAGGGGAGACATAGAATTACACTATGTTGAATCAAAGTCGAACCTAGCCGACATCTTTACCAAGCCTCTTCCCGAATCGGAATTTACATCCTTAAGAAGAGGCCTTGGAATGTGTTTTGTGGAAGTATAGAATGAAATTAGACACATCAGCTTTGAAAAAGGGTGTTTGATCCATTAAGGTGATACATTTGGCTCACTTGTGCTTGTGGCACATTGTTGAACCATTAAAAGTATCAAAATATCAAAACTAGACCAACTATGGGGGAGGGAAGTGTTTAATCAATGGACACTTTGCCAAAGATCATAGTTGGACATTTTAAAACTTTGCAAACCATTTTATGTTTTACATACTGTGTCATGCTTTTAAAAGTCACATATTTGCAAAATTGGTTTGAAAGGTTGATACAAAATGTAGTATTTTTCAAAACTTTTAGGTTTTTATCAAAAGACGTGCATGTTTGAAATTTTATATGGTTTAATATTTTTCCCTAATAGAGTATAACATTTCAAACATGTATGCAAAATTTTACAATTTTTGGAATTTTTTGGAATTTTCTGGGAGTTTCTGAAATTTGACAGAAAAGCTGAAATTTCAGACTGATGGCGTATCAGTCGACTGCCCATAGGGCAGTCGACTGGCGCAGCTATTTTCAGCTACTGTGAGAAAATTCAGAAATCAATAATCCTCGCATTTGATGCCATAGGGTTTGGTTGCTTGAGGCAATCATTTTGATGGTGTCAAAGGGGGAGAATGGGTGGTTTAAGTTAGAATTTTGACTTAAAATGGATGATTTTAGGTATTTTGTCTAACTTGAAAGGTTAAAATTTGGAGAGAAGACATGGATTAAGTGGGAGGTACCTCTTAGGTTCGGATATGTCTTACAATCTTATTGATGTTGTTAAGTGGAAACTTAACTTGGAATATGATTAAAATTGAAATTGTGGAGAGGACATAGGTTAAGGGGGAGGTTACCTCTTAGGGTTATTATGTCTCATAATGTTTCAATTGCTATCATTTGCTATTGCTATTGCTGTTATTTATCTCTAACTTAAACATATTGCCACACATCAAAAAGGGGGAGATTGTTGAAGCAATCGGCCCTTTAAATGATTGGAAGATCATGGTTTTGATGTGTGGGCGAATAGGTTTAAAGTTAGAGTGTTATGTTGTATTTGATTTGTGTGATTGAGTTTGCAGGACTTGGAAGATCACACTTGGAGGACCTATCCGAGGGACGAGAGCCGAGGGAGGAGAGCTCCAAGGGCAAGCCGGGAAGTGGACTTTAAAGGGCACACGTGAAGGGTGGTATGGAGGCAAGCCAAAGGAAGGCTTGTGTGCACATCCGAGGGACGATAGCCAGAGGAAGAGGACTTCAAGGGGCGAGCCAAGGGAGCATACCTGAAGGCACACGCGAAGGAGAAGGTTTGAAGCGGCTGGAGCTGAGCTGGGAGGCAGGGCAATCGACTGGCCCAGAGGCAGTCGACTGCCAAAACCCACAGAGAGTTCGCAGCCTCGGACCAGTCGACTGGCCTTGGGGCAGTCGACTGGTATACCCTAAATCTAGCCGTTCGCTAGCTGTCTGCTAGCCGTTGGCCAGCATTTACTGCTGGGCCAGTCGACTGCCCTAGGGGCAGTCGACTGGTGGGCGCCTGGACAGACTGCGAATCTGTCCTTTTCACCTATAAAAGGAGGCCTCGTTACACGTGTATGTACAGTTCCGTACAGTAACGAAGTGCTGCCAAATTGTAGAGTGATTTCTTGCTTCCTCCATCATTTTTCTACACCTGTAAAGAGGAAGCTTTTGCTGTAAAGGTTTCTCCACCTCAAGGAGACTTTTCGATAGTGAAAAGTGGTGCTCGCGGCGTGGATCCTTGGATTAGTCACCCATCTGGGTGGATACCAAGTAAAAGAATTATTGTTAGCATTGTTATTTATTTTGCATATTATTTCCGCTGCGCTAACAGTCTTGTAGAGATCAAACGATCCGCGAAAGTGCATTCACCCCCCCCCCCCCCCGCCCTTTGCACGCCTACATCGAACTTTCAAGGCTTTGAGAGCATACCTTACTAGGTCTCGGTTTTCTACCTTCTCATTTATGGAATGCAAACCGTTGAAGATCTCCTTGAAATGACCATGAAGTATATACTTACAGTTTCATCCTCTTCCATGGACAGTTTTGAAGTTGGCTGAGAAGAAGGTCTTTCTTAACTCTCCAGGAATCTTGAGTTCCCTCATGGAGCTCAATGAGTTTCTTCCATAGGTCTTTGGCAGAGGTGAAGGGGCCAACCTTGATTAGCTGTTCATTGGTCATCCCACATTGCAAGGTGACAATAGCTTTGGCATCGGCTTCTCCCTTTCTGATTTACTCAGCCGACCACCTTGAAAACTCAATCTCTTTTCCTTCATGATCTCTTGGAGGGATGAAACCCTCCTTCACAGCAAACCACATGTTAATGTTGGTCTTGAGGTAAAACTCCATCCTTGACCTCCAATATGGAAAATCAATCTCATCCAAGAATGGAGGTCTGTTTGTGCTCAACCCTTCTCTTCCCATCGCCATCTTGTAGACTCTCGGGTGTTAATCCGTTTGAGAAAAGCCCCAGGCTCTGATATTACTTGTTGGTGCTTGGATGGCTATAGAGGGGGGGGGGTGAATGTAGCCAGACACTCAAATAAGTGCCTCTTTAAAATCTTCTGCGATCAGGGTTAGCAGCAGCGGAAACAAAACATATAGAGAAAGGCAACCTTAATAGAAATGCAGAAATGAAGAACTCACAAACCAATCGCTAAGACGGAGATGTACAAGGTTCGGGGATAACTTGCCCCTACTCCTTGGCGTGCCCGTAAGGTGGGCGATCCCTTGATCATCGGCAGATCGAGCCCCGGTGAACCCAGATAGTAAGAAGTCTCCTTCTTGGTGGAGTAACCTCTCCACAATCAGTCTCCAAATGATATGAGAATGAGCACAGAGACACGAGAAGAAAACCTCACGCTAATCTAGCAGGAACACTCAAGGAAGAACACTACATAGGGAGCACAACACAACAGCGAAACCCACAGCCACAACACTTGCTTGTTTTTCCTGTCTATTCTCTCCTCTGCATCTCCGCTTCTTCTTAAGCTCTGCTCACCATCGCCAGGCTCCATCAGCACCCACTGAGCCACAGCCTGACCCACTGACTCCTCTGAGCACTCAGTCCACTGAAGACCTCTTCAGCTGAGCCTCCGTCAGTCGCCAGCCTCGCTAGGAAGCCGTTGAAACCTAAAAACAGAATACATACAAACCTGCTCAATGGAAAGTCCCCAGTTGACTCTCCTCCATTGTTTGAATCCTCCCTGTCTAACCTGCACACTTCAACAGAAGATTAGCACAGCATATCAAATGAAATCAGCAAGGTAGCAGAGAAAACAGACGCGATCAGAACGTCTGACAGCGATTTCAAATTAAAATTACAGTTACTGATCGGCCACCAGACCGATCAGAGATGACCCTGATCAGTCACCAGACCAATCAGGGTAAGCCCTGAACGATCAGGCTCCAGCCTGATCGGTCCATAGTGAGAAACCAGGAATCGCGGACTTCTTGTGATCGATCACACTAACCGATCAAGTATTGGGGATCGGTCACCAGACCGATCCAACAGCTGAAGACAGAACCTTCAGCTTTTCCCAACCAACGTCTCCTGATCAGTCACCAGACCGATCAGGTTGTACCCTGATCGATCTGGTGACCGATCAGGTCAGTCCCTGACCAATCAGAATCCATCCTGATCGGTCAAGATCATCCTGATCGGTCAGGATCATCCTGATCGGTCAGGATGAGGAACTCGCGATCTTTGATCAGTCACGAAGACCGATCAAGGGTTTCTCCCTCAACCTTCTGATCACTCTCTGATCGTTCACCAGAACGATCAGAAGCCAAACAGAAACATTTCTGTTCTCTCTCTGAACGGTCACCAGACCGATCAGACGTCCTTGGTTCGGTCACCAGACCTATCCACAACAGGGAGTTCATGCCAACTACCTGATCGGTCACCAGACCGATCCAGCGACACCCAATTCAACTCTAAGTCAAGAGAACGACTCCCTAGCCTTCTCTGACTCGTGCTTAGTCCCCCGGACCAAAGACTTCGTGCCCATCTTCACTCACCGGGACTTCATTCAACCTAGCTTCACTCGCTAGGACCTGGCTTCACTTACCAGGGTTTCGGTCACCTAGCTTCACTCGCTAGGACCCAGCTTCACTCACCGAGGTTTCCTTCACATGGCTTTACTCACCAGGATCCCGCTTCACTCACTGGGATTTTAGTCACTTGGCTTCACTCACCAGGACCCGACTTCACTCACCGGGATTTCGGTCACCTGGCTTCACTCACTAGGGCCCGGCTTCACTCACCGGGATTTCGGTCACCTGGCTTCACTCACCAGGACCCGGCTTCACTCATCGGGATTTCAATCACCTAGCTTCACTCACCAGGATTTCGTGCCCAGTCCCCGACCAGGACTTAAGCCGAAGTCACTCAACCAAACTTAAATCGTTGTCAACACCAAATCAACAATCGAGCCAGACTGCATCAACAGTAGGATCTAGTCAGGTGCAAGCACAGGGACCCCAAACCAGTTTTGGACCACAAGACCTCCAAGGGTGGAAGTCCCCCATGATGATACATTGATCATTGAAGCTATCATCGTCAACTACAATGTTTATAGAACCTTTGTCGATGTAGGGAGTTTAGTAAATGTCATCTTCAAGAGTGCATTCAATCAACTATAGATTAACATAATTAAATGAGCTACAGCCTGTTGCGACTCCCTTATGTGGATTCACTGCAACAAAGTGCAACCGCTTGGACAAATCTTGCCGGTTATTTCCCTTGGCGAAGAGCCCTTGATAAGAACCCGCCGATTCGAATTCCTAGCGGAGAATATGCCTTTGGCATATAATGTTATCTTGGGAAGGCCTGCATTGTATGAATTCCGGACAGCCATCTCCACCTATTGTCAGAAGATCAAATTCCCTATAGGTGATCATGTAGGAGAAGTCAAAAGAGAGCAGTTGGTGTGATGCAAGTGCTATGTTGATGTCATCAAGACTGAGGCATGCAAGGCTCTCAAACTTCAATAGGCAGGAGTCAATGCAATACATCAAGCACCTTGATCCAAGTTGAATGATAACCGGGAGGAAATACAAGTCCATCAAGATTAGCCAGAAGCCATCGTTACGATAGCAGTCGACCTACCTCATGAGCTTAAAGCAGAGTTGGTGGCATGTCTAGCGGCAAGCAATGACGTCTTTCACGAGTATATCCCCAACGGTGATGGAGCATTGGTTTCATATTGTAGGCCCCGGTAGGCCGGCTAGAGGGGGTGGGGTGAATAACCCTACAATATGAGTTAGAAAAGTTCTCTTGCTTTTTGAACTTAGCAAGGATGCACAATTAATTAAACAAATAAAATAGCATCAAAGAATTAGAGTAAGAGATGCTAGAATTTATTTGGTTACAACCGGGAAGGTTGCTAATCCAAGACAGTGGAAAGTGCACTAAAAATATCTCTTTCGTTGAAGGTAGAGAAGCCTCTTACAATCTTTGGAAAGCTCACAATTGAGTAGGAAAGATGAGTTACAATGGTTGTGTTTGATTCCTAGCTTTAGAGGGGTATTTATAGCCCAACGGTCAAAGTGACCATTTGCTGATGTGACATTTAGGGCGCCTTAGTTGTGATCCAGGGTACCCTGAATGGATAAGTTTATCCATGTAGTAATGATAGACTAACGATTACTGTTCACTTAAGGCCTCCTAGATCTAACTGAGGGCTCCTTAGTTCCTAACTAGGGTGCTCTCAGTCGAAACTAAGGTACCTTCGTGCCTTTCAGTGGCAACTCCAAGTTTTACAACCAAGGCACCGTCTGTCACATCTAAGACACCTCGGGTCTTTAAGGTCATCCTTCGAATTGACCTTTTTGGACTCCACTTGCTTCGATGATGCTCCAGATGTCTGGAGTTGAGCTCATTGGAACCTAACTCCGATCTTCTCCTAAAATAGCTTTCCTCCTCGACTTCTCATCCTTCGGATGTCACGCACGTCCTTCTCGCCCATCGATGTACTCTTCAGCACCTTCTTATCCCTCGGATGCACTGAGTCTGTCGACTCCCTTCCCGTTCCATCCTTCTCGCTTGCCACATCTTCCGCTCGACTTCTTATGCTCCTATGCTTTTGTACATTTAGACACAAGGATCAAATACCACATGACCTAACTTGACTCAGTTTACTACATCAAAATCACCCTTGGATATTTACAATCTCTCCCTTTTTGATATACATCAACCCGAGTTAAATTAGGGTGCACAAACAAGAAATAAATATTGTTTATGAAAAACAATAAAACTAAATATGCAATTAAGTAAATAAAAATTTTGCAATTAATTTTTTGTAATAATCTCCCCTTAACTTTATCCTCATAACTCTCCCCCTTTGACCACGTAAATAAAAGGTTAAAAAGTTAGAATTTTTTTTTCTAAGGGGTAGTTCCCATAAATCTAGAATTTTGATTTTTTTTTTATTTTTTTTAAAACAATTTTAAGGTCAGACTTCAAAAATTAATTATCCTTAGAAAAATAGTTAAAGTTTTAGAACGTAAATCCTTAAAAATAGTCTTCTTTAGTAAAATCAATTGCTTTTTTTTAAAATATGAAATCCAACATATATTCATCAAAAAATGTGTGTGTAAAAATATATCTCTAAGATTTTTTAATATTTAAAATTTAATTTATGAAAAGAAATTCATAAAAAAACATGTATCAGTCAAGAAATTTCTAAAATTTTTGCCCAATGGTTAATATGACTTTGTAAAAATTCTCAAAAGAAAATAAATTTTCTAAGTAATAAAAACAGTATTTTCATTACAAAACTAAAAATTTTTAAAAAATAATTTTTA
Source organism: Boesenbergia rotunda (assembly GCA_024364735.1). Lineage (NCBI taxonomy): Eukaryota > Viridiplantae > Streptophyta > Magnoliopsida > Zingiberales > Zingiberaceae > Boesenbergia > Boesenbergia rotunda. The sequence goes on along the minus strand of JAGFNQ010007824.1, from coordinate 351,217 downwards.
AAATTAGATTTCGACTTCAGAAAATTTTATTAATTTTACTCAATAGTCAAAATGTATTGGTTAATCCAAATAATCAAATTTTCTAAAAGTAATTTTTGAGATATTTTTAATATTAAAAATTTTATTTTTGGTAAAAAAAATCATAGAAAATTATTTTACTGTCGAAAAATTCTGAAAATTTTTTGTTAGTGGATAACATCAGTGTCCATAACAGTAAAATTTAGAATGAATTAATATTGGATAGAATACTCGTGAAAATAATTTTTAAAATATAACACATGCAATTAAAAAAATTATTTAATACTAGATTTTAGTATGCATAGAAATTTTTTAACAATTCAAAATTGATTTGAAGATCCAATACAGATTTCTACCTACTAAATTTATCAAAATTTTAGTGAAACATAAGCACTTATATAATCTAACCCCTATAATTTCGAATATACCAGTTTAATCCTCTATTATATTAACATTTTTTTTGGAGAAAAAATATTCGAGCATGCATGATTCTTTAATTGTTCTATTTGTTCTTTAAGTGTATCATTTTCATGCTTCGGTTTGTCAAAAAGATCTGATTGGCATGTAGTGGCCAATTGTATTTTTAGATCTAAATTTTATGTTTTTAATTTGCATAAATACTTAGTCATTTATTTAATGCCATAAAAAGCTAATTAAGATGTAGAAGATATACCTCACTTACCATGTCGTGTTCGAAGCTGGATGCTCCCCATTCATAGTAGCTTTCTCCTGACGTAGCCACCCCTTCATCATATGTGCTAGTCCGATGTATTCCTTGAGTTCAGACTCTTCCGATGATGAATTTCTTCATGTTGCTTTCAAGTTCTTGTGCTTGAACTTGTTTGATGCTTTATTCTTCAATTTTGGGTCATTATCTTTTATATATCCTTTTTTGGCATAGTTTTAGCATTGAATTTTTCTTTTTCCTTGAAGATAGTTCCTACTTTGCATCTTGTTAAATTTATTAGAATTAAAAAATTTACTTAATTTTTTTACCATATAGGTCGTTTCTTCTTCATCACCTGAAGACTCCACATCTGGTTTGATCTTCCTCGTGGTTAAGACGATATTGTCTATCTTTTCTTTTCTTCTTGCACATCGAAACTTGTGAAGTTCTAATGTAAAAAAATAATTGTTCTAAACAACCACCTCGAGGTCTTTGGAGATATAGTATGAGTCTATTGTGGATATCCACTCTGGTATTCTCGAAAATGCACTCAAAGTGTACCTTAGCGAATCTCAAGTTGTTACTGTTCCTTCGAGATTTGTGAGTCCAGGTGATTAGTTCCTTGATTTTCGCGTGAAGCTGAGCCACCATTTCTCGTTCTTTTAATTGGAGGCTGGTTAGTTGACCAACTTTTCCCATAGCTCTTTTGCTAATGTGTAAGCATAGATCCGGTTGACTTCCTAAGCCAGTAATATAGTTAGTAGATTTTCGTTGGTCACGAAGTCGACTTGCTCCCTTTTCATCCAAAGATGCTCTTCCTTGTCTTTGGGCACAACAAAATCGTGCTTTATTATTAAGAATAATTCAAAATTGATTTTATAAAATACCTCCATCCGACGTTTCCACATCACGAACTCCCCCTCGAACTTTGGTGGATAGATACTCGGTCCGACTATCCTCTTCTAGCTTTAGGTATCGATTAGTCCTCCTGAAGCGGTTGGGCTTTGATATCACTTGTAAGTCCCGGTAAGTCGGCTAAGGGGGGAGGGTGAATAACACTGCAATCTGAGTTAGAAAATTCTCTTGCTTTTCGAACTTAGCAAGGATGCATAATTAATTAGACAACATAAAAGAAATATAGTAAGGGTGCGTTTGGTTGAGAGTTATCTTTGATAACCTTGGTTATCCATCTAAGATTATCAACAAAAACTTTGTTTAGTTTAGATAATCAGCGATTTCCAAGTAATAATCGATACCCGACACGTTAGCAAAAGGGGCATGCAACTAGGAATCGAAAAACCTTAGGGAAGTAAGGTTTTTCTTGATTCCCAGGCTATGGAACTTATCTTTCCAAAATTATCCTCCAATATTTACGTTTAATACAAAAATAACTATTACAATTTATTAACTTCCGAAAGCATTATTTATGATCGACGACCGACAATGACGGTCAGCGACGACCGCCGGCGACCACCGCCGGCGACCATCGTCTGGCGACGATCGCCGGCGACCACCGCCGGCGACCACCGCCGGCGACCATCGTCTGGCGACGATCGCCGGCGACCACCGCCGGCCACCACTGCCGATCGCCGGTTACCGGTCGGCGACGATCGCCGATTGCCGATCGGCGACCACCGCCGATCGTCGACCACCGCCGATCGTCGACCACCGCCGGCGACCACCACCGGCGACCACCGTCGGTGACCACCACCGGCGACCACCGCCGGCGACGAGCGCCGATCGCCGGCGGTCGGCGACCACCGCCGATCGCCGGCGGTCGGCGACCACCGCCGATCGCCGGCGGTCGGCGACCACCGCCGATCGTCGGCGGTCGGCGACCACCGCCGATCGCCGAGGGTCGGCGACCACCGCCGATCGCCGGCGGTCGGCGACCACCGCCGATCGCCAGCGGCCGACGACCACCGCCGATCGCCGGCGGCTGACGACCACCGCCGATCGCCGACGGCCGGCGACCACTGTCGATCGCCGGCGGCCAGCGATCATCGTCAATCGCAGGTGGCCGGCGACCACCGCCGATCGCCAGCGGCCGGCACCCACCGCCGATCGTCGGCTGCCAGCGACCACCGCCGATCGCCGGCGACCACCGCCGATCGCCGGCCGCCGGCGACCACCGCCGATCGCCGGCCGCCGGCTACCACCGTCGATCGCCGGCCGCCGGCGACCACCGCCGATCACCGGCCGCCGGCGTCCAACGCCGATCGCCGGCGACCACCGCCAATCACCGGCCGTCGGCGACCACCACCGATCGCCGGCCGTCGGCGACCATCGCCGATCGCCGGCCGTCGGCGACCACCGCCGACCGCCGACGACCACCGCCGATCGCCGGCGACGTCGACAGTCGGCCACCAGTATTGGACACTGACTGTCTACGTGGACACCGACTGCCTACGTGGACATCGACGATCGACGTCGACGCCCTTTAAGTCTAAACAAATAAAATTATCTAACAAATTCTAAGGGGTAATATGGTAAAATATTATATTGAGTTATTGACTATTACCTCCAAACAAACAAGATTTTATTTGATTACATAAATTGAACCAAACAACTTCAGGTATGTTTCATTCCCCATAACCTTGGTTATGTGATTACTTGGTAATCACATAACCGAGGTTATATATGATAACTTGAACCAAACGCACCCTAAGAGACACTAGAATTTACTTGGTTGCAACCGAGAAGGTTGCCAATTCAAGGCAGTGGAAAGCACACTAAAAATATCTCTTTCGTTGAAAGTAGAGAAGTCTTTTATAATCTTTGGAAAGCTCATAATAGAGTAAGAAAGATGAGTTACAATTGTTGTGATTGATTCCTAGCTCTATGGGGTTAATTATAACCTAACAGTCAGAGTGATTGTTCGCTGACGTTGCATTTAGGGCACCTTAGTTGTGATCTAGGCTACCATGAATGGATAAGTTTTATCCATGCAACAACGTATTGTTCACTTCTGGCATCCTAGATCTGGTCGTGCCTTAGTTCCTAACTTGGGCGCCCTTAGTCGAAACTCTGGCGCCATCGCGACTTTCAGTTGCAGCTCTAAGTTTTACAATCAAGGAATCCTCAGTCACATTTAAGGCACCTTGGATCTTCAAGGTCAGGCTTCGAATTAACTTTTTGGACTCCACTTGCATGGGTGATGCTCCGGCTATCCGGAGTTGAACTCACCCGAACCTAACTCTGATCTTCTCCTCGAACAGGCTTCTCGTCTCTCGGATATCGTACATGTCCTTCTCATCCCTCGGATGTCGCACATATCCTTCTCATCAACCAGTGTACTTTTCCGCAACTTCACATCCCTCGGATACTTCGAGTCCGTCAACTCCCTTCCCGTGCCACCTTCTCTCTTACCACATCTTCCGCTTGACTTCTGGTGCTCCTAAGTATCTGGGATAATTTTGATGTGGTCAACCGAGTCAAGTTAGTTCTAATTATATTTTGATGCCTTGTGTGTAAGTGTGTAGGAACTTAGGAGCACAAAAAGTCAAGCAAAAGACGCTGTGAGCGAGAAGGAGTGCATGGCAAGGGAGCCGGCAGACTTGGTGCATCTGAGGGAAGAGAAGTTGCAAAAGAGTATACTAGTGGAGTGAGAAGGTTGTGCATGGCGTCCGAGGGATAAGAAGTCATGAAGAAAGTCTACTCAAGGAGAAGGTTAGAGTTGGATTCGGGTGAGTTCAATTCTGGACTATCAGACAATCACCCAAAGCGTCGAACACTAGTCAATCGAGGGGTTGACCTATCTTCGGGCCCTCGGAGCTATTTCGGGCGCCAAGACTCAGGACACCTAGAGCTGGTTCGGGCATCGAAGTGGTCTGCCTTGTCGCAAAAAGAGTCATTTTTCAACCGTTGTGAAGTGGATCAGAGTTGGCTGAACTCCAGACACCCCAAACAACACCAGGCTCCCATGATGTGCTACGTCAGCAATGGATAAGTTCTTCCAATGGCTACAGATAGAGTCCCTTGAGCTCAGAAAGAAAGATAACAATCTCTGCACTATTTTCTAATTCTATTCTGGCAATCAACGATTGTAAAAGGCTTCTCCGACTTTGTCAAAGGAGAAATTCTAGTGAGCATTTATTGTCTTGGATTAGTAACTACCCAAGTTACAAGCCAAGTAAACTTGGAGTCTCTTCTTACTTTTATTCATATGTTACTATTCTGATTAATAATGTGTCCTTGCTAAGTTCAAAAGCAAGAGAGTTAATTTTTATTTTCGGGACTATTCTCAGCAAGGTACGTTGGGAAAAGTTCCTAGAGCTCCACAAAGTAATCTCGGAAGCCAAGCTAGTGAGACGAGATCTACTACGGAATCAACATAGTAACATCCCAATGGAAGAAAGAGAAATGGTGGCCCAACTTCATGTGAAGATCAAGGAGCAGATTACTAGACTCACGAATCACAGGGAAACAGTAACAAACCGAGATTCGTAATGTATTTAATAAATGTTTTTCTAAGAACACCAAAATAGATGTCAATAGTCTACTCTTATTACATCTCCAATGACTTAGAAGTAAACACATTAGAAAATATATTTTTTTTACTTTCAAATTTCATGAGTCTCGATGTGCAGGAAGAAAAGAAAGATGGACAATATTACCCTGAACACGAGAAAAGTCGAATCAGAATCAGAGCTATCTCTCGACGAGGATCAAGAAGTGTATATGGTAAAGAGGTTTAAATTTTTACAAAAATCTAATAAGTGTAATAAGATGTAGGTCAAGAGAAATTCATGAGGAAAAAAGAAAGATCATATGTTACTACTATAACAAAGGACACGTGAAAGATGTGGGATGAATCTTCATTGGATGAGTTTAAACTCAAGGAATATGTCGGACTAGCGTTGATGGCTAGTCACAAGAGTCGAACGTCGACAAAGCAACCTTAGAAGAAAACATCGATGAAGACGGAGCTACGTCAGAAGATAGAGAATCCAACTTCAGATCTGATATAGTAAGTGAGCTATGCCTTTTACATATTGATCAACTTTACAATTGTATTAAACTGATGTCCAAATCGTTATACAAATTAAGGCCAAAAAATATGGATCTTTAAAAAAAAAAAAACAAATGCATGCCCATTAGAATTTTACGATAAATTGAAATTTTAAAATGCTCAATTAAAAGAATAAATATAAAAATTAAAGAATTCTATAGGCTCAAATTCAAATAATCTTCAAATTTGAAATTGTATAAATTTTTATGGAGAACTTAATTAGTATATCAGAAATTATAGGGACCAAATTATAAAAGTGATAAAAAATTATATTCAACCCAAATTCTTGATAAATCTAATAGGTAGAAATTTATTATAGGTTCCAAAATATATATTGAATTGTTAGATCATGGGTTTTTTTGCTAGTTTTGTTTAAAATTGTTGGAATTTGAAAAATCTCTCAAAGGTTCTTTTTTGGGATTTAATATGTTTTAAATTTTGCTTACACAAATCATATCTATCGACAGAAAATTTTTCAAAATTTTTTTATCATTAAATAGATTTTACTAATTTTTGATCAAATATTAAATTTTTAAATTTAAAAAAAATTCAAAATTTATTTTTAAAACCCCGTATTTTTCAGACATTAACCGTTAGATTTTGACTACTCTAAAAATTTATCAATATTTTTTAATTCAAAACTCATTTTTTAAACATTAGTGTTTCCGTAAAGAAATTAATATTTCGTATTCAAAAGAAAATTATTTTCCTGTGAAAATTTTGTATAGTCAGATCTAATAATTTGAAGTTTTCACAAAAATATATAGAATTTTCGGAGTAATGGATAATTTTTATGAATTTTTTATCAAACTGATTTTTCATGAAACTAATTTTTCGATAAATCTTGATTTGATTTCCCTATTTGTTTATGATTTTGTTACTTTTCGATCGCTAGTCCACGCTGAAAGGCCTCTGACACCGTCAAAAATGAATGGAGATGGAGGGCATCTTATAAGGCCAAGTGTAGACCGCCCAGGTATCGTGCCACCTTCTGCTCATCCGTCTCGGATAGATTATTTCAGTTGACTAGTTGGAAGAACTCATTTGTTTTTTTGTCAAACGATCGCGCGCCCTATTTCAATGAGTGAAGTTGCTACAATAGGGTTTGAATGTAGGCGAAAAGAAGGAAGTGTTCCTTCATCTTTTCCTTCATAGTTGTAACGCCCCAAAATTTTCCCATATAAAATATTATTATGGAATGTTATGAAATATTAGGGATTCATGAATATGAAATATTATGAAATTCATGAAATATTCTTATGGAATATTATGAAATATTAGGGATTCATGAATATGAAATATTATGAAATTCATGAAATATTATGAAATATTATGGATTCATGAATATGAAATATTATGAAATTTATGAAATATTATTATGGAATATTATGAAATATTATGAATTCATGAATATGAAATATTATGAATTCATGAATATGAAATATTATGAAATTTATGAAATATTATCATGAAATATTATGGATTCATGAAACATAATTATTACTATGAAATTTCATGATGGGCTTGGCTTAATGGGTTTGGATGTGGAATAGTGCAAAATGTAATAAAAAGTAGGAAGCAAGGATTGAACCTTGAACCTCCTCGTTGCACTAATCATGTCATAACCAATGAACCAAGCCATGTTTCTTGTTGAGAGAATAAGAAACATGCTTGTTAAAGCTAGGGAAGTGAAGAGACATGTCTCTTCATGAGAAGAGTATAAATAAGAGATTGAGAAGGAAGTTACATTTCTTCTTCTTCTTCCCCACTTCAATTTTTCGAAAACCAAGAGCCCTCTTCCCCTTTTCAAGTTCAAAATTGCACCCTAGGGTTCTAGCCCTAGGGAATTGGAAGGAAAAAGGAACCCTTTAAGGTTCTTGCTCTCTACTAGGGCCAAGAGTGCTAGAGAAGGCTAACAAAGGAAACACTCATCTTCTTCTTCTTCAAGGGTACCCTAAGGAGTAAGAGAAGGAGAGATTCAAGCGAAAGGATGTAAGTATCCCCTCGCCTGCAGTGTAATGGTTATTGTATGATCTTCTTTCTCTTTATTGGTTTTGAAAATGGGAATCTTCCCTTGAGTGAGTTTCGGCCACCCCCCTTGGGGAAGGCTTTGGGTTACTTCTTGTTACATTGTAGACCCCTTGGAACATAGGGTATATGTGTATGTTGTATCCTTCAAAATGTGGTGAACAAAACTTAAGGTTTGGTTCTTGTATAGGGTTCGGCCACTTTCCAAGGGAAGCCTTTGGCTACTCTTTGATACATGAGAAGAACCCTTGGAACTTAGGGTATACACATATGTTGTGACCCTTCATTTTGTGATGACAAAAAACTAAGGTTTAGGGTTTGGATGGGTTTCAGCCAAAGCATGGAATTGGGGTTAGTGAGGGTTGAATTAGCCTAGAATATATTCATGCTTAGTATATTATATGATATTGTATACAAGGTGTTTGTATAAATGTCTGTGTGAATGTTCAATGCAAAAACCCTAATTTTTTCCTACCCTTGATGTTTCGGCCAACCCACTAGGATTAGGGTTTGTGAAGGTTAAATTACCCTATGAGATATGCTTCTGTTTGGGGATGATTATATATATAAGCATGTGGTGTTAAATGAAATGGTGGATTTGAAACCTTAATTGTTAGTATGCTACCACTTCCTATGACATGTATATGCATGTGGTGTTTAAATGAAATGTCTGATCACCTTAACTGTTAGCATGCCACTACTTCCTATGATATGAGTATGATCTATGTGACCAAATCTTGTCATATCTAAAGTATGTTTAAGTGGTCGAATTATGATGTATGTATGAGCATGTCTTATGGCCCATGAGGCACCCTTATGAGATTTCATGTGATATGTATGATGAAATGCTTGAAAGGATACTCCACTAAGTATGGGATCCAGAACACCCTTATGTTGTGAGGTGTGTCCCTATGGGGAAACACCCTGGAAAAGTGGGTGTCCCTTGAGCAGTATTGGAGTACATCCTTAGCATATATATGTAAAGACATGATAAGTGTAGTTAACTTAGACATCCCAGATATCGTGCCACCTTCTGCTCACCTGTCTCGGATAGATTATTTCAGTTAACCAGTTGGAAGAACTCATTTGTTTTTTTTGTCAACCGATCTCGCGCCCTATATCAACGAGTGAAGTCGCTACAATAGGGTTTGAATGTAGGCAAAAGGAAGGAAGTGTTCTTTCATCTTTTCCTTCATAGTCTCCCAGTCGGTTATTTGAGGTGTAACTTGTTTATCTTGAGAGTGCCACATTTATTTCCACCATGTTGACACTTACCCCTTGAGTCAGATGTCAATTAACTTCACCTTCATCCGATCTGGAACTTGCTTGTAGTCAAAGATTCACTTTGCTTCGTTGACCCAGTCAATGAAATCCTCTACTCACAAAAAAACTAGAAAATTCGGGAAAATATCGAAATCCAAATTTCCAATAGGCTCCTCTCGCCCACGGCGTCTGTGAGGTGTACCCTACCGGTGATAGAGATCCACAAATGAAAACTCTAATAAAGAAATTTCGCAATATCTAAATAAGACTCTTATTTATACCACAGCCTAAGACTCTAACAAAGAAAAAAAATTATAATTAAAAGATCTTAATTCAAATTTCGTAAAGAGAGGAATTAAATCTTTTACCCGAAAAGAAAAGTACTTAACTTGACGATCTTAATTCAAAACAAGATGAGAACAAATCATGGGAAAATTTTCTTAAACTCCCCACTCTCAAACTCACCTTTGCATGCAGTCCCCATTCAAAGATTTCTTTGCATGCAGTCCCTGATGGGATTGACAAGACAGCTTTGTGAGTATTATTTGAAGAAAATTGAGTATAAAAGTTAGAAATTTGAGTATGTAAGGTTGCATCCACCATATCAAGAAATCGTATACTCAATTTTTACTCTTTTATACTTAATTTTTCACTCTTTCATATTTAAATATTTACACTGTATACTCAATTTTCACTCTTTTATACTCAATCCATCAGGGAGTTAATATAAAGAATTTATCAAATGGGGAGTGAATGCAAAGATCAAATGGGGATTAGGGAGTTTTCTATAATTTACCGACAAATCATCTCCTATAAATATCACAAATACAAAAAAAAATCTTAAATACTAAAATAACAAAAATTACTAAAAATAGTAAAGGTCCTTCAAAAAAAGGGTTTAAATGGTGAAATTAGAGTTCGAAAAATTGACGGTTACGGTTTCACCCAAACAAACATAACTTTTTGAATTATGGACACATGGCCGCCGACAAAGACTGATTATGAGTCCCGAGTCAAAAATTATACCTTTTTAAAGTTTGAAGAGTTATATTGCGCTTAAACACGGATTGAGCATTCATCACTAATCCTTAACCTGCCACTCATACTGCAGCGATTTTGAACAAGACCTCATTGTGAAACTGAGACAGGCTCATTGACTTAGTGACCACTATCTCAGCTGACAGTGGCTGAAGTGTTTGGTTTCATCGAGGTCCCGAATGGCATCCCAATCTACATCGCCATCATTATGGCTTGGCTAGATGAGCGAGTTGCCTTTGTCAGCAAGATCAAAAATGATGAAGATCCAGCATGCACCTGCATGTTGGCCTTGTACCTATTCCCCAAGGGGCAAATGTAATCTTTTTACCATTTTCAGTGATCGCGGAATTTTAAAAATACATAAATAATAATAATGCACCAGCCGAGAACCGAACCTGGGTCTGTACAATGGTAAGGTACTATTCTACCACTAGACCACTAGTGTTGTGATATTTTTTAAAATCATATTTTCTTAGATGGAAAAACAAAATGTTCACTGCCACTTTCATGATTCTCAGGTACCGTAAAATGATTCCCGTGGAAACTTTCGTGAGGTCGGGCATGCACCTGCATGCTGGCCTTGTACGTATTCCTTAAGGGGCAAATGTAATCTTTTGACCATTTTCAATGACCGCAGAATTTTAAAAATACATAAATAATAATAATGCATCAGCCGGGAATCGAACCCGGGTCTGTACCGTGGTAGGGTACTATTCTACCACTAGACCACTGGTGCTGTGATATTTTTTTAAATCATATTTTCTTAAATGAAAAAACAAAATGTTCACCGCCACTTTCATGATTCTCAGGTACCGTAAAATGATTCCCGTGGAAACTTTCGTGAGGTCGGGCATGCACCTGCATGCTAGCCTTGAACGTATTCCTCAAGGGGCAAATGTTATCTTTTGACCATTTTCAATGACCGCAAAATTTTAAAAATACATAAATAATAATAATGCACCAGCCAGGAATCAAACCCGGGTATGTATCGTGGCAGGGTACTGTTCTACCACTAGACCACTGGTGCGGTGATATTTTTTTAAATCATATTTTCTTAGATGAAAAAACAAAATGTTCACTGCCACTTTCATGATTCTCAGGTACCGTAAAATGATTCCCGTGGAAACATTCGTGAGGTCGGCGAGGTCGGGCATGCACCTGCATGCTGGCCTTGTACGTATTCCTCAAGGGGCAAATGTAATCTTTTCACCATTGAAATGACCGCAGAATTTTAAAAATACATAAATAATAACTGCATGCTGGCCTTGTACGTATTCCTCAAGGGGCAAATGTAATCTTTTGACCATTTCAATGACCGTAGAATTTTAAAAATACATAAATAATAATAATACACCAGCCGAGAATTGAACCCGGGTCTGTACCATGGCAGGGTACAATTCTACCACTAGAACACTGGTGCTGTGATATTTTTTAAAATCATATTTTCATAGATGAAAAAATAAAATGTTCACCGCCACTTTCATGATTCTCAGGTACCGTAAAATGATTCCCGTGGAAACTTTGGTGAGGTCGGGCATGCACCTGCATGCTGGCCTTGTACGTATTCCTCAAGGGGCAAATGTTATCTTTTGACCATTTTCAATGACCGCAGAATTTTAAAAATACATAAATAATAATAATGCACCAGCCGGGAATCGAACCCGGGTCTGTACCGTGGCAGGGTACTATTCTACCACTAGACCACTGGTGCTGTGATATTTTTTAAATCATATTTTCTTAGATGAAAAAATAAAATGTTCACTGCCACTTTCATGATTCTCAGGTACCGTAAAATGATTCCCAAACTTTCGTGAGGTCGGGCATGCACCTGCATGCTGGCCTTGTACGTATTCCTCAAGGGGCAAATGTAATCTTTTGACCATTTTCAATGACCGCAGAATTTTAAAAATACATAAATAATAATAATGCACCAGCCGAGAATCGAACCCAAGTCTATATTGTGGCAGGGTACTATTCTACCACTAGACTACTGGTGCTGTAATATTTTTTAAATCATATTTTCTTAGATGAAAAAACAAAATGTTCACTGCCACTTTCATAATTCTCAGGTACCATAAAATGATTCCCATGAAAACTTTCGTGAGGTCGGGCATGCACTTGCATGCTGGCCTTGTACCTATTCCTCAAGGGGCAAATGTTATCTTTTGACCATTTTCAATGACCGTAGAATTTTAAAAATACATAAATAATAATAATGCACCAGCCGAGAATCAAACTCGAGTCTGTACCGTGGCAGGGTACTATTCTACCACTTGACCACTAGTGTTGTGATATTTTTTAAAATCATATTTTCTTAGATGAAAAAACAAAATGTTCACTGCCACTTTCATGATTCTCAGGTACCGTAAAATGATTCCCGTGGAAACTTTCGTGAGGTATTCCTCAAGGGGCAAATGTTATCTTTTGACCATTTTCAATGACCGCAGAATTTTAAAAAATACATAAATAATAATAATGCACCAGCCGGGAATCGAACCCAGGTCTGTACCGTGGCAGGGTACTATTCTACCACTAGACCACTAGTGCTGTGATATTTTTTGAAATCAGATTTTCTTAGATGAAAAAACAAAATCTTCACTGCCACTTTCATGATTCTCATGTACCGTAATTAAAATGATTCCCGTGGGAAACTTTCGTGAGGTCAGGCATGCAGGTGCATGCCTGCTAGCCTTTTCAATGACCGCAGAATTTTAAAAATATATAAATAATAATAATGCACCAGCCGGGAATCAAACCCGGGTCTGTACTGTGGCAGGGTACTATTCTACCACTAGACCACTAATGCTGTGATATTTTTTCAAATCATATTTTCTTAGATGAAAAAACAAAATGTTCACTGCCACTTTCATGATTCTCAGGTACCGTAAAATGATTCCCGTGGAAACTTTCGTGAGGTCGGGCATGCACCTGCATGCTAGCCTTGAACGTATTCCTCAAGCGGCAAATGTTATCTTTTGACCATTTTCAATGACCGCAAAATTTTAAAAATACATAAATAATAATAATGCACCAGCCAAGAATCAAACCCGGGTATGTATCGTGGCAGGGTACTATTCTACCACTAGACCACTGGTGCGGTGATATTTTTTTAAATCATATTTTCTTAGATGAAAAAACAAAATGTTCACTGCCACTTTCATGATTCTCAGGTACCGTAAAATGATTCCCGTGGAAACATTCGTGAGGTCGGCGAGGTCGGGCATGCACCTGCATTCTGGCCTTGTACGTATTCCTCAAGGGGCAAATGTAATCTTTTCACCATTGAAATGACCGCAGAATTTTAAAAATACATAAATAATAACTGCATGCTGGCCTTGTACGTATTCCTCAAGGGGCAAATGTAATCTTTTGACCATTTTCAATGACCGTAGAATTTTAAAAATACATAAATAATAATAATACACCAGCCGAGAATTGAACCCGGGTCTGTACCATGGCAGGGTACAATTCTACCACTAGAACACTGGTGCTGTAATATTTTTTAAAATCATATTTTCTTAGATGAAAAAACAAAATGTTCACCGCCACTTTCATGATTCTCAGGTACCGTAAAATGATTCCCGTGGAAACTTTCGTGAGGTCGGGCATGCACCTGCATGCTGGCCTTGTACGTATTCCGCAAGGGGCAAATGTTATCTTTTGACCATTTTCAATGACCGCAGAATTTTAAAAATACATAAATAATAATAATGCACCAGCCGGGAATCAAACCCGGGTCTGTACGATGGCAGGGTACTATTCTACCACTAGACCATTGGTGCTGTGATATTTTTTAAAATCATATTTTCTTAGATGAAAAAACAAAATGTTCACTGCCACTTTCATGATTCTCAGGTACCGTAAAATGATTCCCAAACTTTCGTGAGGTCGGGCATGCACCTGCATGCTGGCCTTGTACGTATTCCTCAAGGGGCAAATGTAATCTTTTGACCATTTTCAATGACCGCAGAATTTTAAAAATACATAAATAATAATAATGCACCAGCCGAGAATCGAACCCAGGTCTATACTGTGGCAGGGTACTATTCTACCACTAGACTACTGGTGCTGTAATATTTTTTTAAATCATATTTTCTTAGATGAAAAAACAAAATGTTCACTGCCACTTTCATAATTCTCAGGTACCGTAAAATGATTCCCATGGAAACTTTCGTGAGGTCGGGCATGCACTTGCATGCTGGCCTTGTACGTATTCCTCATGGGGCAAATGTTATCTTTTGACCATTTTCAATGACCGCAGAATTTTAAAAATACATAAATAATAATAATGCACCAGCCGAGAATCAAACTCGAGTCTGTACCGTGGCAGGGTACTATTCTACCACTTGACCACTAGTGTTGTGATATTTTTTAAAATCATATTTTCTTAGATGAAAAAACAAAATGTTCACTACCACTTTCATGATTCTCAGGTACCGTAAAATGATTCCCGTGGAAACTTTCGTGAGGTATTCCTCAAGGGGCAAATGTTATCTTTTGACCATTTTCAATGACCGCAGAATTTTAAAAAATACATAAATAATAATAATGCACCAGCCGGGAATCGAACCCGGGTCTGTACCGTGGCAGGGTACTATTCTACCACTAGACCACTGGTGCTGTGATACTTTTTGAAATCATATTTTCTTAGATGAAAAAATAAAATGTTCACTGTCATATTCATGATTCTCAGGTACCGTAAAATGATTCACGGTGAGAAACTTCCGTGAGGTCGGGCCGGTCGCCCAAGATTGAAAAATCTCGTTAATCATTTTTTTTGTTTTGTAAATCTTTTTAACTGTATAGTTAGTCAGACCATGAAAACTGAGATACTTTTGGCCATAGAGTGAGTCATAACAAACAATTGTGAGCCAACTCAACTGGTAGTTTAGGTCATCTGGACTACAATCAGATACCGGCATGTGCGTAATGGTCTGTTTAATCCAAAACCATTCTAAAACCACCCTACAGTTAGTTGTACTTCAAATAGGTTGCTCGTAAACGACAAATAAACGATGCAACAGAAAACATGGCCATCGAGTAAACAAGACAAGTACCGAAAAAACATAACTGGTCTTGATGCCTTCCATCGGCTTCCTAGGCCTGTGTCATTGGGATTTATTAAAGCAGCTAACAAGTACTTAAGTCCTAGTTTGTTTGTTCCAAGTTTCCAGACTAATGAGCATTGTTAACATTCAATCTATGTCATAGAGTTACGTTACAGCAATAGATCATAAAATCAACATAGAAAAACTTCACAAATGTTATTATAGGTAGATCACATAATGTCAACCCTCAAAATCAGATCCAGGATTGCTAACCATGATAATTAACAGCCTTAAAAAATATTGGAAAAATAATAAACATCAACTTGCTAATTGCAGCTTAATAGAAGAACCCGACCGGTATTAGTGGCATGGGGTAAGCCTTGATAGGATTAAACAATCTTGAACATCAAAAGTGCACAAAATTGAAGTAGATGAGCAATCAATGATAATATTATTGGATGAAATGGTAAAATAAATAGATGGTAATGCTTAGATATAAAGGGCATGAACTAAGCAAAACAATTTCTCCTAGCATGACAAGTAAACATAATAGTCATGCCCAACCGTCCTGAAACAAAATATTTAATCTCCTAATGAAAATTCACCTTCTAATATCCTGCCTGTGTTGGTAGTTCCTGTTGAATTTTGTATTGAATTTCAAATATTTTGAAGGAAATGGTGTATGTGTTTAGTCCCACATTGCTAAGCTAAGAGAGTTGGAAGGCCTTATATATGAAGTCATTCCTACTATGCTCAGAAAGCTTAAGGGAACCTACACGCATGCACGGGCTGAGCCCAAACCAGGTGGTTTCAGGGGGTCTGCGCCGGAAATCCATAAACCGGGCGCGACGCACGCGATTATCGCGCAGGGGGGGTGCAAATCCCTAGCCCGTGAGCCTCGCGCTTGCCCGGTTTGGTTTTGTAGATTTCGGTTTGATTCCTAAACCAAGTTGGTTTGGTTTTATTCCTTTATTTTTTTTCTTTTTTCTTTATCTGAGGAATCAATTCCTCAAGCGTCGCACGGCGCGATGCCTCGCGGCGTGGCCGTGACTCCCCAGTGCGAAGAGGCAATAGAATGCCTCTTCGGATCTATATAAGGGGGGATAGAATGCATCTCCAAAAATCATCTGCTTGCTTAGTGTGCGTATACTTTTTCCTTCGCTTCACTTTCTTCCTCGATTTTCTGAGTCTTGAGGCTTCGCCTTCTGCGATCTGAGGTTGTCTCCGGAGGCAGCGTTCGTCTTGGAGTTCACCTACGAACGTTGCGTGGTTGTCGGATCTTGGGAGGGTTTTGCCGGAGGCCTTTGCACCGTAGGGCGGCAATCAATTCTCTAAGGGCAGTCAGCACGCCGACGCTTCAACTGGACAACGATTCTAACCCTACTCTTTCCTTATCAGATTGTTGCATCTATATATTTACTATCTACTTAAGTGCCTGCTTATTTTGTTTTTACAATCTTAGAGAATTGAATTGTGCCTAAGTAGACATGTTCAATATTAGAACGTCGGGGTCTGATGAGGCTAGCGCCAAAACCGAGAGGTTTTCCGGGCAAAACTTCAAACGTTGGCAACAACGGATGAAGTTTTGGCTTACTACGCTGGGGCTTTTCTCCGTTATAGAATCGGATCCTCCTTCGCCTGATGAAGAAGAACCTGCCCGTAGTGCTTCCACCGAGAGATTTAAACAGAGGGATTATCTCTTGTAAGAAGTGGCAGCGTGTGCAGTTATTAACTGCACACGCTGCAGCGTGTGCAGTTATTGCACACGCTGCAGGGAGTGGGCTCGATGCCCCTCCCTCTCCACTCCTTCTACACCCCTTTGCTCCCCTATATAAGAAGGGGGGTAGGGGGTTCATTCAAGGCAAGTGTGAGTGAAGGCATTTGGAATTCTAGAAGTGAACATCCAAAGCGTTCGAGGGATTTGGTTCGTGATACCGAGAGGGGAAGAGCTTTCCGACTCATGATCGTTCTTCCGACGACAAGTACGAAGAACAACGAAGGACGCGTTGAATCCACTGTAAGTGTTTACCATTTTTCAATATGTAGATTCGTTCAAAATTTCATGCTTAGATTAAAAATGGTATCAGAGCTTAGATTCGTTCTAAATAGCATGAAATTGCTTCGCCGGAAAATCGCGACTTTGTGTCGGCAGATTTTTTTTCGAGTCGGTCGACTTTGTGTCGGCAGATTTTTTTCGAGTCGGTAAAATAATTGTTAGCGTTGCAAACCAACGATCCCACTCGGTCGTGTTGCACACTACCGATTAACCGCGTTCGTCGCGGTGAAAACTTTGGACGGCCGAAAAAAAAAATGCAGGCGGCGGAAGCAAACTCGAAAAAAAATAAAACAAAAAAAAAGGATGACCGGCCGAAGCAGTAGCAAACTCGAAAAAAAAAAGAAATTTTTCATGCAAACTTAATCCAATGAATATATATATATATATATTTGCATTTTTTTTGTTGCTTCCATTAAATTAGCGAATTTAATCTGTTGATTAAAAAAAATTGCATGTTTTTTTAATTAATTAGCTTTGTGCTTTAATTAATTGCTTGGTTGAATTTGTATTAAAATTTAGCTATTGGTTATTGGAACTAGACCAAAATTTGATTAAATGGATTGGATTTTAGTTAGAATTAATTAAATCCGATTAAGTTGGTTCATTTCAACTGGAATTTAAATTATTAGTTGATTTAATCAGACCTACTTGATCCAACTATGTTTATGTCTAGTTCGAACCATTAGTTGGTTTGACTAGACCAAATTGATCCAATAAAATCAGGATCTAGTTCAAACCACTAGTTAATTTAATCAGATCAGTTTAATACAAACCAGAACCATTTTGTTTGGTTCGAACAATAGATTTGACTTTAAATTAAGTGAGCAAACGACTAAGATAAGTTATCCCTGTCCGATTAGATTAGTTCTAATGAGGATAATGGACCTAGACTAAGGATTTGATTTCCCAATCGATCAACCCGAGGTGTTAGTCAATAGAACTCCCAAATCAAGAAATTTTTTTTATCTGTTTATGACTTTGTGGGTTTATGCATAATTGTGAATTGAATTGAACCAGTTTTGTTACTGGTTTGTCGGTTTTGTACTGACATTGTGTATTTCAATTCTAGATGCCGAGATTTATTACCACAATGACTCGTCGAGATGTACGACAGAATCATTTGAGGGAACAAATAGAGGAGATTGACTACCGCCCACATCTAGGCATCCAAGGGCATATAGGAAGGCTTGATCGTCTATTCTGGAAACTCGAACAGGAAGAGTTTCCAGTTCTAGATAACTACCGGATCGGGGCATTGATTAGTTCATTGCCGAAGCGTGCCAAAGTAGCTGCAAGATGTATCTGGGGATGCTACGAAGGACGTATCTCATATACCGAGTTGTGTAGAGAACTACTTCGCCAGAATTTTTTAGAAGAGGATCTGGAAGATTCTGAGGACGATCTGGAAGAGGATCCTGAAGAATTTAAAGAGGATCCAGAGATGGATCTGATTGTAGAATTCAAGGGGGATGAAATCGAGTGGGATCCAATTGTGGAATCTAAGGAGGATCCTGAAGCTGAACTAGTTCAGATAAAATCTGGGATGAAAGGGATAATGTTTACCACTGCGCTAGTGTTTGCCATAGTGGGAGTGGTACTAGCTTATCTAGTCTATTAAAGTCTTGTCTTTATTACTGTTGTTATGTACAAACAGTATTTGCTCGTTTAGTTTTAAGAGTCATGTAGTGTTTACTGTCGTTGTGTATGAACAGTTTTATTCTATGAAAAGTTATGTTATGAGTTAACAAACATATTAATGATTAGTTCATTTCAATGATAAGTTCATTTATGATTAGTTCATATGATGGGATGTATGTAAAATAACTAATCAATGTCTATTAGATTGGATATACAGAGGATGAGTGGGAACATAGTTTCCACTTGATTCTGTAAACCAACTCTAATTTACAATGAGTTAGTTATTGATTACACGCATATGAGTTACACTGAATAACTAAATAATGCGTTTATTTATGTTAGATCATAGCAACGAAGAACATAATAGCTGAACTCAACAAAGGTGAAAAATTAAATGGGGACAACTACAAAATATGGCACCTTAAGATACAGTATGTACTTGAGGAACAAGAAGTTCTCGAAGCTGTGAATCAATTTATGGTAGAACCTGCAGATGGTTCTACAGCCCAGCATAGACGTGATCTTGATGCCTATAAGGCATGGAAGAAAAAGGACTCCACTGCCAAGGGTATTTTGATTAGTTCAATGGTAGATGACCTGGTGTATGAGTATGAGCCATTACCATCAGCTCATGCTGTCTGGGTTGCCCTGAGAGATAAATACAGTGGAGTTAGCTTAAGCAAGCTTCGTCAGCTGACAATCAAGTTTGACAGCTATAAGAAATGCCCGAATGTCTCCATGACCCAACATCTGAGAGAAATGGGGAATATGATTCGAGAGCTGAAAACTGCTGGTCATGAGTTGACTGATGAACAACAGGTTCAAGCAGTTATTCGTTCCCTTCCTGATTCTTGGGAATCAATGAAACAGAACCTTACACATAGTGAAAGTATAAAGACTTTCATTGATGTTTCACGCCATGTTGAATTGGAGGCGGAGCGTATAGAATCCGCAAGGATTTCTGGACAAGCTTTTGTAGCTGAAGGCTCTGGACCCAAGAATAAGAAAAGATGGTTCACGAAAGGAAAGGGAAAGGGAAAAGGGAAAGAAGCTGCTGCTGTTGGGCAAGGCCCAATCAAGAAGAATATTAAAGGAAAGAAATATGGACAGAAACTGAAGAGTAAGTTGACTTTGTAGGACCGGGTCGACCTGCTAGAGGGGGGTGAATAGACGATTTATGAAAAATAAGCACTAACACTCGTCTTTAAAAAGAAATAAACTTGGTTGCAACAGAGTCGTTGCTTCCAAGGCAGTTGATGCTCAAACAGAAACTCCTTAAGGCGGAGAAGCCTTTACAGTTGTAGCACAGAGAAAGCTTAGAGAGAAAGAAAGTTTACAACTCAATGAATTGAATTCTTGAATCTAAATCTCTAAGCCTATTTATAGGTTGAGTGATATGATGTTGATAGTTGATACAAGATTGAGTTGTATCTTGATCGTAGATCTATGATTATCTCAACCAAATTTTGAACTCTAATTAGAAGAGATAAAATTAAAAGCTTTAATTTTGAACGTTGCTTTTAAACGTTCCTTTTAAACGTTGCTTTGATTAAAAGGTTTGAATTAACGCAACGTTCAAAAGCTTTTAAAAAAGCTTTGATTAAAGCAACGTTTCACGCTTTTAATTAAAAAGCTTTAACAAGCTTTTTTTTTAAAGCTTTAAAACATTTTAATAAAAGCTATAATCAACTTTTAATTAAAAGCTTTAATAAAAGCTATAATCGACTTTTAATTAAAACTTGTTAATTAAAAGATTAAATTAAAAGCTTTTATAAAAGACGTTCGTAAGTAGATCTTCTAGGTGATTTCTGACCAACTGGAATTAGGCTCACCCGAACCCGACTCCAGCCTTTCGTCCCTCGAGAGTCCTTCCTCCCGGCTTCTCGTCCCTCGGACACCGCGCACGTCCTTCTCGCTCCACCGGTGTACTCTTCCGCAGCTTCCGCGTCCCTCGGATTGCACTGAGCCCGTCGGCTCACTTCCCCGTGCAATCCTTCTCGTCCACTGCGTCTTACGCTTGACTTCCTCCGTACCTAAGTTCCTGCACACTTAGCAGAGGGATTAAAACCAACCAGGACCTAACTAACTTGGTGGATCACATCAAAACTAACCAGGGCACCAACAGACTTGCTATAACTGTGGCAAGAAAGGCCACTTTGCTCGGGAATGCACTGAGCCGAAAAAGGTTGATCCATATTTGTTTTCTATTCACGAGCATTATGTTGCTAGTTCAGTGATGTTGGCTGATTCTTATCCTTTGTGGATTATAGGTTCAGGAGCAACGAACCATGTAGCTCGTGATCGAGCTACATACGTGGAGTACCGTCGAGTACCAGCTGGCAATAAGTGGATATATGTAGGAAACAATGCAAGAATTGAAGTTAAAGGAATTGGTACTTGCAAACTCAACATTCGTGGTGGGCGTACCTTGTTTCTACATGATGTGCTATATGCTCCTGAAATTCGATGGAATCTAGTTTCTGTAACTAGTCTTCTTGATTTATGCTATTGTATAAATTTTTTCAGCCGTTGGGTGGAACTTCGTATTAACTCTGTGTTAATTGGATGTGGTTATGTAATGAATGGTTTCATGGTTCTTGATGTAGAACAAGATATTAATTATGGAATTAATAGTTGGTTTTCAAACATTGCTCTTATAGTGATGCTAATATTAATGAGGAGGTTTGGCATGCTAGACTAGGGCATATCGGACAAGAACGGATGAATAGATTAGCTAAGGAGGGTCTATTGGGCACTCATGCTAAGATTAACCTGTCCATATGTGAGCATTGTCTTGCTGGAAAAGCAACAAGGAAACCATTTGGTAAGGCTATTAGAGCTGATTCACCATTGCAATTAATTCATTCGGATGTATGTGGTCCAATGAATGTGAAGGCTAGACATGGAGGTTCCTATTTCGTTACATTTATTGATGACTTCACACGTTTCGGTCATGTGTATTTGATTTCTCATAAATATGAAGTATTATATTACTTCAAACGTTATTTGAACGAAGTTGAGAATCAATTGGATCGTAAGGTTAAAACCTTACGCACTGACCGTGGAGGTGAATATTTGTCTGATCAGTTTAAGACAATATGTTACGAAAAAGGGATTATTAGACAGCTAACGATCCTTGGAACTCCACAGCAAAATGGGGTTGCTGAAAGAAGAAATAGAACTCTTCTAGATATGGTTAGGTCTATGATGGCTCAAGCTAATTTACCTATTTCCTATTGGGGAGATGCATTATTAGCTGCTACCTATATACTTAACCAAGTGCCTTCTAAGTCTATTCCATCTACACCATATGAACGTTGGACAGGCAGAAAACCAGATTTGAGTAATCTGAGACCTTGGGGGTCAGCTGCCTACGTTCATGATAAGACTCACAAATATGGAAAAATAGGACCAAGGGATAAAAAGTGTATCTTTATAAGGTATTCTGATACTTCTAAGGGTTATGTTTTTATTGGTGAGCAGCAAGATGGAACCATCTCTGAAATAGAGTCTAGAGATGCGGTTTTTCTCGAAACTGAGTTCCCAACAAGATGTGAAGTTGATAAATCAATTCCTCTATTTGCTATAGAGGAGGAGAATATTGTTCCTTTATCAACAAATCAGGAATCACAGGAGAACCCTGAATCTAGTCTACCCAGTGGGAGTGATTTGCCAATGAATGAATCAGTTTCAGTTTCTCAACAGTCAGACCTGCGGAGGAGTAATCGCAAGATTATTCCTAAAAGAAGGTTTGACATTGAGAATGAGGCATTAATGATTCTCCCTATTGACGATAAGGAACCTCGAACGGTTGAGGAAGCATTGAGATGCTCAGTTAAAGAAAAATGGAGAATTACAATGGATGAAGAAATGGAGTCTATGAGAAATAATCATGTTTGGGATTTAGTCGATCTTCCTCCGGGCCGAAGGGCTATTGGGAATAAGTGGATTCTCAAAATCAAGAGGAAGGCAGATGGATCGATTAATAGATACAAAGCTCGTCTGGTTGCAAAAGGATATACCCAAATGGAGGGTATTGATTTTGAAGAGACATTTTCCCCTGTTGTGAAGTTTGTGTCAATACGTGTCATTTTAGCTATAGTAGCACATTATGACTTGGAATTACATCAGATGGATGTAAAAATGGCTTTCCTTAATGGTAATCTTGACGAGGAAATCTATATAGCACAGCCAGAAGGTTATATTGCTGAAGGTCAAGAGGATAAAGTATGTAGACTTAAAAAGTCTATATATGGGCTCAAGCAAGCGTCGAGACAATGGAACATAAGATTTAATGAAGTCATTTTATCTTATGATTTCAAAATGATCAATGAGGATCATTGTGTATACCTCAAGGAGGATAAAGGAAAGATTGTCGTATTATCGTTATATGTTGATGATATGCTAATAGCTGGAAATGACATACAGTTTGTGATAGAAATCAAATCGTGGCTTTCATCACAATTTGACATAATAGATATGGGAGAAGCCGAGTACATCTTAGGAGTTAAGATCATTAGAGATCGATCAAAAAGACTTTTGGGTTTGTCTCAAGAAGCTTATATTTCTAAGATGTTACAACACTTCAATATGTCAAACTGCAACATTGAACAAACTCCTGTAGCGAAAGGTACTATTCTGAGCAAAAGTATGTATTCCAAGACTCCTAATGAAATAGTCGATATGAAGAAAAAACCATATGCCAGTGCCATTGGTAGTTTAATGTACACTATGTTGTGTACACGTCCTGATATCAGCTATGTTGTTGGCTTGGTTAGCCGTTTCCAGTCAAACCCAGGATCGAGACACTGGAAGGCAGTAAAGAGAATATTCAGATATCTCAAAGAGACGACAGATTATTGTCTCTGCTTCCAAGGATCAAAATTGAGTCTGAAGGGCTACACAGATGCAGATTGGGCAGGAGATCTTGATGACAGAAAATCCACATCGGGTTATGCATTCTTGCTGAATGGTAGCGCCATCTCATGGAATAGCAAGAAACAGGCTTGTGTAGCACTGTCGACAATGGAAGCCGAATATGTGGCTTGTGCAGCGGCTGTACAAGAAGCTGTCTGGTTAAGAAGGTTCCTGAAGCATTTGAAGATTGCTGAGGATAGTGGGAGTCCCGTTACATTGTATTGTGACAATCAAGCTGCAATAGCTTTTTCCAAGGATCCAAATATCACAGTAAAGGCAAGCACATAGAAATTAAATATAATTATGTAAGGGATATTGTGGACAAAAGAAAGGTAGTCCTTGAGTATATTCCTACCCGTGCTATGCTAGCAGATCCTTTTACTAAGTCATTGACTAAAGAGTCATTTCTTGGTTTTGTGAAGTCTTTGGGACTTCGTTAAATGTAACACATTGTAAAACAATCAAATATATGAAAGTGCCATGATTTATTCAGTGTATATTGGTGTTACATTTTGCATAAAGTCTCGATAAGCATGTTGGCAGGTTGAGATTGGTCCACTCACATGGACAATCATCTCTATTTGTTGAGTATAAATAGAGGTAAGACTATTACTTATGGGATAGCTTATGTAGCTATAAATAGAGACACACTCATAAGTTGGAGTCGCCTTGATTTTGTATCAAGATGAGATCATTTATGTAATGATCGGAGTAAATGAACCCACCATTTACTGAATCAGCTTAAAGCCAGATAGGAATTCATAAGTTGAATTCAGGATTAGACATTAGGTATGTCTAGATCAAATCTGTACGATGTTAATTTTGAGAAAACATGCAATCTTTTTGTTAAAAGAGAAAAACATCGTAGCATGTGATTCATACCATATGTGCTATAGCGACAATAAGGGTAGTAGGAGAATGGATCCCTGCTTCTCTACTATGTGAGACCCTTGAGATTATATGTTAATCTCAGATTTACCCTATGTGACTATTTAGCTGTCTGCTTGAAATTTTAATCAGTGTCTGCTACCTTAGCATGTATCCTATTGGCTATGGATGATTCGGTCTATGGAGCATAACTAGGAAAGCAACTGAATAAAATGAATAGATTCAAGCTAAATAGGAAGACTAAGAGAGATTTACATCATTGACACTTATGCACTGGTCGACCAATTACATTTTTTTGTTGAGTACTTAAAATGTGATTGTGAATAATTGTATTGAATGGAAATATTGAACATGCTCTTGACTTCATGGTCATCACGAGGGATTAGAGATGTTCATATTGATGTAAATGATTTAGTCTGGGGTAAAAGCAAGTGATTGATGTCTCTGATTCATGTGATAGAGCGACTAAGTAAAGTGTAATAACTTTCTTGGTATTGATCGCTCAGAGAGCAGCTAAGTTAAGTGTCACAACTTTCTTAGCAATGATTGCTCAGTATGCTTGCTGTCGCACGAATCATTTTCCCTAAAGTATGAATTGGATGATCTATTAGTCTATGTGACTATATGGTCTTTGTGACCTGATTCTTATATTGTTTATGTGACTTGACTTGTATGAGTGGGAGATGTAAGAAGTGGCAGCGTGTGCAGTTATTGCACACGCTGCAGGGAGTGGGCTCGATGCCCCTCCCTCTCCACTCCTTCTACACCCCTTTGCTCCCCTATATAAGAAGGGGGGTAGGGGGTTCATTCAAGGCAAGTGTGAGTGAAGGCATTTGGAATTCTAGAAGTGAACATCCAAAGCATTCGAGGGATTTGGTTCGTGATACCGAGAGGGGAAGAGCATTCTGACTCGTGATCGTTCTTCCGACGACAAGCACGAAGAACAACGAAGGACGCGTTGAATCCACTGTAAGTGTTTACCGTTTTTCAATATGTAGATTCGTTCAGAATTTCATGCTTAGATTAATGGGAGAATCCTGTCTGCCCTCTCAGACGCACTATTTGATGTGTACTGCTCTACAACCTCGGCCAAAGAGTTATGAAAATCTTTGGATAAAAAATATAACTCCGAGGACTCTGGTTTAGAGAAGTATACCATGAGGAAGTTCTTAAACTTCAAAATGGTTGAGGGTAAATCTATCATTGAGCAGACCCATGAATTTCAAATTTTGATTCACGGTCTTGCTGAGGGAGATATGCCGATACCCGAGAAACTTCAAGTCTTGTCTATCATGGAAAAGTTACCTCTGAGTTGGGAAGATTTTGGCACGACACTTAAACACAGGAGATGTAAAATCTCTCTTGAAGATTTAATGATTGCCTTAAATATCGAGGAAGAACATCGGAAGCAACATAAGGATGATGATAAGGGGATGCCTATGGATTTTGCTCCAAAGGCAAATGTGGTGGTCTCTTCTGACAAGAACAAATTCAAAAACCAAAAAATGAAGAACAAAATGAAACCCAAATCAAAGGTTCAGAAGAAGCATGGGACTAGGCCGTGCTGGGCTTGTGGACAAGTTGGACATTTTGCCAAATTCTGTCCTGAGCGAAGGACAAGAAGAAGAACCAAGGCAATGTGCCCAACACCAAGGCACAGGTCAATGTTGTGACTAGCACCAGCAATGGGTTTATTTCCTTTAACCCCGAACTAAATTTGATTTATCAACCCAATGAGTGGTTAGTTGATACAGGTGCTAATGTGCATTGTTGTGCTGATCGTTCTGCCTTCCTTACTTATCAGGTGATTGAAGGCACTTCCGTAACCATGGGGAATCATTCTGCAGCCAGAGTGTTAGGGATTGGACGAGTTGACTTGAGGTTTACCTCAGGGAAGGTCCTGTCACTACATGAGGTGCATCATGTTCCAGCTGTCCGACGGAATTTGATTAGCAGGTCAAAATTAGTTTGTGCTAGTTATGAGCTAAACTTCAAATGTAATAAAGTTGTATTGTTACATTTAGGAACTTTTATTGGAAAGGGTTACCTTAATAAAGGTTTATTTAAACTCAATGCTGAAAATACGACTATAAATAAAACTATTGATATTGGTTGTTCTTATAACATTGAATCTTATGATGTGTGGCATGATAGATTAGGACATGTTAATTTTCAAACTGTAAAAAGGATGATGAATCTTGACATGATTCCTAAGCATGCCATAAATGATAAGAAAAAATGTGAAGTTTGTGTGCAATATAAACAGCCCCGTAAACCCTTCAAATTAGTTGATAAAAATTCTAATATTTTAGAATTAATTCATACTGACTGTTATGAGTTTAACGGTATAATAACGAGAGGTCATAAAAGATATTTCATTACCTTCATTGATGATTACTCTCATTATTGCTATGTTTATTTGCTAAAAACTAAAGATGAAGCTTTAGATAAATTTATGATCTTCAAATCTGAAGCTGAAAATCAAACAAACCAAACCATTAAGAGGATAAGGTCTGATAGGGGTGGAGAGTTCACCTCAAACCTGTTTCAAAAATACTGTCAAGATTCAGGTATAATTCATGAGATCACTGCTCCATATAGTCCTCAATCTAATGGTGTAGCAGAATGCAAAAACCGAACCCTTGAAGATATGATTAATTCCATGTTAGGCAGTTCTGGGTTACCCAACTTCTTATGGGGGGAGGCTATATACACTGCTTGTCATGTGTTAAATAGAGTACCTATGAAGTCAAGGGATAAAAGCTCATATGAACTTTGGAAAGGTCGAAGGATAAGTTTAAAATACCTTAAAGTGTGGGGGTGCCTTGCAAAAGTACTAATACCTGAACATAAAAGGAAAAAACTTGGTCCAAAGACTGTAGATGGTGTCTTCTTGGGTTATGCTCAGAATAGTTCTGCATATAGGTTTCTGATTATTAAATCAGAAATTTCTGGAATAGATGCAAACACTATTTTAGAGCTTCGTGATGCTATATTCTTTGAGGATATATTTCCTATGAAGACTAGAACACCTCAGTCTATTTCTAGTACTCCTACTAGAGATGACTCTGCCTCCATAGAGGTCCCATTATCCTTAGTGGGTGTACCTTCCTCAAGTCACTCTAGATTAGATGAATCTAGTGAGTGTACAGAATTGAGAAAGAGCAAGAGGCAACGTGTGTCTAAGGATTTAGACAAAGACTTTATCACCTATAATATAGAAGGTGACCCTGTGACATATAGAGATGCTATGGCTTCTCCTGAAACTAAGCACTAGAAAGAAGCTATTAAAAATGAAATGGACTCTATTATCTCTAATGCCACTTGGGAGTTAGTAGATTTGCCTCCTGGTTGCACCACCATTGGATGTAAATGGGTGTTTAAGAGGAAGTTAAAACCTGATGGGTCAGTAGATAAGTTCAAATCCCGCCTGGTTGCTAAGGGATTCAAACAAAAAGAAAGGATTGACTATTTTGACACTTATTCCCCTGTTACTAGAATTACTACAATCCGAGTATTGATAGCACTGGCATCCATATATCATCTTGAGGTCCATCAAATGGATGTCAAAACGGCATTTCTTAATGGAGATCTTGAAGAAGAAATATATATAGATCAGCCAGAGGGATATGTAGTTTCTAGAAGTGAGAATAAAGTCTGTAAGTTAGTAAAATCTCTTTATGGTTTGAAGCAAGCCCCAAAGCAATGACACGAAAAATTTGATAGAGCTATGCTATCATTTGGCTTTGAAATTAATAACTCTGATAAATGCGTATATACTAAAATGAAAGGTGATAAATGTATCATTTTATGTTTATATGTAGATGATATTTTACTTTTTGGATCTAACCTTTCAATTATTAACGAGACCAAGGCTCTCTTAAGTGGTAAGTTTGATATGAAGGATATGGGTTGTGCTGATGTGATTTTAGGGCTGAAGTTGACTCGCTCAACTGATGGAATAGCAATTTCTTATGCACACTATGTTGAGAAAGTGTTAGAGAAATATGGCTATAGCCACATAAAATCTGTAGTCACACCCTATGATCCTTCAAAGACTCTCCACAAGAATAAGAGTGGCGTGGCTGTGTCTCAATTAAGATATTCCCAAATAATTGGTAGTCTAATGTATTTGGCAAATTGTTCTAGACCTAATATTTCATTTTCTATAACTAAATTGAGCAGGTTTACCAACTGTCCGGACAGAACACATTGGGATGCATTAGACAGAGTACTCAGATACCTAAAGGGTACTATATCCTTGGGCTTGTGCTATAGGAGGTTCCCTGCAGTCCTGGAGGGATATAGTGATGCCAGCTGGATAGCTGACACTGCTAAGTGTAAAGGCGTTACTGGCTATGTTTTTACACTTGGAGGCGGTGCGGTTGCTTGGAGGTCTATTAAACAGACGATCATATCTCGTTCTACATCTGAGGCAGAATTGTGTGCTTTAGATACCACAATAACTGAAGCTGATTGGCTTAAGGGTCTTCTTACTGAGATTCCCTTGATTATGAAGTCAATACCTCCTATCTCAATGAACTGTGATAATCAAACAACAATAGCTCAGATTAGAAGCTCCAAGTTTAACCAGAAACAGAAGAGACATGTACGAATAAGATTGAAGTCTGTTCGTGAGCTAGTGTCTCTAGGAGTGATGTCATTGGACTTTGTAAGTTCAAAAGACAATATTGCTGATCCACTCACAAAAGGACTTGATTCTGAGAAAATCAAGAAATCCAGTAAGGGAATGGGACTGAGGCCTATTCTGGTTTCATCTATAGCGGCAACCCAACCTATTTGATTGGAACCCAAGAAGTAGGTTCAATGTGGTATAAACAAGCTATAAGGGTGAACCATTAGCATAAATTGATTGAGATATAAATCTCAAAGTCTCTTCCCTGGATAGATGCTTGACTGCTAGTAAGGATGAGCTTAAGGCTCTTAATGAGTTCGAGGTCTTTATGACAGGATGCTTGCAGTACATTCTTGGAGAACTTGCCTATGTAAGTGTAACTGTGAGGCCGCAGTGTGGGGGATCTGGGCAACTCTCCTTAACACTTATGAAACAAGATTCGGTGGCATGGCCGTAATGCACCAACCCAGAAGGATTCAACCGTCGCCTGTGATGAGTTGTTGCCAATTGATTTTCACATATTAAATGTTTAAGTTCAAGACTTAGTTCACTTCAAACCTGTGTGAATAAGATTAGTTTACATAGGTGAAAATTCAAACCGGAAGGTATTTTCACTGAAAGCTCATTACGACAAAGCCTCAGGACCTATTTTTTATTTTTTATTTTTTATTTTTTATTTTACCAAAATAATTTGAAATTTGTGGGGGATTGTTGAATTTTGTATTGAATTTCAAATATTTTGAAGGAAATGGTGTATATGTTTAGTCCCACATTGCTAAGCTAAGAGAGTTGGAAGGCCTTAATATGAAGTCATTCCTACTATGCTTAGAAAGCTTAAGGGGACCTACACGCATGCGCGGGCTGAGCTCAAACTAGGTGGTTTCAGGTGGTCTGCGCCGAAAATCCATAAATCGGGCACGACGCACGCGATTATCGCGCGCAGGGGGGTGCAAATCCCCAGCCCGTGAGCCTCGCGCTTGCGGGCGGCCCGGTTTGATTTTGCAGATTTCTGTTTGATTCCTAAACTAATTTGGTTTGGTTTTATTTCTTTATTTTTTTTTCTTTTTTCTTTCTGAGGAATCAATTCCTCAAGCGTCGCACGGTGCGACGCCTCGCGGCGTGGCCGCGATTCCCCAGTGCGAAGAGGCAATAGAATGCCTCTTCGGATCTATATAAGGGGGGATAGAATGCATCTCCAAAAATCATCTGCTTGCTCAGTCTGCGTATACTTTTTCCTTCGCTTCACTTTCTTCCTCGATTTTCTGAGTCTTGAGGCTTCGCCTTTTGCGATCTGAGGTTGTCTCCAGAGGCAGCGTTCGTCTTGGAGTGCACCTACGAACGTCGCGTGGTTGTCGGATCTTGGGAGGGTTTTGCCGGAGGCCTTTGCACCGTAGGGCGGCAATCAATTCTCTAAGGACAGTCACCACACCGGTGCTTCAACCGGATAATGATTCTAACCCTACTCTTTCCTTATCAGATTGCTGCATCTATATATTTACTGTCTACTTAAGTGCCTGCTTATTTTGTTTTTACAGTTCCTATTTCAAATGAATGACATATGATCACCAACTACAACCATCATCCATAAGAAAAAAGTTGGAAGCAAATAAAGTAAATACAATAAATACTCTTTGCAAGTAAATAATCAGTTTAAGAACTGTTCAACATATCTCAATAGTGTTCTATGATAAAACATGGATTTTGTCCTAACCGTATAAATTCTAAAAACAAAACAAGAATTTTAAGGAGAAAAGATAAGACAAATAAGCATGGATCTATTGTTTCATCGAATCATGGCATAATAAGAATAAAAATATAAATCAAAAGACAAGGAACCTGATTGAAGAGTCATCGTCCTTGTCGTAACATCGTCGGCTTGATCCCTATGGAAGAAGATGCAGCGGAAAGAAGGAGAATCTTCCAAGGGGTTTAGGGTTGATGGCGTCGTAAAATTTCTTGTCAATGAGGAACAAGAAACTAAGTCAAAATGATGTCCTAAACCCTTGGGGACCTCCCCTTTATATAGGAATCTAATTTGTTATCAGCCCATAGATAATAACAGATTGACCTAAAGGGTTCTATACATTAAACCCACATCCAATAATCCGAAACCCAATAAACATAAGTTAGATTACTTTAAGGGTTCAGATTGTATTTACATGTGCAACTTACAAATAAGTCCACCTAATAGGGATAATAATATCTAACAATCTCCCACTTGGGTTATATGTGAGTTGTATGTTAAAACAAGTAAAACTTTAGTTGATATTCAAACTTTATGGGTACAAGATACCCCTATAAACAATTTGGTCCATTAACTTCATTGGTATAGGACTAAAGAGGTCATAGCTACTGTATATGATTTGTAACAAGCCTCAATCGTAATCACAATATCAATATCATTAACGACATAGATCAAGATATAGATGTATAGAGTGGAAATTATATGAAATATGATCAGTACATGTCAATTTTCAACTGGTCCAAAATGACTCAAAAGAGTCTGATTATATTTTTAAATACCTTATGCTAAACTGCAATAGCAAATCATGATCAAAACTTTATGATTCCAAAAGGAATCTGTATAATATTTACAAACACCAAATGCTAAATAGCAACAGTAAATCATGATATCGTATTCAGAGTGTCAAACTAATATATAAATTCTCATTAATGTTTTAAACTTTAAGTACGTACAATAATTAAAACATAATATTTGTTGTTATTAACATAGAGCAATAAAATAAATATAGACTCTCACTAGATAAGTTCATCTCCCATGAGAAGAACTCCCATATCCACAACATGTGCATGAAACACCTTAGGTACTAATCCTTTGGCGAGTGGATCGGCCAACATGGAATTTGTGCTTATGTGCTCTACCATGATCTAACGATTCTGAACTTTCTCTTTAACCGCTAGAAACTTGATGTCGATGTGCTTGGACTTCGACGAACTATGATTATTCTTGGCATAAAGTTCTGCAGCTTTATTGTCACAATAGATCCTTAGTGGTCTGCCAATGCCATCAACGATCTACAATGCTGTGATGAAGTTCTGCAGCCAAATTCCATGATTGGATGCTTCGTAATATGCTACCAACTCTACATTCATAGTAGCTATGGCTACTAGCGTCTGCAGCGTTATCACATTAATGGATAGCAAAGGGGGTAACCAGCTTCGGCCACATTGGCACTTCATAAATAAGGTTTCTCAACCATTTCACTTCTTTAGAAGCCAATACTAGAGCTATAAACTCAGCTTCCATTGTTAAGCTCGTGATGCATGTTTATTTCTCTGAAGCCCAAGAAATCATAGCTCCTCATAACATAAAGATCCAACCACTAGTACAAGAGTGGTCATCTTTGTTAGTTATCCAACTAGCATCCGAGTATCCTTCAAGTACGAAAGTTGTTCCACTGTAGCATATTCTATAGTCCTTCGTATGTTTCAAGTACTTGAGTCCTCTTGTTACTCCCAACCAATGTTGGTTTCCTAGATTGCTTGTGCGCCGACTTAATAGTCTCACTGCATAAGCAATATCTGGTCGAGTATAAGTCATGGCGTACATTAAGCACCCTATGACCCTGGCATATTCCAATTGTTGTATTGGATTATATGAATTTTTAACAATTTTCACTTTTGGGTCTACTGGTGAATGAACCAGTGTGCAGTCTTTATGGTTGAAGCGTTTAAGAATCTTCTCAATATAATGAGACTATGACAGCATAATTTTATTACCTTCTCTCTTAATTTTTATTCCAAGGATGATATCAACTATTGTCATATCTTTCATTTCAAAATTACTCAATAGTAGCTTTTTAGTATATAAGACTTGTCCTAGATTTGTACCAAAAATCAATATGTCATCTACGTAAAGATATATCATCACTCCTGTACCATTTGCATACTTGCTATATATACATTTATCTGATTCATTGATCTTGAATCCGCAAATAAGTTTCACTTCATCAAATTTTTGATGTCATTGCTTAGGCGGTTGTTTAAGTTCATATAATGACTTTACAAGCTTGCACACTTTGTGCTCTTGGCCTTTTACTATGAACCCTTCGGCTTGGTTCGTATATACTTCCTCATCCAACTCACCATTCAAGAATATAGTCTTTACATTCATTTGGTGAATAACCCAATTTTGGGTTGAAACTATTACCAAAAGTATTCTTATTGTAGCAATCCAGGCTACATGAGAGTGAGTATCAAAGTAATCAATGTCATATTTTTTAGTAGAACTTTTGACAACTTGTCTGACCTTAAACTAGTCAATTGTTCCATCTACCTTCATTTTCTTTTGAAGATTCATTTACACTCTATGGGCTTGGAACTAGGTGGTAGATCTGCTAGCACCAATGTTTTGTTAGTCATGATTGAGTCCATCTCATCATTAACGCCTTCCAAAATGAAGAATCATTAGAGTTCATTGCTTCGTCAAACGTTTTGGGATCTACCTCAGTATTAATGCAATATAAAGATTTATTGATGAGGTTGTTTCTTGACCCTTCAACCAGGTACATGACAAAGTCAGTACCAAAGAACTTAGGATTTTTGGCCCTTTTGCTCCTTCTAGGCTCAATAGTTTCCAAATTAGTTGAGCTTGTTGTCTCAATTTGTCTTGACCTATAGTTAACAATCCTAGGTACTGAGGTGAACTTTCATTCATCAAAAATAGCATCTCTTGATTCTATTATTGTATTTACAATTATTGAATCATTCGGCACTATAACAATAAACCGATAGGCCTTGCTATTTTATACATATCCAATAAAAATCCACTCAACACCTCTTTCTCCCTATTTCCTTTTCTTGGGTTTAGGTACCTTTATTATGGCTCTATGTTAGAGTTTGGTGACCTGAATTCAGTTTGATCCGTTAATTTATTATTAGATATTTTCTTATTAATATGTTAATTAACAGATTTTTTATAAATCTGTTAATTAACAGTTTCGTTATTAATTTTTCATTTGACTAAGTATCCTAAGGTCTCTATAAATTGTGTATCTCATGGACAAGTTTTATCAATTAAGAAAGTTAATTTGTTACCTCTTCTTTCTTTCTCTCTATCTCTCTTTTCTCTCTACTTCTCTTTACTTTATTAGAGCCGCAGACTTTGTATTCCACCGTTCATAGTGAGTTTTCCTCCTCTGCTAGTGGTTTTTTCCGTCAAGGATTTTCCATGTAAATCTTGTGTGTGTTCTCTATTGTTCTTGTTGTCGTTTTTTGTGCTAATCTCGTTTCAAGTGGTATCAGAGTCAGGTTAGTTTTGAGGATTTCAACCGGGATTAATGACAACGGCATGCATGAAGTATGATATTCTGCTTTTGGATCGCAACACCAGGTTTACGTTGTGGCAAGTTAAGATGCGAACGGTGCTAACGCATCTGGACTTGGACGACGTACTGTTCGAGATAGACAACATGCCCTCAACATGGACAAAGGAGGAAAAGGAACGTAAGGATCGAAAAGCCCTATCTCAGATCTACCTTCACCTATCGAATGAGATTTTATAGGATGTTTTGAAGGAGAAATCCGCTGCTGCACTATGGCTAAAACTGGAGCAGTTGTGCATGAGAAAAAGTCTTACAAGCAAACTGGGTCTGAAACAACGTTTGTATTCTCATCGCATGGTAGAAGGTACGTCGTTAAGAGATCACTTGACCGTGTTTAAGGAAATCGTCTCTGACCTAGAGGCTTTGGAGGTCAAATATGACGATGAAGAGTTAGCATTGATCATACTGTGTTCTTTACCCTCGTCATATACGGCTTTTAGAGATACTATTTTATATAGTCGTGATACTCTTACTTTGAATGAAGTTTATGATTCATTATTTTCAAAAGAGAAAATGAAACAGCTTGTCGAAGGATCTGAGGCTCAGGGTGAGGGTCTTATTATTCGAAGAAGAACTCAGGAGGAAGACTCTGATGGTAATATCAGGGGCAGGTCAAAATCCAGAAATAGCGATAAGATCTGTAATTATTGCAAGAAGAAGGGTCACATCAAATCAGAATGTTACGAGCTACAGAATAAGAATAAAAGGGCAAGTGAAAATTCAAGGGGAAAACAATCAGAGAAGTCTGGTGAGGCTGATGTTGCCGAAAATTACAGTGATGGTGAACTTCTCATTGCATCTGATGTTAATTTAAAGTAGAGTGAGGAATGGATTCTTGATTCTAGCTATACATTTCATATGTGTCCCAATCGGGACTAGTTTTCAGCATATGAAACGGTTTCAAGTGGTGCCGTTTTGATGGGCAATAATGCATCCTGCAGAATCGCTGGCATTGGTACGGTCAGAATTAAGATGTTTGATGGTGTCATTCGGACACTTGGTGATATGAGGCACGTCCCTGATTTGAAGAGAAATATGATCTCTTTGAGTATTCTTAATTCTAAAGGGTACAAGTACACTGGTGAAGGTGGAGTTATGAAGGTCAGTAAAGGGTCTCTTGTTGTGATGAAGGGACTAAGGAGAACCGCCAGTTTATATGTTCTGCAAGGATCCACAGTAATAGGTGATGTTGCCGTCATAAGGTGACATTGATAAAAGAAGATCACTTACAAGAAGCTTGTAAGGAAGCTATTTGGTTGAAAGGACTCTTCAGTGAGCTTAGCGAAGACTTGCATATTACTACAGTCTTTAGTGATAATCAAAGTGTCATTTTCCTCACGAATGATCAGATGTTTCATGAGAGGACAAAGCACATTGATGTGAGGCACTCCCTATAGACAAGTTTAAGCATTGCTTGGACTTGGTTGGTGCTAGATGCTGAGATTTGCCTGTGGGGCTTTTGTGGAAGAGGTGGAGAAT
Organism: Boesenbergia rotunda; assembly: GCA_024364735.1. Taxonomy (NCBI): domain Eukaryota; kingdom Viridiplantae; phylum Streptophyta; class Magnoliopsida; order Zingiberales; family Zingiberaceae; genus Boesenbergia; species Boesenbergia rotunda. The sequence goes on along the minus strand of JAGFNQ010007824.1, from coordinate 315,185 downwards.
GTTCTTTTGAAGATTTGTGGAATTCGCGTCAAGGTGGAGATTATTAGAGTTTGATGACCCGAATTCAGTTTAATCTGTTAATTTATTATTAGATATTTTCTTATTAATATGTTAATTAACAGATTCTTTATAAATCTGTTAATTAACAGTTTCGTTATTAATTTTTCATTTAACTAAGTATCCTAAGGTCTCTATAAATTATGTATCTCATGGACAAATTTTATCAATTAAGAAAGTTAATTTGTTACCTCTTCTTTCTTTCTCTCCACCTCTCTTTTCTCTTTACTTTATCAAAGCCGCCGACTTTGTATTCCACCGTTCATAATGATTTTTCCTCCTCTGCCAGTGGTTTTTCCCGTCAAGGGTTTTCCACGTAAATCTTGTGTGTGTTCTCTATTGTTCTTGTTGTCGTTTTTCATGCTAATCTCATTTCACTCTACAACCCTAAACTCTTAAATGCAAGGGCGGAGCCACCCTTGGGCTAGGGTGGGCTCCAGCCCCACCTCCCTTTTTAAAAAAAAATAATAATTTTGATTATTTTTTATTTTTTAGTTAATCACAAATTTATTAATTGGTAAAATATTAAATTAAAATAATTAATTTTAAAAATAAAATATTAAATTAGAATGATAAATTTTATAAAAATCATTATATTTATAAATTAATAAACATATTAATTCTAACTTGTTTAATATTTTTATCCTGAATTTGTCGATAGTAAGGTCTCTTTTCCTCTCCGCAACATCCTTTTTTTTCTTTAATTTTTCTCTAATCTATTAATTTCGTCGCTGACAAAGAGCTAACAAACATTGGTCGCTCGAGAAATGGTCGACAAGGCGCTCATGAGGCAGACATTGTCTCACCAAACGGTTAGGAACTACTTCGTGTGCGATCGCACGCAAGGTGAATTCACTGCCTCCCGAGGCAACTAACAACAGCTTCACGTGCAATTACTTTGCAAGCGGGCGCATATGAGGTGGCCACTGCTTTATCAAATAATGAGCAACATAAGTCTAGGTATGCAAATATATGTTATATCTCATAATTTTATTTAACATATATTAATATGATACCAAATTTATTTCTTTTTCATCTTTTAGAAAATTTTATACAAAGATGGTCAATTTCTCAATTTTGTTTGTTTGCTCACAATTCTTGATACTTCAACTCTCAATGTTCTCGATTTTATCAGCCCTAGGTAATTTTGAATTCTGGCTACGCCCCTGCTTAAATGGTTAAGATTTGGTTTCTGGTTATGCCATAGTTCATAAGGTGTGATCGAGTTCTGTTTTGTTTGGAACTCGATTTAGAATGTAATAAGGTGTTAGCACAACTTCACCTTAAAATCTATGACTTAATCCCTAGTTGGACAATCATTGAGTTGACCATTTCTGTCTAACACATGGTTTTTTCTTTCCCATGTACCAATTTGTTGCGATCTAGTGGACTCAAAAAATTCTTTACTATAGTACTCACCTCCTCTGTCCGTTCTTAAAAATTTAATCATTATGTTGCATGCAAGTTCAACTTCATGTTTGTATACTTTAAACTTTTGCATGACTTCATCTTTAGAGTGTAACTCATAAACATAGTAAATCTTGAGAATCATCTAAATGTTACAAAGTACTTATTTCCTCCTAAAATATGATGTAGCATGAAAATCACATATATCACTGTGTATGATTTTTAATTGATTTGATTGTCTTTCGATTTTCAGAAATGGAAGTCTTTGTTATTTCAGTAAACATTGAAATTTTTCTTTTTTTTTTTTGATTGACCTAAGTTCTAGATAGGAAACTTCCAGTTAAGAAGGTAGAGTAGAGTATCGATGTATTTAATTAATACCATTATAATTAGTTATTAGAATATTGTCAACCACATAAAAATAAACATTTATAATAAAGTTAATTAGCATTCCACATATAACAGAGAGAGAATCAATTTTAGAGTAGGAAATATATACTATCGAGTAAGTAGCTAATTGGATAGATAATGAAACCACTAAGATCAAAGAGTTGAGTTGAACTATAATGCAAGAGCAATGAGAGAGTAAAAATAAAATAGTGAAAATCATAATGACGTGGCATTTTACATGCACACGTTCGATTATCGCTTGGACACCATCGGCGGCCTTCGGCCACCGCCTTGAATCAAACTATACCCTGGGGGACACGGTGAATCCGTCGGAGATCGTGTATGTAAGGTGTCACGTCATTCACTATGGTTTTCACTCTCCCATTTTTACTCTCCCAATCATTGTTCATAATACAACGGTAGGGTAATTAGTCGCTATTTCAAATATCCACGGTTCGATCCCCAGCTACGGCGTATTTATAAGAATTTTTCCTCCAAATAAAGCGCGAACCCTGGGACGTTGGGCTTCTAGACCGCCCACCGCGAGCGCTACCCGATTTATCCTGGCGGTTGGTGTGAAATTTCCGTGAGACCGAGCCGGTCGCTCGAGATTAAAAAAATCTCGTTAATCTTTTTTTTAGTTGAACTATAATATGTGTTTGGAATTGCAAATTAATAAAATCATAAAATTGTTCTATAAATATATTCTTTTATGCTCTCGGGATTATGGTGCAGGCGATTAGTTGTCTTCTTGGGCAACCACAATTTGATCCCTACTACGATGTATTTTATAGGAATTTTTTTTCAAATAGGAGGCGAATTCTGGGACGCTGAATTTCTAAACTGTCCACTGCGAGCGTTTTCCTATTTATCCTACGGTCGGTGAAAATTTTTATAGAACCGGATCGGTAATCTGAGATCCGACAGTGTTACCCAACTTCGTTAATTATTTTTTTTAATAAATACATTTTTTTTGTGAAAGGGCATGAAGAATAACATTTCACAATAATATAGATGAAGAATTGAAGATAGATCTTATATAATATAATAGATTAACCTGCTATTTCACACTTTATAATTAACTGTGTTTTTCGTTTCTCAACCAGCAAAATTATCTTTGACCATTGTCAATGAATGAAGTATTCATACACGAAAAATGAATAAGTGCACCAGCCGGGAATCGAACCCGGGTCTGTAACGTGGCAGGGTACTATTCTACCACTAGACCACTGGTGCCGGGTTGATAAGAACGTAAATCATATTTTCTTATAATAATAAATATTTCAATAGTTAGACAATGCAAAATGATATACTTTTTGCAATGCAATGTGTCGTGTCGTGATAAACAGATGAAGACAAACAGTTGTGTCCCAAACAGGTAGTTTAGGTCATCTTGACTACATGCTCAAGTTTAATCCAAACCCATTCCAGAACCCCCTACAGTTGGTTGTATTTGAACTAGATTGCTCATAAACGACTAATAAATGATGCAACAGAAAACATGGTCATCGATTAAACAAGAGAAGTTAGTTCGGATAAAACAAAACTGGTCTCGATGCCTCCATATTCCCTACTTATGCATGTGCTATTGGGGTTTATTGAAGCTGCTATCAGCTCTTCTTAAACCCTAGTTTGTTTAAAGTTTCTAGAATAGCATGTGGGAACATCATTAACATTATCTTTGCCATAGGCCATAAATCATATCAGGGAGAAGTCCACAAAAGTTATTAGTAGGTACAGAACATGATGCCAACCCTCTAACTAACCAAGATATAGCATGCACATTGACTAAACAAGAGAGTTTCACATCAACATTTCAATAAACCCAAACTGTTCTTGATGCTTTCGATCACCTACCAAGGCCTGTGTCATTGGGATTCATTAAAGCTTCAGATACTTAGGTCCTAGTTTGTTTGTTCTAAGTTTCTAGACTCGTACGTACAAACATTATTAACATTTACAGTTATGTTACAGCTATAGATCATAAAGTCAACATAGAAAAAAAAAACCCTCAAAGCCAGATTCAAGATTGCTAACCATTATAATTAACAGCCTTAAAAAAATACTAGGAAAACGATATTGATCGACTTGCTAATTGCAGGTTAATAGAAGAATCCAGTATTAATGGCAACCGGTAAGGCTTGATGGGACTAAACAACCTTGAACATCAAAAGTGCACAAAATTAAAGTAGATGAGCAATCAACAATCAATGTTAATATTATTGGGTAATAAATAGATTCACATGAAATTTTCTTTTTCTTATATTGTTTACGTCTTAAAGGGCATGAAATAAGCAAAACAATTTCTCCTAGCATGACAAGTAAACATAATAGTTTTACCCAACCTTTCTGAGATCAAATATTCAATCTCCTAATGAAAACTCACCTTATAATATCTTGTGTTTGCAGTTCCTATTTCAAATGAACGACGAACAATCACTGCTTTAACAATCGTCCATAAGAGAAACAAGACATTAACATTACATAATTCAACTTGTTGTATAGAGACAACATACTTTATTAAAAAGTTGGAAGTAAATAGACTGAATATAATATTCTTTTCAAGTAATTAATTTGTTTAAGAAGTGTTCAACATACCTCAATAGTGTTCTACTTATCCGGGTCACAAGTTGTGCACTTCAAAGTTGTCTCATCCCCATGGTCATGCAAAGCATATAATAGGATTGCTACTGAAACAGAAACAATGAACGTCAACAAAGAATTGTTTTTGAATTATTACATGCTCCAGATTTAAGAAAAGTAATATGATCCTTAAGTACACAATCTACTGTTTTCATATTCGAATTAGACTTTGCGTCTCTAAAATAAACTCAAAAAAAAAGAGCAAAGAAAAAGAATGGCAAATGCATATCATGAAAACTAAATAGAAACAACAAAATATCGAAAGAGAGAAAAAAAAACCGTTCTGGGAATTGGAGTTAAAGCTAGGGCTCAAGGTTTACACCTTTTGAGGGAAAAATTAAAGGCTAACATGGATCAACGAAAGATTAATAACGACTATGTAAGAAGAAAAAAGGACATTACAGTAAAAATCATAATGCAGAAATAGAAAAAGAAGATTTTACTAAAAGGAAATGGAAAAACCACTAATGAGCAGAAGCTGAAAGAATCAATTACGTTTTGGGGAAAAAAAATAGACCATTTTTCAATTTATGCGTGGCATCCTAATTTTCTCTATATCGTACCAATTTTATCATATATCTCTAAAGAGACAACTCTTGCTTCACTACGAATCTGTAGGAACGATAAAATCGGATTAAAACTAACAATGTGGGACTAAAAATGCACATGAGCGATTTGCAAAGCTGAAGATGAAGAGAGAGACACCTAGAACAACAAAGACTACTTGTTAAATTTCTTGTCTATTTGGCTGATAACATGGTAGATGAGCGATTTGCAAAGCTGACACCCCATCAACTAAGAGAGTTGATAAGATTTTTTAAAAACATCTGATGGAATATGTAGAATTAATTTGTCTAAGAGAATTGCTGAGAAATATTTTTTTCACGTTAAGAAAATTTAGAGTGTGTGAAAAAGCAAATGTTAAAAGTGAAATCTAAAAGATATCTAATGCAAATTTAAATAATTTATTATTTTTTTGGTATATGTTTCTCTCGTACATTAAATATATAAATTTCTCTATATGCATGATTTAAATTAATCATGCTTAAATTACTTATCTATTATCTTTTGCGTGTTATTCTATTATGAAAAACGAAAAAATCTGCTGCTGGAGTTTGCGATGAAAATTATTTTGCAATCTAAAACATCAAATTTAAATGTATAAGATGCTAAAATAATCTCATATTATTCAACAGCATCAAATAGCCACTTGTTACTAAAAAGAAAAATCGACCCTACAACTGCAATTACCACAGGCATACAAGACATGCCAAACAAATGAAAATTGGAAGAGGCAGGAGTAAAAGAACTTTGTGCCACTACAACAAGCTTTATCTTACAACGAATTCAGTTAAATGAGGAAAAAAGGCTCCATTCTAGTTGAGCAATAGGTTAAAAAGGACCGCTACGAACATATTGTAGTTGGCCTTCAGGATTTAAGCATGGTAGTCCAACTACCATTTCAGTGCTTTATTTTCTTAGATCTTTGCTTCATCAATCGTTTATGGAACCAAAATGCTGATAGTTTACAAAAGGGATAAGGCATGTATCTATTCTGTCTAGTAAGCTTCTTGGCTGAAGATGGCCTATTCCCTCTGTTTGTTTTCTCAGATTTCTTGACGAATAATGCAATAAAGAATCCTTCTGTGCCTTCTCTTGGATCGGTCCTTAACAAGTGCTCGGCTGAGAATAGGAAAAGGCAAGGTTAGTATTGTAAATAAAACATAATTTGAACTAGTTTCGTGAAACTAATAGATGAGTAACGTTGTGTGAGTGCTGCACTATACTCACCACCATCAAAGATGGGGAGGCCACGGTGAGGCCACTGTGGGAAAGGAGACACCAATTCAAAGTTGAGTGACTTTGCAAAAGGGAGGACTGATTTAATCACATCTTCATTCTCTGTTTGGTAAACTGAGCATGTGCTGTACACTATTCTTTCGACTGTAGGAACTGTTAAAAACAAAGTAGAGTCATCTCTCAACCGACGTCAAAGAATATGGTACTGGAACAAGAAACTACCAGTGGTCTTAACCAGTAAGAACTACATCAGCAATGTTGATAAGCGTACAAATCTACTTTTTCGTTTTAGTCTACCTTATTTTTTTTACTTTTCAAATAAATGGCATGCTAAAAGTTTTGTTTTCTTAACCTATGACCTTATATTCTAGTTAAATGAAAGGAAAGCACACAATACAAAATTTGTTACGAGGAAAGTCATTTCTCACTAGTAAAGCCAGCTCATTGATAGTGTATGAGAGCAGTGCCCACCATCATCAATCTATGAGATGATCCATCTTCGATATAAAGAATTCTGTCTAATAGACTAATTCATATGATTCTTAGTGTGCACGAGTAATAGAATTAAAGAGTAATTAGGCAACATGAAGAGGCGGTAAGATTAGTAATTGAATCCTCGCATCATTTGTGAATTAGCAAAAAAAAAAATGAAAAATATAAATTAACCAGGTTAGGTAACGTCGAACCTAGGCGATCAACCTGCCCCACGGAAGTTTCCCACCGGCCGCTAGGATAAATCGGAGAAGTGCACATGGAGATCTATCCTAACAACCAACATTCTCATGTCCACTACCCATTAAGGGAAAAATTTCTTAATAATATGTCGTAGCTGAATTTCGAACTCTAGATCCCTACTTATCATTTGTGAATTAGCATTCTTCAACTAGACAACCACTAATAATCAGACTTCATTTTCTCTCCATACATCAGACAGAGACCCTCTATGTGACACTAAGCTCAAATGCCAACTCACCCATTCATATGCAAAGACATGAAAAGTTAAATTTAAAATAAATAAGATTGTGGACACAACTAGATCCAAACCTGTGTTAGCTACTCGCATCAGATAACATATATAGTATAAAATTTTGTTATGTGCGCTCGCCAAAGTTTGAAATCTTGCACCATACTAGATGACAGTCAATATATATCATTCCTAATACTGATCAACACTCTAATCTCTTGTGTCGCTTGCGCCAATGGCTACATCCGAGGACTGATAGTCCAGCATGGAATGATACTTTCAACTTTGCCCCTAGGTATATAGTTGCCTTTTTTCTTCTTATTCCCCATCCTTCATCTCTAATAATTACAGTATCTTAATAAAATATATCGAAATACAAACAAGCACCTGAAAATTAATATAGTATTCTAGTAATATATTATCAAGGACTAGGAAGCTATAATGCAGTAAAGAAAATACGTCAGCTTGAAAGTTTGAAAGTTTAATTCACTGGAGCAACTTACATGAGAGTGCGTGCAAAAGAGCTTTTGTTTGAAAAGCAGCAAGCTTCTTTACTCTGTCACTCTTGCAAGCATCAGCATCCTCGCCTATTCAACAAATAAATAGCCCAGAAACATAATACATTGATCACTCTAAATTATCATGAAAAGATGAAACAGTATAAATAAATCATTTAAGATCATACGGAATGGTAAATTTGTTATGCTGAGGACAAATGATAATCTTGGCTCCCATTCCTTGCTGCCAAATAAAATGCAAGATAAAAACATGGGATTTTCTCATATAAACCACCCTTGAAGTCCTGCTATTTGAATGGAATTAAAATGGCAGAACAAATATTCTCTCTCCAAAACTGTTGGCTTTCATAACTTGGGGGACACATGAACAATCCGCTAAACATCTTAGTTTTCACCTTATTTCCATTTCCACTATGGATGTTGCATCACTAATACCTCTGCTATGCTCACCGCCTTTTGCAGCTTTCCTTGCTTGAGCAGTAGCAACTACTTGATTCCTTGATTACCATTTTTCTAATGATATACAAGTCAATTAGCATTGCCATAGTTGATTCTCCTTGCAAGTATGTTATGGATCTAATTCTCAATGTCATAAAAAATGCACTGGCCACATTAGACTATCCTTTGTCCTCCTACAATAATGAAATTTTAATAGAAAAATGCCCAGCAACAGAAGATAATGAATGATAAAGCCTCAAGGTGGAGTTTTAAGCTAAAAGAACTTTTTCAATAGTGGAATGCATGTATTGCCTTAACGGCACATGTTTTATACATTAAACCCATAAGGAGGAGAATCATGCAAACATCATATTAACAGCTTCAACGATCAAAAGACTAAAATTTTGTTACTATTTGTTTGACTCCTAATTTATACTGAAACCAAGTTCTTCCAAGTTCACAATGTAAGAACAACAAAACTGAAAAGACTTATGGCAATATCCTACTTTATTAAATAAATAAAAAACAAACTATAAGTGTTGGGTTGCAATGGTTGCAAACAAAGTCCCACATTGATAACACATGGAAAGGATGGACTTATAAGGGAAAGATATCTCAATTAGTGTGAGGTATTTTGGGTAGAGCCCAAGAGCAAAAGCATGAGAACTTAGGCCCAAAGTGAACAATATCGTATTATTATGGAAATATCTAAATTTCTTTGGTCCTAACAATAAGTTGTTCTAAGTTGAGATAGTAAGAACCAAGAGACCTTGTGACAACAATAAATTTCATTAAACAAACAAGAAACAATTATACTCCCAACCACCCTAGCAGGCAGACACAAGCAAACAAATACTGATTACATTCTATAATTTTTTGAATGATTTATCAAAATTTTCCCCTTGTAAAAACAAACATGAGATTTTAATAAAACAAATGCACTTAAACTCCCGTGATAATACTGGAATCTACCTTTTTCATAAGATGGAAGAAGATGATCTAATCTTTCTACTGAAATTCCAGATCCAGAACATGATGGGTCTAACAGAATGGCACGGACCTGACAAACCATCAAAAACATAAGAGGCTCCTATAAACGAAGCATTCCGTTGGTACATCATTAACATTATGAAAAATGATTCGCAGCGAGAATTTTTAGCATGAAACCCAACGGGAATGACGTGACACTTTTTGTGTACACATCCGATTGTTGCCTGGACACCGACGGCAGCCTCTGATATTTAAACATACCAATCACAAATTTATAATTTATTTTCCCAAAGAAAATAATTCTGACATATTCCAAATTGTAGATCACCTTATATAAGTTCACTAGAACAGTTTTATGTTGTCCCCATGGGTTGGCACAGTTTACCTGCATGGATGATTGCTCCAAGAGGTCTTGAGGTCAATTCTCAACGGATGCAAAATGCCTCGTTGGGTGCTTGACTTCCCCATGCAAAGGGTCGATGTGCTAGGGCAAAATGCCCCACCCCCCATCATTTACCTGTCTATATCTAGCTGGAAGTCGGCAAAATTGGGCTGCTTGGGTGAGTGTTATCACCTTTTGCACCAACTAGAATAGTTTTATGTTAAGAAAAGTACCTCTTTGAAGAGAGGGGCCCTTGTATTTATGTCCAAAAAATCACCATGCATGACATCCACATCTTTTTATCGAGTTGAGGAAAAACTATTAGATATCTTATGGCTTGACAATAAACATAAAAATAAAAAAGTTGAAAAATCTGCAAAACATGAACAGCATGCTAATGATCAAATAACTGTAAAATGTTAGAGAATTGAGCCCCACTTGGGTTTGGGATATTGACGTCCTAATTTATTCAGAAAATTAATAAGTGCACTAAATTTAATGAATTTATGATAGTACCATGGTAATAAAGATTGAAATGTTGACAAGATCAAGCAACTGTTAAACTATCAGGTTAAACATAACCCCAACTTTATGGTAAAGCTCTAAGAATGATTTCAAATTTACACCAAGTTTCCAACAATGAATGGAAGGGGGAAGAAAGGTAGTTGAGAGAAAGTTGAGCTGGGACCCACTTTCTCTCCACTTCTTTGGAGAGAAATGGAGAAAGAGAAAGAAACGTGGAGAAAATCGAATGGATTATCATCCCTAAAGCTTCAACAATCTCCTTTACACCTTCAAAATTTACTGATTGTCTAGTCAAATTCTCTTTATCAATATGACCACTATCATTATTTGTGCTATTTGACTTTGCATCAGAAAGCATTCTTATCGACTGCAATACTTGGATTTTTCAGGAAAACCTACTATACCGGTGTGTCTATCGGGCACCCATCACTTCAAGACTACCATCCACATTGATCAAATGTAGATTTTTTTAAAAGAAAATGTGATGTCTGATACCTAGATGCATACCCATTAGAGTCCGTATCTGAATTTGAGATCATGGCTCCTCAGCTGCATAAATCCCACTAGGTGCAGCCTTTGGTCCAGAATATGTAGAACTTCCTAAATCACTGATCTTTCAGCAACTTCTATTGAAAGCTTGTAATTTCTTATTATGAATTTTGAAGTGTCAGTCTTTCATAAATTGATTCACATTCTAACTTCACTTGTAATATTACTTTCATATTGGTCAGAAGTTAAACTCCTTTGCTTGTTCTATAGCATGTGACTCATACTCGGATAGATAGAGATTCATGGTCTTCTGTTCTGCATTTGACTTGTAATCTTTCTTTCTTTTTTTCTTAATTGTACAGTCATCACCTTGTTTTTCTCTATCTTATGCACATCGTCAAGTTACAAAAGAGGATGGCCAGATGATTAAACCCGGTTGTTTATGTATTCAAACAAACCTTAAAATCAATGTCATTAAGGAACCATTATTTGTTAGCTCTTCACCTTTTTGGTTACATAATTAATATCGGCATTGGGCAACAGGAACATCACTATAAGCACTACGTTGTTCAATATGAATAAGAATGACTTGTTTGAAGTGTTTGCTAGTATGAACAACCATTATGCAGTGGAACATGGTGACTCATAATGAGAAAGAATGACTAAATCATGTCTGATTGCTTTACAATCTACATTCTTCTGGTTATCAGTAATAACCAGGTTCGCACATAGATAATTGAATTTGCCACAAAGTTAGAACAATTGAATAATGCAAAGGAAATCACATATTGCTGTACCATTTTCTTATGAGAAAAATCATAATTCACAATGCTCACAAGATGTTACAACTCTTCTAATGAACAAAGACAAGTGGCAGGATTCCTTCACAATACTAAATATATAAAACATAATTAGCAAGGATTTCAATTTGTCAACACCAAAACACGTAGATGCCTTTGGCATGAAAAATACATAGTCTAAAGATTTGCTAATACATAGATTTATTCAAAAAAAAAATTAAGTATCTGACCTTAGGTTGTAAGCTATATTACTTGAACTAGGATAATAGTAGCTGACATGCATGTATAGTCCAAGAGCCTATGTGCAGATATGCCAAGGGTGGTAAGGATCTATTTGTATTTTTTTTTGGTCATAATACATATATAAAAATAGAGGCTACGTAGAGGTTCTTATGAGAAACATTTCCCTGTAACATGGTATTGGAGCCCTGTGGGAATCTGGATCTCATCATTTGTTTCTATTCTCCTCATCTGTGTACTCTTCTTTTTTCTATTGCCCAATCCATGTTGTTCGTCCACAGTGAGAACCCATCCGCTTTGCTACTTCTTTCATCCCACTAAGGACTACGATCCACTGGACCACATCTATCCCATGTTTGTTGCTCTGCATCTTTACTCGTACACATGCATGTCCCCTTTGTTTTTTGGGTGCTATTATTCTCACTGCATATTATCTCATTAAGCCACATATCATCCTTCACTCTTCGAAAGCAAATTCCCCTTGCTATTCTCTTTCTACAATATGTTAAATAACTTTTTTGTTTACCTAGTATTGTCGTGATAAGTTATCACGAGTCTTTAAATGCACTTTCTTTGTTCACCTAGTATTGTCATGATAATCTATCTTCAAGATTTATTTTTCTTTTGCTATTCAGATTTTTATCCCTTTGGATGTGACCTTGTATCAATCCTACTCCTTTTCATCTACTACTTTCTTTTTATGAGTCACTTCAGGAAATTTGTCCTCTTCCTACCCCATCATGCCTCTCTATAGATGTGACGCCTCCACCTAAGGACCTTTCACCATCTTCTCTTATCCCCACAGGATGGACTGATGGTTAGTACGTGGGTGTTGCCACCATGAGGTCTGGGGGTCAAAACCTGGCAAAGCCAGTGTGTCTGCCCTCCCTACACACTAGCCACAGCATCCGGGCTAGTAGCCCCCGTGATTTACCTCCTCCGTGTTGACCCAGGGATGGGTTGGCGAGGGTGTTGGGGGCGAGCGAATCACCTTTATGCCACCTTGATTCACCACTTGATTCTTTTGTTGTTGTTGACCCATCATCTGGGGCACCCCTTGCGTGTGTATAGTCAGTGAATGTGCCTTGGAGACACTCAAGTAGCTCCCTAGGATTTTACCACCCTCCAACTATCAATTGTTGTCCCGGATTTCTCTTTAATTTGTACATTTACATTGTCTTTCAAAAGGTGTGCATAAGTATTTCCCTTCTCAACCATTTACTTGCTTTGTATCCTATACATTTTATCAACCCAATACTCAACCTCAAGAGCCTATGCCATCATCATTGGGAGACAAGGATTCTAAGTTATCTGGAAAATATATCATTATTTCATAATCTTCAGGTCATTGGGTACTCTAATGCAAATCGAGGCAAGTTTTCCTACAATAGACAATCTAAACCTAGATATTACATTCTCTTAGGAAGTAGAGGAATAAGCAAATAATAGTGGCTACAATTAGTGCTGAGGAGAAATATAGGGTCATCACTTATCAGCATGCGAGCACGTGATTACCAAGATAGAATATGCCCTGTAGAACCAATGAAGTTTTTTACTGTGACAATCAAGTTGCAATGCATATAGCCTTGAATCTTGTGTTCAATGTGTTAAATGAGAGGATAAAGTATATAAAGATTTATTGTCATTTTATTAGAGTTCAATCTGATGAGATCATCTCTTTTGCTAGTTTTAACGATCACTTAGACTTCTTGACCAAATTGTTAAGAGGGCCTAGAGTTGCATTTATTTGTATTAGATAGATTTCAACAATGCCCAAGGTGGAGTATTATATGGACCATGAATTTATGTGCAAATATGTAAAGGGGAAATGACTTATTTATAATGCTCATTTTTGTCATATTACACGTATAAAGGTAGAGGAGACTATTTAGAGTTTCTTACAGAGAACATTTCTCTGTAATAGATTAGTTAAAATCTATTAACAAGGACAATTAGGATGTTGCCAAGTTGGTATCATGTAGGTATCAACATTGAGAGCAAATGTTGGAGCATCCAGTGTCTAGCACAATACTGAGGGATTGATGACGATTCCAAGTTAGGTTGCCAGTCATTGCTGCTGCTCACAATTTCTACCAAGTCCACGCGCCGCTATGTTTTTTAGGGTTTAGGGTCCTAATGATATCTAGAATGCTTGGGGATTTGAATTTGATTTTCCTATATTTTTTTGCATGAGTTGGAGATGCACTTGGCTTCCCACTAGTTCCAATCCATCTTTCAGTTGGTATCACATTATAAAGAGTTTCCTACGTCTTGAGATGCTCGACTACTGCAAATCACAATTCTTATCCATATTTAAAAAAAAAAACTACTACACCGAAATAACTTCAAGCTGAAATATCATGAGCTATAGATGATTCTTTTGAAAGCAATGGTCTCTAATAAATTAGAAATACAAATGCAAGATATATCGACAACAGTGAATTTGTGAATGCTTTCCTAATGTACTGGAGGTTTAGCCTTCAAAGCACTATGCAAGAGCAAAAAGGTGTTTAGTAACTACATTCTCAAAACTATTATAGGGAAGTAGATTAAATGGAAGATAGCATGGTGTATATGAAAAATAGTGTTTTTTAAACCGATTAAAAAGTACATGTCAAACAAATGTGTAAATTGGATTTAGAAATGAATTCCCAAAGTACTTTCATAAGCACATTGGGAGTACTTTGGGAGCAATAAGGTGTTTAGTAAATAGATTCTAAAAACATTTTATCTCAATGCATGCCTTCCCAAGATCATTTCCATTTTTAGATAATAATTCTAAAATACACAGAATGTCAAACAAAAATGATCACATATATTAAATTATTAATTTTGCCAAGGCTCCTCTTCCCCGGGATCCCGCATTGGCCGGAGTTTTACTCCAAGCTGCCCTTTTCAACTAATAAGGTATTAATATTTAATAAGTACAATTTTGATAATATGAAAACTGGGAATTAACACAAACATCATGATAAATAGTACGTATCAGATTAATGATGATTTCTTAAATTAACATATTAGTAACAGTTTGAAGATAACAAAAAAAGTTCCCGTGCCACTAGAAGATGCATGTAATGATAGATCTGACATAATATAATATTACGTGCTTGGGAAATAAGTACATAAAGGAAAAGTAAAATAGCATTTCAAATAAAAAATGGATAAGAAGATGAACGAAAGGATACTAGAAGCTCCAGATCGTCTAATTGTCTCTTCTAAAGTTTTAAGTCTGTCCTCATTCAACTCACACGCTATGATTTTACCCTGGCCTTTCATAAGTGCTGCAAGATGGGCGGTTTTGTTTCCAGGAGCCGCACAAGCATCAAGAACCTTCACAAGCAGAACATAATTGACCCTCATAAGCTTATCATTTCACATAGAAAATGACAATATAAATATTGTCACTGGAGTAATATCTTATTTGTCATGTTGTAATCTAAAATGATTCAATAGACACTTTCCAATTGAAGCAATCTCATATGAACTCGTTGGGTAGTGGCATGAAGAACAAGTCAACAGATATCAACCTACTATCTTACTTCAAAAAATAGTATGAAGTAAGCATTTGATAAGCATATTAATATAACTTTTCTGATATAAGATATACCATTAGCCATGATGGTCGAAAAAGAATCAGGTTATGCTAATCAGCAATGAAGAGAGATCACTAAGTTTACTAACAAAACACACACAGATGAGCAATCTATTTGATTATACAAGGTGAACAAGATATAACTTTATGAGTTATGGCATTTCTTTTGATCACATCCTTAAATCATTTTTCCAAACAAAAATAGAGAGAAATTAGAAATAGATATGGTATTCAATCAAGAGTCATGCAAGTTAAGAATTCAAATTAAACATTTGGATTAGATTAGTAAAATGATCATACCTTCCAGCCTGGTATAGGATTTAAAGCAACTGCCACCATCGAGCTTGCTTTTCCCTGAGAGAATGTGAGAAAACTAAAAGAATAAATCTAATTAACTACCCATGCAAGGCACTGAAAAGATGGAGAAAGAAATATTAAAGATATAAAAAGAATGAAGCAATCACAGCTAACTTTTTTAGCTCATCTGAAGTCCACTAGCTGGTTTTAACATAGGATTAGTCCAAACAACAATTTCATTTTTTTTATCTTAGTTCAACAGATTCCAGAAAAATCTAATCATATGTGATAGGCACATTGTGGCAACAGAAATACAAATACATTTCATGTTGGTTGTTGTAACTCTACTAACTGTAACTGCAGGTTACACAAACAGTACAACAAGAAACAATAATCAAGCGTTTATCCCACTAAGTGGAGTCGGCTATATAGATCATCCTGCATCATTGAACTCGATCCTCAAGTATATTCTCATATATATTTAAATGAATTTTTTCCTGTTGACTGTCGCTAAGTCTTCAAATAATTGATAATATCAATGTTGGTATATCACCTCATATTGCGTGCTCCACATCAGATACACGAGCGCAACACACATGCTGGCCCAGACCTTTATTGAATAGTCAAAATGCTGAGAAAACCCCTCTAACTGTCCATCCATGAATGGCAAAAAGATAGCCTTGAAGTATAGTTAAGTTCCTATATATTACCAAATAGCATTCTCATTGCAGCTGTACTTCATTTGGTTCGTTTACTCGTTCTCTGTATAGCAATTCATGTATTGTAGCTGATGCTCTAAAAGGGGATTCGAGACTCACATTGTTGTTGTACTCTCCATAGTTGTATCATTAACAATATATATCTGTATACATGTGTGTGTGTGTGTGTAAGTTGATAGCTGTGATGCTTACTGATTCCTTTCATCATATTAGTTTGCTTCTGAATCATTTTAAATTGTGGTTCCATATCCAACAAAATCATTAATTCAAATATAAAGTAGATGTTGTGCATATACCACCAAAAGAAAAGGAAATAAGGTAAATTGGCAACAAAAATTGTGATTTAGGGACCCACCTGTAAAAAGATGCTTCCATTCCGAACTAAAGGATGATCATGCAAATCAATACCAGATGCAAGTGATAGAACATCTGGAATAATGTCATCCCTTGAAACCTAAGGCAATATATCAATACCATGAGAGTTTGTTTTTGTTAAAAGCACCTAAGAGCATGATAATATAAAAAATAAAAGAAGGAAAGCTAAACAAAAAATTGTGAAGATGAGTACAAACAACTAAAAATCAGTAGAAGAGCCAGAGAATGACAACTTTACTACCTTCTAAAAGGTTTCTTTTTTAGTAGAACATTCACAAGAATTTGAAAGTGATATCGCCATTCACCAAATATGGTAAAGGACATAATCCAGTAACAAATAACCACTTAAGATCAGAGAGAGTAGCAGCTGTAGTTTATGTCAGTGAAGTGGTCCTTCTTTAGGTACAAGAAAATTACAATCCAGTAATTCTTTAAGCAGTGGATGTTTCAGTCTTTAATTCTGGATGATGATGGATTAGGTGTGATAATAAGGCAGCAAAGTTTGACTGCTGATAAACGATTATTAGTGAAAGTGCCCTACATTTTTATTCTAAAGCCCTAGCATCTCTCTTTGCAGTTGGCGTAGAACCCCTTAGTACCACTATCTTCATGTCGCTGCCATGACAACACCTTTATCTCAGACAACTGCTAGCGCTTTCATGCTATGATGAGAGCCTCAGTTGAGTGGACAAAGTAAAATTCAAGTGGATTTTGTGTGACTTCTACGAAGATAAGAACTGAATTATTTCGTTCAAAGTTATTATTTTTGTTTAATCTGATATTGCAGGGAAAAGGCAACCTTACAGAGATTAAATTACATGCTTTCGTCATACAAGTGAAACTCCTTCCATCGTGACAATCAGTGATAACCAACAAGAGTTAAAGTTATAAAACTAGTAATGCATAAATTATCACTATACATGTGCACCCAAATTGGTTAATTTCTATGTGCCCCGTGTTTCTAGTAACTCAATGTCATACCTAACTATTGTAACTTAATATTGTACCCAACAGTAACACCTTGACAAAATAGAAGTTCTAGTTAACTTGTGATGAGTCTTTCATCAGTAACTTGGTTCTCATTTATGTTCCACGAAGTTCAAATAGTAAAATTCAGAACATTCACATAAATTCTTCTCAAGATTAAACCGTACAATTCATCCTCATGACCAGCCAAAATCAATCATCAAATTAATTATCAACAAATATGGATTTATCCATTCAATTAATAGAGGTTTATCCCCATAAATGTGAGAATTCATTAAGTCGATTGATTAGTCCTTCCAAGCTTAAGAATAGAATTGATTAATTATTTCTGAAGCAAGTTTGGCAAGCCATTAGCAAAGTTCATGAAGTTACTTTCAGTTAGTAAATTTCTTCTTTAGAGGCTTTGTAGCTGTTACTCAACCTGATTTGACAAGGGCGGAGAGCAAGGTAGTTAAAATCGGGATTTTAACTTGAATCGGAAGGGGTACTTAAAATCGTAAATCTTAAAATCGTAAATCATATCGTAAGATTTTATAAAATTCCTATATATATGCATATAAAATTATAGTCATATATATGGATGTCAAATAGCATAAATAATAAAAAAAAATTTAAATCGCTAAACAAACTTAGATAAACTTGCATTCATAATCAATATTACATTAAAAATGTCATCCATAAGCCACAAAATAGTCAAATAACTTCCACCAACCGAGCAGGGAAGACGCGAGCAAGTGGAAAAA
Organism: Boesenbergia rotunda; assembly: GCA_024364735.1. NCBI lineage: Eukaryota > Viridiplantae > Streptophyta > Magnoliopsida > Zingiberales > Zingiberaceae > Boesenbergia > Boesenbergia rotunda. Next base: position 296,829 of record JAGFNQ010007824.1, on the reverse strand, counting down.
TGAGAAGAGATGTGACGGGATTAGCCGATTAGAGCACGCACGCGACTTGGAAAGCGGGTTTTTTCAGATTGAACCGGTTTTTTTTTAAAATGAACCGGGTTCAATGGAAAAAAAAAGATTTTTTTTAAAATCGTATTTAAATCGTAAAATCGCGATTTTAAGGATTAAAATCGCGATTTCAAAGGGATTTTGACAAATTAGGATTTTAACTCCGATTTAAATCGTTCGAAGGTCAAAAATCGTAAAATCTTAGGATTTTAAGATTTAAATCGGGATTTTAACTACAATGGCGGAGAGTGATTACCAGGGCAGAAAACTCAGCTACGGCGCCACTCCTGGCAGACTTTGAGGACGCAAGACATACGAATGAACTGAAACTCACTAAAGCACTGAAAGTGTTATTGATCTATGAGTATAAAATGTCTTTAATTGATTAAATATGCACTCTCAGTAATGAGGTATCTTTTGCTGGAATCGGTATGGTTCTCCCTAATAACTCTATAATTAAACATGTTTAGTGTGGAGCAATTCAAGGAAGAGTTACCTTTTGGGAAGCTCCTTGCCTTGGTCAAAACCACAAGGCTAATGATATGAGATGTCGATCAAAATGGATAATAGTAGTACCTCAATGTTGCCAAATACATGTGTTACATAATGGTATAAGACCATGACCCAACTAGTAGGTGTGTGATTCGAGGATGAACCAACAAAAGCGAGTGAGCCTGACCGATTTGGTCAGACAAGGACAGGGAGCGGAGTGATAGCTAGGAAAAAGAGCTTAGACATTGCATGATTCTAGGAGGCTTCTAGGTCACATGGGCTGGAGCAAACCAAAACACACACCAACACATGAGAAGTGTGAAATGACTTAATAGTTAAATGTATACTCTTAATAACGAAGCATCTATTGGTGGAATTGGTTGTGTTCTCTATAAGAGTTCCTTAGTTAAATGTGTTAAGGAGAAAAGTCCTCACCTGGGAGTGAAATTCCACTATGGATCAAAATTGTGAGATATGGTGGTCATATTGGACAACACCAAGATCTTGTCGAGTAAACAGTGTATTACATGTTTGGGTAACGTCAAATAATTACGAGAAAATCAAATATTGACAAAACACAATTAATGACTGTGATGGAGTACAAGAAGATGAATAAACCATAAATTATATCACAAGAAAGGTAAGTTCAACCCTAACTTGATAAGTTTAAGATGATTAGAAGTGAAGTACCATTATATTTGTTTTTCCTAACTCTTGCATCACAACTTCTGCATCCACTTTGAGTGTGTTTATCCGTATATACCTTGGTTTACAAGCAACTGCAATAAGACACAAGTCAAATAGAAAAAGAAAAGGAAATGAGGCATGAAAATTCAAAAACACTAAACAATAGGAACTAGAGTCAACTTGAAAAAGATGAAAGAAACTAGGATTGTGTTAATACATATGCCCAACACACGAAAAAAAAGGAGATATGGAAATGCATAAACACTAACAAGTAGGAATTAGAGTCCACTTTAAAGATATGAAAGAAATTAGAACTTGCAGCCTTTTGACCACTTAAGACATTTAACCAATCCTTATGAACTCAGAATCAAGTTAGGAATTTATGGCTTTGAAAATATCAATTAGTATAGTCTCAGGTGTTTGGCATGAAAAATGACTTGCGCATCTAAAGAAAACTTTAGCTTCAGAAACACTTCACTACATTGCAAACTAGAATTCTGTCTGCAAAACTACATTGCCAAACTATACAAAGTGCACATATGCAAAGTAATAATAAATAGCTATATAGAATTATAGATGCAAGACCTTTCTGTAGGCATCCGCATCCACATCCACAACATCATCAGTAAAGAAAGTAAAATTTTGAATATACACAAAAAGATTGCAGAATGAAATACTGTCATGCCCACAGAAAAGAGAACCTAATTGATTCATTCCTTAATTATCATTAATTTTTTTAATACATAATTCAATGACTAAGTTTCACATAAAAATTACAAAGTTATAGGTGACAAAAAAAATGTATTGACTAATTCTAAACTGATCACCAAATTGGCCTGCCACTAATCATCCCTTTGCTTTGGATCTCTTCTCCACAACTCAGACTGCAGCAATCTTGAACAGGAAGGACATCATTGTGAAATTCTGGTAGAGGCTCAATTGACTTCATGACCACTGTCTAACTGTCAGTGGCTGAAGTTTTCTGGATTCATCAAAGTCCCCAATGGCACCTCAATCTACATCACCATCATTGTGGCTTGGCGAGATGAGTGAATTTCCTTTGTCAGAAAGATCAAAAATGATGAATACACCTGCATGCTGGCCTTGCATTGCAACACTCTTGACGACATCAACATCCTATTCAACATTTACATTCACATGACTCTTGCATTTGTCACCCTTCAACCTGATAGCATGCGCAAGTTCATGTTCTACCAAAGCAAACACCTATATGCCCTTCTTAACCCAACTACAAACATGACTTGCAGAGGACTACCATGAGCAACTGCAGTAGAGAAGGAAGGCCCTTCTTGCTCTTGCTCTTGCTCTTGCTCACGGTAGTTAAAATCCCGATTTTAATCTTAAAACCTTACGATTTTACGATTTTTGACCTCCGAACGATTTAAATCGGAGTTAAAATCGTAATTTATTAAAATCTCTTTGAAATCGCAATTTTAACCCTTAAAATCACGATTTTACGATTTAAATATGATTTTAACGATTTTAAAAAATCGTTAAAATCGGAGTCATATATATGGAACCTTATGATTTTAATGTGTCACATTTTTTAGATTTATAGATTAGACATCTAGTTTCTATAATTAGATGGTTAGTGGAACCTTTCTAATTCTAATTGAAGTTATTATGTTTTTTTTACTATTTTGTGGCTTATGGATGACATTTTTAATGTAATATTGATTATGAATGCAAGTTTATCTAAGTTTGTTTAGCAATTTAAAAGTTTTTTTATTATTTATGCTATTTGACATCCATATATATGACTTTATAATTTTATATGCATATATATAAGAATTTTATAAAATCTTACGATACGATTTACGATTTTAAGATTTACGATTTTAAGTACCCCTTCCGATTCAAGTTAAAATCCCGATTTTAACTACCTTGCTCTTGCTCTTCTCCAGAGTGTTAGCAACTCAACGTGTGTGAGGGTGCAACGGGTGAGAGGCAGCAGATGGCAAAGAATGGAATGAGAATAAAGGATGGAAATGAAGAACCAGAAGGCATTTTGACAAACAAAAAAAGGATGTGCCCATCTGTTCTTCCAACCAATTTCAGAGGATGAGACATGGGGAAATGAAGGAGGGGCTTGATCTGACCAGTTTCCTTCCTCTCCAATGCATCCAGCCAAATAAATAGCAAGAATGATAGAAAAATTAGGAATTCACCTTTCCTTCCATCCATTCACTAACTTATTTGCCAAAGTAAACAAAGTTTCAGAGTTATACTCCATTACTTTCCTTAAGTGTTCTGTTTGACCAGCAATTTATCATGGTTGAACAATAAACCCAAATTCATCTCACAAACAAGAAGCAAAAATAAAATATTACCAGGAACACAATTATTTTGGAGTAAATCTTCAATCTTCTTGACTTTCCGTTTTGCACAAATCTTTGCTAAAGAATATTCTAGCTTATTTTTGTGAAGGGTAAGAAATTTCTCAACTGCACCAGTCATTGCTATTTCCTGGTAGAAAACATATAAAAAGAATGAAATATAAAGATGCCAAAATCATAGTATCTATGTCAACATTAATTTTTAAGAGTGATTTGTTATCAAGTTACAACAGTTAGAATAAAAGTATGAAATATGGGAAGGCATGAAACTTGGGTAAACCATATCAAATAAATGATTCCATCACCAATTTGCATCAAGGAAACTGCAAAATACAAAATGTAAGGCATCTAACATGTCGGCAGTTCAGCATAATATGTAAAGCAAAAAGACTCAAAATTATCTAACATATTTTCTTCATTATAGAAACAACAAAAAAACTCCAATTAATGATAATGATGAAGATGTACAGTAAGTATTAAAAGAACCTGGTATATGAAGCACTGACCTGGCCAAACAAAATATCATAGAGAGTCACATATACCAGTTCTGCCTGCTTCTGTTAGAGAAAAAGGAAAAACAAAGTCAACATCACAAGGTTGATAGGCAATTTATGTAATTTTGACTTAAAATATAGTGAAAACTAGGTAGAATAAATGAATATGTTACAGAATGTCACGTGTACATTTCCATCACCTTCCACTTGCTATTTAGAATTTGAGTTGCAACTAAAACATCTTTAATAACTGGTAGACCTGTCAACAAAGCATCAATAGGATTTAAGTATTTTGTAATGCACTACATGCAAATCACATCAAAAGATTTTAAACTAGCACACACAGGTTTCAGATTATAATTATTTAGCTTAAGTGTACAAGGATTTTCTTTATGATTATACACTGGCAAAACTCTTTTCTTTTTGCAAAATAGACTACTTAAAATGTATCAATATTATTCATAATTGTGGATGGGTAGTACCTTAAAAAATCCATTAATAGAGCTATAATGCAATTCGAGATATGTAATGAAACAGGAAACTATTAATGTTGAAGGGTAATTTAAATTCAATGATGTAATTTAAGAAGTACTAAAAGGCAGGAGACAATAATAAGTGAATCCATTAACAAACATATGATAGGATAGGCCAAACAAATGAAAAAAAGCAAAAAACCTTTAAGCAAAATTTCATGATACTGCAAACAAAATGAATCCTAAAATGGTTAAGTAATGTTATTCGGACTTGTGCTAAATTTTGTACGCCATAATTCTACATGGACAACCATATATCACACTTGCCTCAGAAAGTTAAGGTTGAAATTGATATATGAAGTGCTATATAGCTACTGTTGGACATATTCTACATTTGCATAATTCCATGCAACGAACAGTATAGTAAAATGATAAGATAAATTATAAGATCAGAAAATAAACTGAACGTTGGTCAAACACTTCCCTAGATGATTTTTTTAGTACTTTGTGTTAACTTAGTTGGAGAAAGAATGATAATCACTAATCAGCAGAAAGTAGATACAAATAATAATACTCTTCCTGCAGGAGAAAGAATGATAATCCCTAATCAGCAGAAAGTAGATAAAAATAATAATACTCTTCCTGCAGGTAAGTTGATGGAAAAGCTTGAAGACAACTCTTTCAACACCAACCAGAGCAGTGAAGATAAAGAATAAAACAAAACAAAAAATACTTAAAGCAGCATAGACACATCGTAGGCTTTTGACCATATAGTAAATGATGAAATCAAGAAGATTAATTATAAAAACTACAACATACTAAACAAGAAGCGATCTAAAGATACACCTGGAGGCTTTGAGAGGGCAAAATTTTTACATATAACAAATTCCTCTTTTCTACTAGTAGCAATTAAAATAGTTTGTCTATGGATTCGTGTTTCCAAAATTAATAGCCCATAGCAAATATATTGTCGTTAGTATAGTACAATCTTTTCAGATTTTGAAAAAGAATAGTTTGTCTTAAGTGAATCTATCCTTCTCACGCCAGTTAATCAGACGAGGGCAATCAATTTAATTCCTACAGTCCAGCAGTGAGCCTTTTCACAGGTAACTAGCCACACCTTTATATCGCATAACACTGAAAACCTACAACACGTTTCAGCAAAAAGGAAAACATCTCCAAATGTGCAGCAGGAAAAAAAAAGGTAGAAAAAGAACGGAGAAGCGCACACTTGAGGGTTTGGCAGACAAGGGCAAAGGTAGTTTTCTTATTGCGTACAGAGGGAGAGTAAACGAGAGATTTGATAGAAGCCGTGGCGCGGCGGGCGGCGTCGTCCTGGAGCACCCGCCGCAGTACCCCTGCCGCCTCCCTCCTGGCGAAGTACGCCGACCGCTCGGCCCCATTTCTGCTGCTTATACGATGATTTCTGGCTACATTTCCTTTCTTCGTGGGTGGAGGAAACGCCATGGTTCACGCCACAGGTGCACCCTACCGCCGCCGCCACTGACGAGTTTTCACCTCGTTCTTGAAACAATTACCTGAGGAAGGTCCGACGTAACGATTAACCCGATATGTATCACAAATCGTTATAATTCATATATAAATGAGTAACGTAACGGACATAAACACTATAATTAATAAATAATTAATTAATAAATTACAGAAAATTTATAGAAAAAATTTTTTTTTTTGCTAGAAAAAGAAAAATGATAGGGATAGTAAAAATGAGAGAGTGAATGATAGAGCGAATGACGTGTCACTTTGTATGCAACGATCTTCGACGGGTTCATCGTGCTCCCAGGGTATAGTTTGATTCGGGACGGCAGTCTTGATGGTGTCCAAGCGATACTCGGACGTATACATATAAAATGTCACGTCATTCAATCAAGTGTCACGTCATTTACTCTACCATGTACTCTTCTATTTTTACTCTCCCTATCATAACTGTTTTAAAAATACACATTTCCCCCTAGTTAATATTATTCAATATTTAAAATGTTCATTATCCGTGGCCGAGGCAGCCTTCTCATAAAATAAAAAAAATCTAAATTAAACAAATATCCCCTATTTCAACCTAGAAAATCTAGATATGCTATTTTCTTAAAAAAATAACAAATTTATATTTCATTTAACTTAATTTTTTTACTCCTAAACTATTGTCCAAAGCATTATGTTGTTAAATGATGGGGTTGAACACCTCGTGACTGGCACGTAAACTGAAGAAGTTATATAGTAAGATCTATCGAGTCTGGACGATTCTCTTTTCCATGACCGCCCGGGACCCTCTCGGGAAGGTGGATTCTCGAGACCACCTCGAGCAAGCATACTTTGGAGACTGACCCGGGAGGGCACACGCCCGAGATCACCTCGAAAGATCAGGTCCCTGAGATCACCTCAAGAGGGTAAACACCCAGGACCCCCGGGGCCAAAAGACCCCAAGATCACCTCGGGGTAGCGGAGCCCAAGGAGCACTCGGCCTTAAGTAACAGCCCCCTTTCTTCGATCTACGGATAATCATCACCAATTATTACGGGATAATCATGACCCGTAATTACCGCAACAAACCAGATTTAATGGTTGCGTGGATCGTTGCAAGGGTTATCCCGTAACTGACAATTGGGGGACGTTGAGAAGATCATGGAGACACGTGTGACGACCGCCTCAGGTATAAAATGTACTCCAACCCTTCCAGTAAAGAGGTACGCACACTCTAACTTACGTATTTTTCCTTGCTTCCTCCCATCTCCTAGACTGAGGCACTGACTTGAGCGTCAGAGTAGGCTCCGTCGGACAACCTCCGGCATGTTCCCATTAATGCTCGTGTTAATCTTGTAGGACAGAGGCTTCTCCTCTCTCATCGTCATCCTGGTGGACTAAAATCCGGTGACTGACTGTCGACGTCGATTCCTTCCGGAATAAGTTTGGCACCATCTGTGGGAAACCATTAAAGCACCAGAAGGAGCACCGATGGCAGAGCCGGCGAGACAATCCATCGTCCTGACGAAAGAGGAACTAGATCGCTTGGTGGCCAATGTCGTCAAAGGGGCGCTCAAACAGCACCAAATCGAGCAGGCAACCTCACGGTGAGTCGCTTCTGTTCAGGAGGAGATCCCCAGAATCTCCATCTCGCACCCCCAACCACGGAGATCTGTCTCACCACCTGGGAGACACACCGGAGCAGTCCCGGACCGCCGACGGGATTCTCCCGGAGATGTGGAGAAGGCCAACTTAGTAGCCTCCAGCGCGCTGAAATAGGAAGATGGACTAGGGAAGAGGGAAGAACCTAAGGCCTCCCCAAAGGCTCCCTCTACCCATTTCTCATCGGAGATTGTAGAAGACTCCATGCCGAAGCAGTTTCGCGGGCCTGAGATTGTTGATTACGATGGGAAGACAGATCCTGAAGATCATGTCTGTAAGTTCGAGAATGCGGCACTCCTACACCAGTATACTAATGGTATGAAGTGCCGGGTGTTCTTGAACACCTTATCCGGAGCAGCCCAACGATGGTTCCAGAGGCTACCCTCGGGTTCTATCAACTCATTCATGGAGTTTAGAACCGCCTTCCTTCACCATTTTGCCAACAGCCGTCGTTATCAGAAGACGACATTAAACTTATTTGCTCTCAAACAAAAGTCGAAGGAACCACTCAAGGAGTATATCTAGCGGTTCAACCGAGTGACACAGGATATGCCAATGACGACGTCGGAAATTCTCGTCAGTGCATGCACCTAGGGGCTCTCGGAGGGGGATTTCTTCCGATCCCTGGTGAAGAAGCCACCCACTAGTTTTGATGACTTGCTAGGGCATTTTGTCAAGCACGTTAACGTGGAAGAAGTGCAACACGCCCACCGCAAGGAACCAGCCGGGTCCCTCCTCAAGTCGTTGTACGGTCGGAAAGGAGGGAACCTCCGACTCCAATCCGAGGAAAGGATCTCCACCTGGGGAAGGATCAGTGGGTTGGTAAGTGGAAGCTGGTCAAGATAGTAGACACCAAGCAACCAGAGCCACTGATGAAGTATTGAGACTTCCATGGCAGTACGACACACTCCGTCGAAGAGTGGTATGCCTTGAAGAAAAAATTAAGTGAGAAAGCAGACACCAAACCTCGGAGGAAGTGGAAGAAGATGGGGTATCGTCGGAGGTCTCCTCGGCGAAGCCTCTCTCCCCGACAACGGCAGACGGTGGAGAACGAGATCAGACGTAGGGCTTGGTCACATTCAAGGGGGAGAAGTCAGGGAGCTGCACCCCGCAGACCTCCCTCATTGGAAAGAGACCCCAGGAAGGGCAAGGCCCCTGCACGTGGCCTGCCCTCGGGACACGTGAGGGTGATCTCCGGAGGACCAACCAGGGGAGATTCCCATCGGGCAAGGAAGGCTCACACTCGACGACTGGAGAACTATGCTGTTGGGACGAGTCGGAACCAGGATCGCGACCCTACGATCTCTTTTGGCCTGAAAGATATAGAAGCTCCCCATGAAGATGCCCTGGTAATCCTTGTTGGCATTGCCAATTATGAGGTTAAGCGTATCTTCATAGATACAGGTAGTTCCGTGAACATCTTGTACAAAGCTGCTCTGGATCAGATGCAGATCGATGAAGATGAACTGCTTCTGGTTTCGACCCTGCTATTCGGTTTCACCGGGTACCAAGTATAGCCGATAGGGCAAATTATCCTATCGTTGTCGTTGGGCAACAACGTGCTGGAGAGGACCAGGAGGGCCCCCTTCTTGGTCGTAGAGGCTCCCTCATCCTACAATACCATCTTGGGTCGCCTGACGCTCAATGTCTTCTAGACGGTAGTCTCTGTCTACCACCAGAAGATAAAATTCCCGATAGACGACCAAGTGGCAGAAGTTAAAGGGGACCAGTTGGTGTCTCGGCGATGCTACAATGGGGAAGTCAGATCGGAGTCCTGGAAAAACCCGAAGTCACAAGAAGACTAACCGGAGGAAGCTACCCTCCACAGGAGGATAGGGACAAAAGGCTGAAGAGGCCAGGGCAGGCCAACTATCTCCAACCCTATCACCCCCGGTAAGATTTGTGAGACATACTATGTACTTGCCTGTGTATTCTTGCTACTTTGCAGTGAATTCATGAAATAAATGAGACATGTCATCACAAAAGTGCCAGTACATCTGTCTAAAACTCTACTATCTCGCGGTGATGCGGATGCTCGAAGTATGTAGGCTTGGTCTGGGTGTTGCGGATACCCGACCAAGAAACAAAAACCCTACTACCTCGTGGTACTGCAGATGCTCGAGGTATGTAGGCTTGGTTTGGGTGTTGTGGATGCCCGACCAAGAAACAAAAACTCTACTATCTCGCAGTGTTGCGGATGCCCGAGGTATGTAGGCTTGGTCTGGGTGTTGCGGATGCCCGACCAAAAAACAAAAATCCTACTACCTCGCGGTGCTGCGAATGCCCGAGGTATGTAGGCTTGGTGTGGGTGTTACAGATGCCCGACCAAGAAAGAAAACCCCTACTACCTCGTGGTGTTGTGGATGCCCAAGGTATGTAGGCTTGGTCTGGGTGCTGCGGATGCCTGAGGTATATAGGCTTGGTCTGGGTGTTGCGGATGCCCTACCAAGAAACAAAAACCCTACTACCTCGTGGTGTTGCAGATGCGCGAGGTATGTAGGCTTGGTCTAGGTGTAGCGGATGCCCAACCAAGAAAGAAAAACCCTACTACCTCGCGGTGCTGCGAATACTCGAGGTATGTAGGCTTGGTCTAGGTATTGCGGACGCCCGACCAGGAAACAAAACCCCTATTACCTCATGGTGCTGCGGATGCCCGAGGTATGTAGGCTTGGTCTGGGTGCGGCGGATCCCCAACCAAGAAGTAAAACTCTATTACCTTGCGGTGCTGTGGATGCTTGAGGTAGGTAGGCTTGGCCTAGGTGCTGCGGATCCCCGACCAAGAAGTAAAACCCTACTACCTTGCAGTGCTGCAGATGCCCGAGGCAGGTAGGCTTAGTCCGGGTACTGCGGATGCCCGAGGCGAGTAGGCCTGGTTCGAGGGTTGCGGAGGCCCGACCATGAGCTGAGTAACCCCTACAGCCTCTAACCGTGAATCAGGGGAGGCTTGGGGGATGTAGTGGAAGAAGGCTAACACATAGCCAACCAGACATAGAACAACATCATCAAACATGGAAACACATCAGAGGTAACAAATTTCCCTTTAGTCCTAAGGCGAACACCTTGACCATGACATCCCCCAAAAGTACAAAAGATAGGTATACAGAGGGGATGCAATCAGTGGACCCGGTGAAGGAGAGCATTCCTTTGCTAGGACTCCCCCCCCCCTATTGCCTCATCTTTGTCGTCTGGCCAATGAGCTCGGATCCGTCTCCTTGTGATGGGTGAGCGGGGAACCATCTTCATTGTGGTGGCGACCTCTAATCTTCAGCCATGACTGAGACCCCTTGGTCCTCCGGTAAAGGTAAAACTCGGAAGGCAAAGGACGTTGTTCAAGGCCTAAACTGTCCTTATGACAAGGCACACACGAAAAGGAAACATTCTGGATGCACAAGGTAAAGGGACAAGCAAGTTCCATTCAGAGGTCCTGATTACGCCTTACATTCAACTTACATTTGGAAACAAAGACGAAAAGTAAAATATAAAGGGAGAAAAGGAAAGGTGGCAGCTACAACTCCTTCCTCTTGGATAGCAACCTATCTCATGCTTGACTGGCACCGGGGAAGCTGGGGGGCGTCTGGCTACTTCAACTGTTGTAGAGTAGGGCCGATGATGGATTCCCAAAACTCGGGGAATTGAGCGATCAGGAGGTAGAGAGCATTTGAAATAGGTCGAGGAGAAACCAACAGGAGACAATTTCTGATATAAAATCCGGGGGAGTTTGCTATGCTCTCGGGTGAAAGAGATGACATCATCTCTGCTATACTCTCCGGCGAAACATGTGATGTCTCTTCTGGACTCTCCGACGAAACATGTGATGTCTTTCTGGACTCTTCGGTGAAACATGTGGTTCCATCTCCGCTGTGCTCTCCCGCGAAATATGCAACATCATCTCTGCTATGCTCTTTAGTGATGCAGACGATCTCTGCTAGAAGGGGGGAACGGTGGGGGATGTACTGGCACGCTGTAAGCTTCACAGGTAGTTCTGAGAGCACCGGGCTTCGCCTGTGTTGAAGTGGCTTCGCGCCCCTCTGGGCAGCGAACCTCTCCCCTCTCAGACCTCGCCTCCAGGCTGCAACCCCTCTTTCCTTCCTTGCTCATGGTTTCTAACAAGAGGAGGAAGGAAAGATGGATGGGGGAATAGCGATTTGGTCTTCCACCTTTATAGTGATAGTCGCCCTTTAGCATTTAATGGGGGCACGGTGCGGGGGCAATGATGGACGCCAATCCTGGAGCATCGCCTCTTTCTTATCGTCGTCGATTGGCATGTCTCTGTGGCGCCTCAAAATTCGTGAACCTTTATGGATCACTTCAAGGGACCGTCTGAGGCTCGAAGACGATTGTTCAAATTCCGCGAATTCACTAAACACTCAATAGAGAAGGGAACCAATATGGGTCCCACAGACCAATAGCTTCTGGCCTGGCAGTCGAACTTTCGGGACTACCTTGGGAAGGTCCACACCCAAGGTCGAACCCAAAAACCCCCGAGGTTATCTCAGCCCAGGAGATACTTGGCATCACAAGGGGCTCTGGGTTCCTGAAATCAACCAAAGAGGCTGCTAGGGAAGAGCATTGGCTCCTTGTCTCCCTTGCCCCACGGGCTGGGAAGGAACGCTTATTTTTCAAGAATGTTATTCTGCGATCTGGCTCCTGGCGTCGGGGAAAAACACTGGCTCTTCAATCCCCTTGGTCCTCATGTCAAGGACAAATAACACAAAGAGCCAAACAAAAAAGATACTGAGGGCAGTAAGACGAAAAAGGTCTTCATTATGAATCAAAATGAGTACAATCGGAGAAAATAGTAAGCATGAATGGGAAAAAGGCAAGGTCCGGAGGGGAAAATTGCTCTATATCTCCTACAATTCCTTGTCTTCTGGTGGGAGCTCCTCCCAGACTCGACCAATACTCATAAAGCTCAGGTCGGCGTTCGACGACAGGAGTTGGGCTTTCCTTAGTTGGTCGATGGCTCCATGGAAGCCCTGCTTCAAATGCTTCATTACTTGGCCGTCTAGAGCTTCCTCTACGTTCATCCACTGTGCTGGTTCCATCAATTGCACTTATTTCTCAAGATGCTTCGTATCAAAATTTTATCGCTGGAGGAGTGGTGCCAGAGATTGCGAAGCTGCCTACCATAGCAAACCCTAATCTGGATCTCTCAGATACAACAAAAGCATCTCTGAAGCAGCTAACATCGGATCGCATTTCCTCCCAATCGGTGGCACAAAAGTCTATTGCATCATATGCTGAGATTCTCAAACCAGGCTCTCCCCGATCCATCAAGAAAAGCTTTGATGAAATAGGATCTAATTTCAAGCCGATTACAACATATAATAACAAGCCAGGTATTTTCTATTCAGAAGAAGAGATTTCAGGTATGTCAATTCCTTATCAGTTTGCTTTAATTGGTAAATTCTCTGGTTGGCGGCCAAATCAAGCTATTATTGATCAAACATTTAGTAATCTGGGTCTCTCCAGCCCCTATAATATCCGTTTACTTCGTGCTGGTTATATTTTTATTCACCTTACCTCAAATGAAGACATGGCACGTTTATGGAGTAGAGGGGTTTAGCTTATTGGAGGCGTACCGATGAGAATTTTCAAATGGTCACCACATTTCTCTTATGTGGCAGAATCTTCAGTGGTTCCCATATGGATTCAATTACCAGATTTACCTATCCACATGTTTAATAAACCAAGTCTATTTTCTATGGCTAGAATTGTTGGGAAACCAATTAAGATTGATGAAAGTACAGCGGATGGTTCCAGGCTTTCGGTGGCGCGTATATGTGTGGAGCTGGATTTGTTAAAAACCAGAGTTGAAGATTTTTGGATTGGTATAGGGGAAGAAAAGCGTTTACAGAAAATTATATATGAAAAATTACCAAATTATTGTACAGATTGCAAACACTTGGGCCATTCAATTGAAGAATGTTATGTAAATGGCAATAACCCAAAGCCAAATTGGTTTTCTGAAGGAAGGATTATCTTGGAAGAAGATGCATTAAAGCCTCAGGAAAAAAAATCGGATTTCCAAAATGCAGAATCTTTATACTCAGATGGTAAATCTCTAGATTTTGGTGGCAAACAGTTAGAAAAACAAAAATGGGTTCAGAAGAAGAAAAAAGCAGGAATTGATAATGTTGTAGATACTGTAAATGATAAAAACAAAAACCGTTTTCAGCTGTTGGCAGAACTAGAAGAAAGCAACCAAGACAATCATGTAATCATTGATAAAGTTGGTAAGAGAAAAGCTACCACAGATGTTCAGGGTAGGGATGATGAAGAGGAGTACATGACTGAGATATTCCCAAATAAAGATAAGGCTGCTGTAAAGGTAACTGTCCAGAAGGATAATCTGCAGAAATCTAATGTTGTTCCAGCTGGGATTGATGCAGAACAGGAGGTAAATTATCAGTTCAAACAACATGTGTCTTGGTCTGAAAAGGAGGAAGCTGTAAAAGACACTGCAGTAAGATTTTCAGTAACAGAGAACTTACAGGCTGATCATATTGTGAAGCCGTGGGAAGAGCAGGAGGAAGAAAATAATACAGATTTTGCCAAAATATTTCATGAGAAAGAAAATTCTGATAACGAAGTGGAAGGTTATTTTCAAAGATCTGCTTCAGATACAGAAAAGGGGTTTCAAAGAATTACTAAAGGCAAAATAATAGAAAGACAAAGATTTGCCAAATCTGCTTTTCATTTTGTACCTGGGATGGGTGAAGATCGCAGAGTTACTAGAAGCAAATCACAAAAACAAAAAGCTAACTCTTCTAATCCTTTTTAATGGCTGGTATTATTTGGAATATTAGAGGGATTGGTAATGTAGCATCTTGTAGAAGAGTTCATTTCTTTAAAGAAAATCATCATTTGAATTTTTTGGGCATTCTTGAACCATTTATTAAACTTGATGAGTTCGCTATCACTAGAAATTGGGTTTTGATAAGGTTATTTCAAACTGCTCAGGGAAAGTTTGGTTTTTGTTTGATGCCAATATTGATTGTGAACTACTACTTGATCATGAGCAATTTTTACATTTGAAAATCAGTTCTAATATTTTCCCAATAAAAATAATAATTACAGTTGTGTATGCTAAATGCACTCAATTAGAGAGAGCTGTTCTGTGGCAAAAGTTGCTGGAAATTAGCCCAGAAGAAAACGAGTATTGGCTTGTTGGTGGTGACTTTAATGTTGTTTCAAAACCTTGTGAAGTCTCTAAAGGCTTTATATCAAAACTTGGACCAGTTAATGACTTTAATGAATTCCTAATGTTATCAGGTCTAGCAGATGCCGGTTTCATTGGAGATAAATTCACTTGGTCAAATAATAGAATTTGGAAAAGGCTGGATAGAGTTCTCTTATCTCCTTCTTGGAATGCATGTGAATTTTCTATATGAGTTGAACACTTAAGCAGGGCTTCCTCTGATCATTGTCCTCTATTAATTACTTTTCCCAAATTTCTTAAACCAGCTGCTTCTTTCCATTTTCAGAACATGTGGATCATGCATTGTGACTTTCTTCAAACAGTTACTTTGAACTGGAGGCTGCCAATTGCTGAAAGAGGACTCAGAAAACTGCAATTCAAATTAAAAAGGCTTAAAGATCATTTGAAATGGTGGAATTGGGAGGTTTTTGGGAACCTACATGAGAAGATTATCAAAGCTGAAGAAAATTATGCGGAAGCTGAAAGATCTTATGATTTAGATCCGTCGGTGGATAACAAAATAAAGAAATCCCAAATGCAGGCGCAACTTCATCATATCTTACATATGGAAGAGGCATTTTGGAAACAAAAGGCTGCGATAAAGTGGATGGCTGAAGGTGAAAGAAATACCAAATTCTTTCATAATTTGGTTAAAAAAGAAGACTGTCTAGTAGAATTTTTCGAATTTGGGAAGAAGGTGTTTGCCTTGAAAAGCCGGAACTCATACATGCCTCAAGCTCAGCTTACTTTGAGAAAGTATTAACTGGTGAGATTTATAATTGTGAAGATGTTAATTGTAATCACATCCCAATTTTGATTAATGCAGGTGAAAATACTAATATCTCCAAGCTTCCGGATATGGAGGAAATAAAGAGCACTATTTGGGGCATGTCTATGGATAGCACAGCGGGTCCGGATGGATTTTCTGTTCAGTTTTATAGAACTTGTTGGGAGATTATCAAGGAGGATATATTGGAAGCAGTCCTAGATTTTTTCCATGGTAGCTCTATGCCAAAGGGTATGGCGGCTACTACAATAATTTTAATATAAAAAATGGATAATGTTCAGCAATGGAAAGACTTCAGGCCAATTAGTCTGTGCAATGTATCAAACAAGATTATTTCCAAATTACTATCTTCAAGATTTATCAAAATTATGGATAAAATCATCTCACCAACACAGAGTGGTTTTGTTTCAGGCAGATTGATTTCTGATAATATATTATTGGCACAAGAGATTAATCATAAACTGAATTACCATGTCAGGGGTGGCAATTTAATCTTGAAGTTGGATATGGCCAAAGCATTCGATAGAGTGCAATGGTCTTTCCTTTTCAAAGTCATGGAGGCTTTTGGTTTCTCAGCTACTGTTATTGGACTCATTAAAAGATGTATTACTGAATGCTGGTTTTCTGTCAAAATTAATGGTCATTTATCAGGTTTTTTCCATTCTAAGAGAGGGCTGAGACAGGGCGACCCTATTTCTCCACTTCTCTTTGTAATTGCCGCGGAATTCCTATCCAGAGGCTTAGATAATATGTTTGCTAAAACTCCACAGCTTTATTTTAAAGTGGGTTGTGATATTAAAGTGTCTCATTTGGCTTATGCTGATGATGTGATGATTTTATTGAATGGGGCTACTAACAATGTAAGGAGGGTAAAGAAGTTTCTAGAAGATTATGAGATATCTTCGGGCCAACAAATTAATCCTGGTAAAAGTCAATTTTTCCCTGCCAAAAGTATTTCAAGTAGCAGAAGAGGATTAATAGCCTCAATTACCGGTTTTAAGGAAGGACAACATCCCATTAGCTATCTGGGAGTTCCTATAGTTGCTGGTAATAGAAAAGCTGTCCACTTTCAATTCTTAATAGATAAAATCAGAAAAAGATTTATGGGATGGAACATTCAAAGATTGTCTTACGGGGGACGTCTGTTACTCATACAAAGTGTTTTAATCTCAATACCATTTTATACTTTGCAGGTTCTACTTCCTCCTATATCTGTTCAACATCAAATTGAAATGATCTTTGCTAATTTTTTCTGGGGAATGACAAATTCTAAAAGGAGAATTCATTGGATTGCATGGTCTGAAATTTGCAAACCAAAATTAGAAGGAGGTTTGGGGATTAGGAAATTAGCGGATATTGCCACAACCACTGCTATAAAATTATGGTTCAGATTCCGGGAGCAAGGTACACCATGGGATACCTTTTTACTAGAAATGTATTGTAGATCATCCCATCCACTTGTGGTCTCGGCTAATTGGAGGGCGTCACCCTGTTGGCGTAGGCTGTTAAAGATCAGAAGATTAGCTGAGGAAGGTATTGGATGGATTATTGGTAATGGAGAGGTGAGTTTTTGGTATGATACGTGGTTAGACCAAGGTCCTCTATTTCAAGTATGTGAAGTGGTGGAAAATCCAAACATCAAAGTAGCTGACTTTAATATAAACCACGATTGGAATTTACCCAAGTTGCAAGACATGGTTTCAGTTAACATTGTGAAGGAGATCACACAAATTGCGGCTCCAATGTGTTGGATCGAGAAATGCGAGAGAGGGGGGGGGGGTGAATGTCGCAATTCGTTCGGATTTAAAAAGAGCGGGTGCGCAGCGGAAATAAAAGAGAACACAACAACGCAAACACAGCCGGTTTACTTGGTTCGGAGCCTGGGTCGACTCCTACTCCAAGGCCCACGGTCGTTGACCGTTTTCTGCGGGCAATTCTATAAGTTCGCAAAAGTTTACACACAAATAATAATAAAAATATTCTCGTAAACTTAAATACAACTCTTGTTACCGACGTCCGGTGAAGATTGAAGTTCTGGAGCAGCGGGACGTCGTCGGCTTGAGTTGGCAGCTTTCTGGAGCGTGTCGTGGAAGCAGAAGAGCGTAGAATTGTCGAAGGAATTTTTTTATTCAAGAAGAGGGTCGAGGCCCTCTTTATATAGGGAAGGGGGCGCCCGACATGCTCGGGGCGCCCTCCACGTGGCTGCAGATCCGGCGATGCTCTAGTCAAAGCTGATCTCGTTATCTTCGGGATTGTTTTTGACTGGGGCGCCCGACGCGCACGGGGCGCCCGATTGACCGGTCAAACTTTATCACCGAGGCTTCGCGAGGGTGAGCTGCAGCCGCCTTCAGTGGCGTGGCACAGTGGGCGTCCGAGACACGCGGGGTGCCCGACATGCGGGGCGCCCGACATACGCGGGGCGCCCCCGATTGCGCTGCTGTCGGGGCGTTTACCTCTCTGCTGACTTTGGGTTGACTCTGGGGCGCCCGACACATCCGGGGCGCCCTGCTCAGCTACGACCTCACTCCTTTGAGGCTCTCTGAGCTGCAGAAACACAGTCCTTCGGTCCTGCATCCAGGGTTAGTCCAAAACAGCAAACAATAAGTTAGTTAAAACAGCCTTAGCTGTCTTGGTTCTGACTTTGGATCTCCAAAATGGAGCCCTAGGTCGAACCGACGCCTAATGTTCCCTAAAGGGGAACGCGTCCTCACCTACTCCTCTCGGGAGAATTTACCTGGTGCCAACCGGATTCTCCAGTTGGACTTTTGCCCGGCAGCCCTTCGCCAGGTCTTGGTTTTCGCCTAGCAGCCCTTCGCCAGGACTTGGTTTTCACCTAGCAACCCTTCGCTAGGACTTGGTTTTCGCCTAGCAGCCCTTCGCCAGGACTTGGTTTTCGCATAGCAGCCCTTCGCCAGGACTTGGTTTTTGCCCAGCAACCCTTCGCCAGGACTTGGTTTCCTGACAGCCCATCGTCAGGTGCCTAGCATCCCTTCGCTAGGACTTGGTTTCCTGACAGCCCATCGTCAGGTGCCTAGCATCCCTTCGTTAGGACTTGGTTTTCGCCTAGCAGCCCTTCGCTAGGACTTGGTTTCCTGCACACTCAAGCAGCATTGTTAGATACAAAACAGCCCTTAACTTTGAATCCTTTGCCAATATCAAAACAAGGTTCGATCTGGTGCTTCCTGCACCAACAATCTCCCCCTTTTTGATTATGGCAACACAATTCAAAGTTAAGGAAACACTTATAACAGTTTAAGCACAAAAGGTTAAGCAATGAATTATAACTATTTATGAATAGAATAAATGTAGAGTTGAAAAAAGATTTATTTTTCATACTCCCCCTAAAACCCTGAATACTTGTATTTACAACTCTTACTCCCCCTAAAACCCTGAATACTTGTATTTACAACTCTTAACTTTGACCTTTCCTCCCCCTTTGACATATATCAAAAACAGGCATGGGTGAACAAGGTATCTAACAGGGATTTATGAGTTTTTCTAAGTGCTTCATGTTTTTGACAAAGTATTTCAAAAACAGAGTAAAAATATTTTCAAAACTTTTTACACTTAGATCATTTTCAAGCATAAAGCAAGTATTTTTGAGAAGTTGATAAATTAAGTGTAAAAAAATAGTTAAGTACTAAACTCATTTAAATACTTGAAATAAATTTTTGAAAGGAATTGTTAAGTACTTGGAAAAAAATGTTAACTACTTAAGTTGTATTTTAAAAAAAATTAAGTAAAAAATCAAGTACTTAAATTGATTTTGAAAAAAAATTAAGTACTTCGGATGTTTTTGAAATTCAAATTTGAAAAAATTTGATTCCCTCTTTTCTTTCCTATCTCTCCCCCTTAATGTTAAATTCTTCTCCTTAGACCATTTTTAAGTTCAATTAAGAATAATATTTTGAAGGAAGTGATAAGGAGAATATTTGTGTATCAGAGCCTATGAATTTTGAAAGCAAAAAGATACTTAGAATAATTTTGAAGGCAAAAAAAAACTTAAATTTCTAGATTAAATCCATTTTAAAAGATGTATTTGTAGGCAAATCTTTAAAAGCTTCATGCACTTAGAACACTTTTGCCTTGAAAAATATTTGTACTTTTGGAAACATTATATTTTGAAAAATAGCAGTACTTTTTGAAGGATATTATGCATTTTTGAAGACATAAGTACTTTTGAAATAAATTATGATTTGAAACACATAAGTACTTTTAGAAAAATATTAGACTTTGAAAGATATGAGTAATTTTTGAAAAGTATTATGCATTTTGAAAATAAAATATTTTACTTGACTAGGTTTCTTTTCCAGTCTGACACAATCCTAGGAAACCTTGTTGATTACAAGGACATTTCCCTAAGTGTCCTGGAAAAGTTCTCCAATTCAAGTAACTACTATCTCCAGAAAAAATGATAGTCCTTTGAAAGTATATGCTAGTACATTTTGAAAAATGTATGACCTTTTGAAGACACAATATTTTGCTTGACTTGATTTATTTTCCAGTCTGACACAATCCTAGGAAACCTTGTTGACTACAAGGATATTTTCCTAAGTGTCCTGGAAATTCGCCAACCCAAGTAAATATTATTTCAAAAGCAATTTCATAGGCCACAATAATAATAATATTTTGAACGAAAAATTATTTATGTTTTCAAAAGGATTTTAAACTTGCAGTGCATGAAAACATATATTTTGAAAAATTTTCAACAATTCTTTTAATTTGATCTCCCCCTAAACTTGACCCAGTCCTAGGAAGCTTGTTGACTACAAGTGATCTTCCTCTGAGTTTTAGGGTTTGATTAAGTTATCTAATAACTTTAAAATAATTACCAAAAAAAATTCAAAAATTCTTCTTTTGAATCAAACTCCTCCTAAATTTGACACTTCCTAGGAGTCCTAGTGGATCATGAAATGGACCTTCCTCTATGTCTTTAGGGTTTATTAAAATCAAAAGAGTATAGTTTTGAGTATAGTAATTTTCAAGAAGATAATTTTAGAAAATTCAATCTGGAATGAAGATAATTTTGAGTATAGTAATTTTCAACACAATTAGGAATGATAACACAGTTTTCGAAGAATATTTTGAAATGATAATAATTTTTCAAATAGATAGTAATATACGAAGGCTTTTGAATCAACTTTTGAAAGCCTTATTTTTGAGATGAAAATAAGTTTTAAAGCATAAGGATTTTGAGAAATCTAAAAAACATTAAGAAGAACTCCCCCTGTATCTGACATAGACTGACTTTATCTAAGACCTTAGTGTTGACTAGGTTTGACCATGTTTGACTCAGTTGACTAAGGCTTGACTATGTTAATCATGGTTTGACTATGTTGGAATTATCCTCTGAATTAAAACACAACATAAAAGAAATTTTAATTTGAACTTAATTTTCCTGTCTCACCCAATCTAGGGTTTTCAAACAGTTAGCCTTAAAAGTTCTTGTGAGACAGGTTTGAAGGTAAAAATTAATTTTGAAAAGGAATTTTCATTTATTTTGAAAAAAGTTATTTAATTTTGAAAACAGATTTGATAAAAAAAATAAGTTTAGAAAGCAGAAATTTTGAACACAGATTAGAATCTATAATTATTTGAAATTTGTGTTAGATTCGAATTTGACAAAAGATAATTTGAATTTGAATTTCAGAAATTGGCTTCCAGGTCTTGGCGAGGCACTAGGCCTTCTTTGGCCGTAGCCTTATGGGATCATCCACCCTTTCCTTGACAAAGCCTTTTAATGAAATTTCATTTTCAAATTAAATTAGGTCATTTTCTGGTCTAACTAGCTTGGGTCTTGGATCGGTAGCTTCGGCTGGTTTCACCAGTCTAAAGAGACCAAGTAGACTTGATCTTATTAGAGTTGGTTTCCCCAACGTACTATCATCTCACCTCCTCCCAATACTATGTTTTCAAATTTCAAGTAATTGGTTAAGTCCTTAAGCTATCTAGTCCTATGAATAGCCAAAACAAAACTTCAGATAATGTCATAGTGAGGAGAAATTTCTGGATTTTCTAAGTTTGCAAAATTATTAATCAGTTTTTCTTGTATATCAATTTTAATTTTCAAATTCTCATTTTCTTGTCTTAACATTTTGAATTTTGACTTTGCTAATATACATGATTTCATTAAGTTATCTAAGCATGCATCCATATCTAAATTAATTAAACTATCAGTATTCAAGGTAAAGAGTTGATTTGGATGTAAATTACAGTTACCCATTTTAGTTGGTTTCCCTGGATCTTTGTAACGTTTATCTGTGCATTCCTCTTTGTAATGCCCAAACTCCTGACACTTGAAGCATTGAATGCGACTCTTGTTCTTTCGTGCTTTTGGAGCTCGTTTTTTTGTTGCCGTCGGTGGTATCGTTTGAATCTTACGGGTAGGACACTTAGTTTGGTAGTGCCCTCTCTCCCTGCATATGTAACAAATTATATGATTTTTAAAATTCAAATTTGTAATTTTACCTTTTGATTCCTTATTAGGAATCTCCCCCTTAATTGTTGCTGTCTCGGATCTAAATTCATCTTCTGATTCCGTGTCTGAGTCGGACTTGGGTACCGGTTGAAGCTCCTTCTTTGATGGTTCTCTTGGAGTTTTCCCTGCAAAAGTTATACCTTCCTCGACCATTGCAGTATCAGCTTGATTATTTACTTCTAATTTAGAAAAGAATTTGAAATTGGTTACCATCTCAGTCAGTTCGTTGTCTGATTCTGCTGGTTCGATTTCGACTCTAGGTTCAGGTTCAGACTCTGACTCGGCTATCTGTGCTTGGACCGAGAGTGCGAGATAACTTACCTGATCTTCTTCTTCATCTGAGATTTCTTGATGAAGATTGATCAATTTCTCCCACATTTCTCTAGCACATCCAAATGAACCGACTAGCTTGAGTTGTTCGTTGGTTAGACCGCATTGAAGAATTGCAGTTGCTCTTGCATTAGTCTCAATTTGGTTGAGGGTGGGTTCATCCAGTTTGTCCCATGCAACTGATAGTCCATCTTCTGTAGGGAGGTGGAACCCTGTTTGAATGATCATCCATATGTCCATATGGGTCTTCAGATGGAACTCCATTTGACTTCTCCAAGAATTGAAGTTTTCACCGGAGAAGAGAGGTGGACGAACGCTGTTCCATTCTTGATTGGCCATTTAAAAAACCCTTGCACACAGAGGGAAAAAGTAGAAATGTACCAAGACTTGGTCTTGGATTAGTAGTGTGGGAGAGAGAGAAAAATTAGCCTAATAAAAACTATTGCACAGATTTTGAGGCAGACTGATATAAAAAATTTATGTCAAAATTTTGAAAATGTTACTTTACCAATTTTGATGACAAAAAGTAAGACTTTAATGTTTGGAAAAAAATTTGCTCAGATTAAGGTAGCACGATTTTCGAGAAAAAATAATATTAAAATAATAATAAAAAAAATTTATGACAAATTTTCAAAGGTTGATTATTTTGACAATTCTGACATATGATAAAAAAGTGAGAATTCAAAATTGAAAAAGGCGTAAGGATTTTTTAAATCCACCTACAGATATTTTTTATTTTTAAAATAAAAGGCGAAAAGATGTAGTGGTGTTGATTAAAAAAAAATAATAAGATAAGAAATTTCGTAAATCCGAAAAACTTTCAAACTGGTGGTTGCACCAAGTTTGAACTACCCCGCTCTGATACCACTTGTTGGATCGAGAAATGCGAGAGAGGGGGGGTGAATGTCGCAATTCGTTCGGATTTAAAAAGAGCGGGTGCGCAGCGGAAATAAAAGAGAACACAACAACGCAAACACAGCCGGTTTACTTGGTTCGGAGCCTGGGTCGACTCCTACTCCAAGGCCCACGGTCGTTGACCGTTTTCTACGGGCAATTCTATAAGTTCGCAAAAGTTTACACACAAATAATAATAAAAATATTCTCGTAAACTTAAATACAACTCTTGTTACCGACGTCCGGTGAAGATTGAAGTTCTGGAGCAGCGGGACGTCGTCGGCTTGAGTTGGCAGCTTTCTGGAGCGTGTCGTGGAAGCAGAAGAGCGTAGAATTGTCGAAGGAATTTTTTTATTCAAGAAGAGGGTCGAGGCCCTCTTTATATAGGGAAGGGGGCGCCCGACATGCTCGGGGCGCCCTCCACGTGGCTGCAGATCCGGCGATGCTCTAGTCAAAGCTGATCTCGTTATCTTCGGGATTGTTTTTGACTGGGGCGCCCGACGCGCACGGGGCGCCCGATTGACCGGTCAAACTTTATCACCGAGGCTTCGCGAGGGTGAGCTGCAGCCGCCTTCAGTGGCGTGGCACAGTGGGCGTCCGAGACACGCGGGGCGCCCGACATGCGGGGCGCCCGACATACGCGGGGCGCCCCCGATTGCGCTGCTGTCAGGGCGTTTACCTCTCTGCTGACTTTGGGTTGACTCTGGGGCGCCCGACACATCCGGGGCGCCCTGCTCAGCTACGGCCTCACTCCTTTGAGGCTCTCTGAGCTGTAGAAACACAGTCCTTCGGTCCTGCATCCAGGGTTAGTCCAAAACAGCAAACAATAAGTTAGTTAAAACAGCCTTAGCTGTCTTGGTTCTGACTTTGGATCTCCAAAATGGAGCCCTAGGTCGAACCGACGCCTAATGTTCCCTAAAGGGGAACGCGTCCTCACCTACTCCTCTCGGGAGAATTTACCTGGTGCCAACCGGATTCTCCAGTTGGACTTTTGCCCGGCAGCCCTTCGCCAGGTCTTGGTTTTCGCCTAGCAGCCCTTCGCCAGGACTTGGTTTTCACCTAGCAACCCTTCGCTAGGACTTGGTTTTCGCCTAGCAGCCCTTCGCCAGGACTTGGTTTTCGCATAGCAGCCCTTCGCCAGGACTTGGTTTTTGCCCAGCAACCCTTCGCCAGAACTTGGTTTCCTGACAGCCCATCGTCAGGTGCCTAGCATCCCTTCGCTAGGACTTGGTTTCCTGACAGCCCATCGTCAGGTGCCTAGCATCCCTTCGCTAGGACTTGGTTTTCGCCTAGCAGCCCTTCGCTAGGACTTGGTTTCCTGCACACTCAAGCAGCATTGTTAGATACAAAACAGCCCTTAACTTTGAATCCTTTGCCAATATCAAAACAAGGTTCGATCTGGTGCTTCCTGCACCAACACAATGTTGTATGGAAATGTGACCTCATCAGATAATATTTCAAACTGCTGTGATACCATCTACTGGAAACCATCCATGAATGGTAAATTCACTTTGAAAACGGCTTGGAACTACATTAGAATTGCCCAGCAGCCAGAAGAGATTTGGAAAGGGTGTTGGAGTAAAATTCTTTCTCCTAGCATATCTATTTTTAGCTGGCGCTTTTTGAGAAAGAGATTGCCATTAGATGAAATCTTAAAACAAAGGGGAGTGGCATTAGCTTCTAAATGTCAATGCTGTGACGAGGAAGAATCTTGGGATCATTGCTTTCTCACGGGTCCGATTGCTATGGAGGTTTGGGTTCATTTTTCACAATTATTTGGTGTGGATAGATATCAATTTTTAATGAATTGGAGAGTGGGAGCTACTTGGTCTAGTATTGGTCATGTAAAAGAGGCAACTCCCTTTTTGATCTTTTGGTATCTTTGGGGTGCCAGAAATATTGCGAAGCACAAAGGTGTTAGACCATCTGCAAAAAAGATTATATGGAATGTTCTCTCTTATCTTCAGCTAGCAAATACAGCAAATCTAATTAAGAGGCCTCAATGCAAAGGATATAGCAAGGTAGTAAAAAATTTGGGTTTCCAAGTAGATAACAGTGTGATTTCTTCTATTATAATGGTGAGATGGAGACTGCCGAAATTTGGAGTATTTAAGGTTAATACTGATGGATGCTCTAGGGGTAATCCAGGCCCGGCTTCTTATGGTGTAATTGTTAGAAATTATATGGGTCACGTCATGAAAGCAAAGTTTGGTCCAATTGGTGAGGCTTCAAATGTAAAGGCTGAGCTAACTGCTATTTTGATGGGTCTGGAATTATGTATTTGCAATGATTACACCCCTATTTGGTTAGAATCAGACTCCTTAGTGGCTTTGAAGATTTTGCAGTCATCTTCAATGCCCTGGAACTGCCGAAACTTGATTATTAAAATCAAAGGCTATTTAGGTCAATATCAGATCTGGATTTCTCATGTTTACAGGGAAGCTAATTCAGCAGCAGATTATTTGGCAAATCTAGCCTTTAAATTTCCTGAAGAGAAGATATGGACTGCGGTTGAGTTTGATAAAATGCTTAATGGTATTTGCAAGCTGGATAGATTGCTTATGCCGTATATTCGTATTGCAAAAAAGTCTGTAAGCTGATATCTCTGCTCTCTGTCCTTTGAACTGTTGGTTATGTCAAATCTAGCCACTAATCTCGTTTATCTTCTTCTTTCAGTCATTTGGCAAGTATAATGATAAGATATAAATTTGATTCTTTATTTTGTAAGGAGTTGTCTTGATAATTACTGTAATGTTCAGGTTGCTTTTAAGCAAAAAACTCTTTATCTGGCTCTTGCCATGTCGACAATTGATATCTGCAAGTTCTCCTGTGAAATTAACTGATAATCCTTTCCCAAATTCAGCTTTATAGTGTGCTGCAGAATATATTCTATGGCTTTCCTCAGTACTCATTTTATCCCTCAGTTCTTTTGAAGGTAATAGCAAATCTTATTGTATCGTGGTGGTGGTGACTGATATTGATAAATAGGCTATTCTGTCTTGGATGTTGTTTTTCTTACTTTGCCCAGAAGTATGATATATCTGTTTATGCGAAGATTGATGGGATTCCCTTGTTTAGTATCTGTAGTAGTTTACGTGGAGATCTCGGTATTTTAATTGGATGCTTTCATTTTGAGGAGTTTTGCCATCTTCCTGAGAGAGTTTGATTTTATCAGCATTTTGAATGTATCAAAAATGTCAATCTGCTAATTAAAAGCTTTGGTTGGTGACAATATGGTCATTTACTAATCAAAGAGAACCTAGCATATTTCTTTTGCTGGTTGGCGATATGTTTGGCTTTCTTTGTACAAGTTTAAAAGGTTTCAAGCGGCTGCAGGGTATCTCTATAAGCTAAAGATTTATAAAAGTTGTCAATTACATAGGAAGCTCGGATATGGTGCCAGATATTTTGCATGCAAATAGAGAAAGTTATATGAATTGCTCCTTTAAATATTTCTTTGTGCCAAGTTACCAGCTGCTGTACCTGAAGGTTAATATAGATTTTCTGAAAAGATGTTGAGTAAACTCTTCAGTGAAATTTCAAAGAGTCCTATTACCTTGTTATTCATTTTTGGCTTAATCTGCCCATTGACAGAAGACTTGCTATAGGGATTGTTATGATGTCAAAATATCTTGCAATTAGAGAAGTGAATTGCTTCCTTTTAATGCTTTTGATATTTTAAAGCAAAGTTCCCATATATGTTTAGCTGCCGACTTCTGCTATTGCTATGGGCATCAGCATCTCTTTCTGGGCCAAGTCTCCAGTTGTCTGAAAATTCCATTGTGCCATGGGTCTTATTGGTTTTCTTGGGATATGATGTCCTTTCATACTTGTCAGCTTGATAGAGCTAAAATTTCCAATTCAGAGTGCCATCTGGAGTTATATGTATCTCTGTTGTGATATTATTTCAGACTATTAAGAAATGTTTCAATAGCTTCCTGGATTAGGAAAGAGGACGGTAACAATCGATTTTTTCGGTAAAGATGTTGAGTAATCTCTTCAGCGAATTTCAAATAGTCCTATTGCTTGATGGGGAAAATTTTTCTTTTAATGCTTCCTCTGATATAGTGCCTAGTTAAAGCAGAGTTTCTGAAAACTAATGCAGGTTTTCCCATACTATATAGCTGCTGATTACTGCTATTGCTATGGACATCAATCATCTGTTAAAAAATGGATTTAACAGCTCAATCATCTTTGGTGTGTGACTCAAAAGAGAGAACTGCTTAATTGCTTAGCCAGATATTTCTTTACTTGTAATTCCTTGGAATACATGTAAATCAAGCGAATCTTGTATATATATATTAGAAGGTCAGGTTTGGTCCCCCTTCTAATAGTGTTCTTTTCAAAGGAATAAGATGTTTCTTTTCCTTAAAAAAAAAAAGGATATCGCCAAATTCGTCCGACTCCAAGAACTTGGCCTTGAATTCTGCCTCAGCCTCCTTGAGACGGGAGTCCTCAGCCGCCCGAAGATCGCGCATTTCGGCCGCGGCTGCCTCCTGGGCAATCTTTAGCCGAGCCACCACGGAAGACAGTTTGTCCTGATCTTACAGGGCCTCTTTGAGTCTTGTAGAAATGGCTAGGGCTTCCGATCATGCCTAGGCCGCGTCCTTCTCAAGGTCGGTCGAGCGATCAACTGCCGCCATGAGGGCGTCTTCCTTCTGGGCCAACAGGTGTACTTGGTTCTTGATGCGCTCGTTCAGCTTCCAGGCCGAAGTCTCTAGGAGTCGGACATCCCCCGACAGCTTTTCCTCCCTCGCATGAAGTCGGTCCTGCTCCTGAGTGTAAGATATGTATACTGAAAGACATGAGTTTCTTTATATGAGCATTTTTATTATGAAAAGAGAATCACAACTATACTAGGTGTCTGTTTACATTAGTACATGCATGAAGTCCAATACTACGCATTGTAGATAACATGGTGTGTGGTGACACACGGAAGATAGTGTTATCAGTTCCCTGCCTAGTATAAGTAGAGACTCATAACCGAGATGGAATTGGACAACTCATCGGAATGGTTGTAGTGTAATTAGGTGTGGTTGGTCTTGACCATAGAATTACACTAGTGTGCTTTGAGTACATTGAGCAGGACCAAAACCTGAAGTTATCCAATTTGTACTGACTCGATAATTGGATAGGACCTCAGTTTATATTATGGAGTATGATCTCTTAATCCCGAAATAATAACGGCATATATTATTAATTATTGTTCCTTTGATTTACTAATAGGCGAAATCTATTCTGTTAGATCGATAGCCCCGGTAAGTTGGGAGATAATATTAATAATATGATGTGTCATTGATTATTGATGGAATCCGTGTCCTGGTTAGGCGGGATGATGATGCCCCCTTGATGAGCTCAAAAGGTTCATCGTGTTAAATCCTGCAGGTGAATTTGATCCGGCGCGATGAAAAGGTTGAGTAGTACTAATCAAGGATCCAGAAATTAATTAATTTAAATTATCGGTAATTTAATTAATTAACGGGCATTCGAGATCTTAAACACGGGGGGGGGGGGGGGGGGGGATGGACGACTCGTAATATGTGGAGCCCATATGAAAATATGAGGGTTGGTGAGGAAGTTCAATTAAGATCTTTTAGTGGAATGGATTTTAATTAATGGATCGGGTTTAGATCCATTAGTGGGCCAAGAACCAACTCCTCCTCTTGGTCCCTACCTTAGCCCTATAAATACCCTAAGAGATCATGATACCAAGGCTTGATCTAATTCCAAAACCCTTGGCTTTTCTCTCCCTCACTTCTCTCCTAGGGCAACCAGCGGCAAGGGTATAAGAGGGGTGGCGCAAGGTGACAAAGGGGAAGAAAACTCTTCTTTTGTTCCTCCCTTTTGATCCTTCTCTCTTCTTCTCCCTTGGAGGACTCGGCTGGAGGCTCAGGAAGGACAGCCGGTGCCACCTTGAAGCAAGGTGGCCGGCGGCGTGCGTGAGCAAGGGAAGAAGGCCGGCGGGTGCAAGCAGAAGGAAGAGGGAGAGTTCTTCTTCTTCCTATACTACTTCTTCATCTTCCTTTTGGTCCCTCACCTAGATACCTTGTGGCTGAATCTCCCTTGAGAAGGGAGGTGGTCGACGACACTCGGTTGGAGAGGGAGGGGCACCAGTGGCAACCCTAGTGGCTAGGGTTGGTTAGCGAGGGAAGAAGAAGGAAGAAGGAAGGAATTAGAAGCCTTGGTGATCTCGGTTCGCGGTAGATCGTCGCCCACACGACGTCCGCGAAGGGAGGGGCATAAGGTAGAAGACCACGAGGTGATCGGAAAGGTATATCTTTCCCCATGCTCCTTTGTTTAACCTTATGTTAATTATGTGCCATGATCGTATGTCTCGTTATTTTATGTTTGATAATTTATTATTTTGATTTCATATCATAATGAATAAATTGTTAACTGGACCCCGACCATAAACACAAAAGCCGGCGATCAACTCGTCGCCTTTTCTGTGGTCGAACGGTCAAGTAAATTACAAGGCCAATTTTGGTAATTGGCTAAATTATAATTTGGATCGTTCGATATAGCACGAGACGGTTGATGGGAGACGGGTCTCCACTCGGATTAATTTTTAATCCGTAGACGTGGAGAGGTCTCTCGGATCGACCAGGTATTCGCTAAGGAAACCCGCCAAGCCATACCCTACACTGAGTCACCCGGAGCTGGTCGACTGTAAGGGCCACAACCCTCTAGGACATCAGATGTTCCCCGCGTCGGGAACTCTGTAGGGCAGACTCCATGGACAGCAGGGTGTCCAATTGATGCTTCACTTTCGCTCGGAGAGCTTTGCTGACCCCCGCTTGCATGAGTCCCTCCCTATGCTCATGATCGGCTGCGCCCTCTGATCTCAGTACTCGGTGGGTCAAGGCCTCGATCTCTAACCAGGCGTACAAGTGGCGGCCGGTTGTCAGGCAGTCTTGAGCTGCCTATCATAGCGCAAAGGAGTTATAAAGCATAAAGGGAAATAACCTATGCACCTGGAACACTTACCTTCAAAGAGACTCACGGAGGGTAGTGAGAGGCCCAGCGAAGACTCGCACGACTTCCCCTCCTGAGACTCCTTGACTTCTCGGGGGGTCAGCTCAGCTCACAGAGGATGGGGAGTCTCTGCGCATAGGAAGTGGCTGGACAGGGGGAGCCCCAGGTGGCACGGTAGAGGGGCTAGAATCATCCTCCTCCAAACTGGAGGCTCCCTCGGGAGAAATGCCCTGGCAGGGACCTCCTTAAATTGCATGGGGGGGGGGGGGAGACTGCGTCAAGCCTTTTGCGTAGGCGGTCGAGCTGCATCCAAGGTTAAGAAGGCAATGCTTGCTTGCCTTTCGGGGCCTCGGAAGAATCAACCGGGGAGGAACCGGGAGCCTGACTGTCTGTATCTGTAGGGGAAGGCGGAGATGGGGGGACGATATCCTCATCATCGGAGAGGGGAAGGTCCTCCTCAGGGATGGAAGGGAGCGTGCTAGGGCCGGTACGGCGCAACCTCTTCCGTCTCGGTGCTAGGCCTTCCAGAATTCTCCTCTTTTGTCACCCAGAGAATTTTGGTATTTGTGGGTCGGCAGGAGGCGATGACTTCTCCGCAGCCTCCCCCATATGGACAGAAGCAGCAAGAGGATCACTCTCTGAATGGGCGCAAGTCTCCGCGTCTGTAGATAGCCCCGAAGTCCGTTGGTGGGTAGGTGTCTGAGGCTCGGCAGGAGTCTCCGTCGGCCCCGGCGCTGCAGGCTCACCGGATAACTCGGCGGTCCCCTTCGAAGCCTCGGCTGAGGTAGAGGGTGAAGCGGGAGGAGCGGGGGGGCGGGGGGGGGGGGGGAGGGTCCAAGGCCCCCTCGTTGGCTTCATCTCACTTGATGAGCCGGTTCATCACCTTCGAGAGTATGATTTCCTTTGCAATAAACATGCAACAGAACATCAGTTAAAATTAACAGGCATTGATGGAAAAAATAAGCTTACAGAGGCGGGGCTGATGGGGGTCATTTTAGGGTTGAGGCCCACTCGGTACATGAGTTCCTCGCTCTGTACGAGGTTGGGGCCGCTGAACTCCATGTCGGAGAGGATGCTCCTAGCTCGCTGGTTGGCGGGACTCTGTAGAAAATTCTCTAGTATAGGAGGAGCCGACAGATCCTCCGTCCAGCGGTGGTAACTGAAAGGGCCGTGGAGTAGTCAAATGAAGAAAAACTTCTCCTTCCACCATTTATGAGAAGAAGGGAACCCCCCTAAGAACCTATGGTTGGGGGCACACTATGAAGCTAAAAGCCCCTCGCGAGCCAATTGGTACGAAGAAGGAATGGAAAAGGCGAGGGGTCAGGGGGATATCAAAGAGTTTAAAAATGATGTATGCCCTGCCCATCTGAGTAAAGGCGTTGGGAGCCATCTAGTGGAGAGGGATATCAAAATAGGAGACCACATTCATAAAGAAAGGGGGAATAAGGAAACGGAGCCCTGATTCCACTTGCCCTAGGAAGAAGTGAAAAAAACCTAGAGGAGGTTCTACTGGTGACTGGTTCACTCCCGGTATCACCGCGACCATCTCGACCGGAATGCCATAAGCCTCAATGGCTACCTGCAGAGCCTCCAACCTCACTCTAGAAGAGGCGGACTCGTACCACTCCGCTTGGTAGCCCCTTTTGGAACCTCTCTCCTACCCTGGTCTTTCTGGCTATCTTTTCCCATGACTCTTAAGGAAGAAGACGAGAAGGAAGCAAAAGACTTACGCGTGAAAATGAGTCCTTGGGGTAGAAGATGAAGACGATGTCTACTAAGCGATAGAGCCGGAAGGTGGTTGAACGTCTGTGCGTCCCTTTCTTATACGGAGGACGCCGCCTGCATGTGTGCAATAGGGGCAAGACATGTGGACGCGTGGGAAACAGCTACATCGAGGCGACGCCATTGAACAAGTCGTTTAATGTGAGCCTGCTACAGCTGCGCATGTCAGCAAGAGATCACAAGGAGAGCAGTTAGGGCACGTGGCAAAGACGAATTCACGAAGGGGTTTTATCGCTATTAAAGAGCGTCATGCGCTTTTATGGGTGATAGACAATATCATTGTTGCGCCTCGAGAATTGCAAGAGCCTTTTAGGAAGGCTAATTCAAAAAGAGATTACCTCGGACCCCAGAGCGAATGTTTCGATTCCTTGGACTCAACATGCCGCCAATAAAGTAGTAATGGGTGCATTGACCCACCATAACATAGCTTCTTTGCTACACCACTAGTTTAATCAGTCAGCAACACTTTCTTTGATTAAACTTGAAGGGAGGGACTTGTGATGAGGTTGAGCACCCCGTGGCTGACACGTGGACTGAAGAAGCTATGTGACAAGATCTATCGAGTCTGGACGACTCTCTTTTATGTGACGCCCGAGACCCCCTCGAGAAGGTGGATTTTCGAGACTACCTCGGGTAGACATACTCTGGAGACCGACCCGGGAGGGCACACGCCCGAGATCACCTCGGGAGGGTAAACATCCAGGACCTCCAAGCCAAAAGACCCCGAGATCACCTTGAGGTAGCGGAGCCCAAGGAGCACTCGACCTCAAGTAATGACCCCCCTTTCTTCGGATCTGCGGATAATCATCATCAATTATTACGGGATAATCATGACCCATAATTACCGCAACGAACCAGATTTAATAGCTGCGTGGGCCGTTGCAAGGGTTATCCCGTAACCGACAATTGGGGGGACGTGGAGAAGATCGTGGAGACACGTCTGACGGCCGCCTTAGGTATAAAAGGTACTCCAACCCCTCCGGTAAGGGGTACACACACTCTAACTTACTCATTTTTCTTGCTTCCTCCCATCTCCTAGACTGAGGCACTAACTTGAGCGTCAGAGTGGGCTCCGGCGGACAACCTCCGGCGTGTTCCCATTAACGCTCGTGTTAATCTCGCAGGACAGCGGCTTCTCCTCTCTCGCCGTCATCCTAGTGGACTGATGTTCGGTGACTGGCTGTCAACGTCGATTCCTTCCGGAACATTAAATATTTAGTATAACTCATAATTTATTTTTTTTAAATTTAGATTGTAATTTTTTACTTATAAGAGACTATTTACATTTTTTTCTTTTGATAAATTAAATTTCAAAATAGAGACAGCCGATTCTCACCAAATTAAGGAGAACTTACCCTTAAATCCCTAATCAGAAATACAACTACTCTTTCAGTCCCCATGTCAGAGAAAAATCATTCCCACTCTTTGACATCCCCTGTGTATTTGCTTAAACTCCTTCTTATACGAATTTACCTAATTGCCCTCCCATTACTTTCAAACTCTCTCCCCTTCGAATCTTCTTCCTAGACTTGGAGTTGCATTGAAGGTAAAAATCGGTGACCCCCGAAATCACTTCCAGTGAGCGTTGAAGGCAAAAATCATAGAGGTGACGGTATCCGACTTTCACCTTCAAGTGCAGAGCTTAAAGCTTCGATTCGAAGTGTCTTTCACCTTCAACCAAGTAAAGACCCGCCTTTCACCTTCAACCCAAGAATCATCGATGAACGTCGGGTTTGAATAAGTAAAAGGGTGGTAATCGCAACAACCAGAGGATTGCTAATGTGAAGAAGTGGTCTGCGTTGTATTTCAAAGGCAGAAATAGAGCTATTCAAGTAGAAGGTCTATTATGTTTTTGTGCCCTAAATTTTGACATATTTGTTAATCTTGTTTATAGAATGAAATTAAGATTATTGTTTATGTATGTTTCTGTAAAATGGTGTAAAAAATTAAAGTTTTAGTTCATGGGCGTTGTTGATTTTGTTAGGATGAATAAAATTAGGTTTTGATGTTCAAATTATAATTTCTCTGAATGAGTTTGTATTGTTGGTGCAATCTTTGTTAGGTCAGGGTTGACCTAGTTTGACTAGGCTCGGGTGAGCTTATGTCTGGTAAACTTGGTAAGCTTAAGGTTGGATGTTTTGATGTTTGATAATGATATTTAAATATCGCATGATGCTTGAATATCGTGTGAGTCAAGTGGGTCAAGGTTGACTGGAGACTTGACTGGGAAAAGACCTAGTGGGACTAGGTGAAGTCCAGGTGGATCGGGGAGGTCGTACGCTGGCATGGGAAAAGACCTACGGGGACTAGGAATACCTAGTGGGACTAGGTGAAGTCCAAGTGGATCTGGGAGATCGCACGCTGACATGGGAAAAGATCTAGTGGAACTAGGTGAAGTCCAGGTGGATCGGGGATATCGCACTGGCAAGGTGGAAGTTTACCAAGAGACTAGACCTAACTCGAGGGTTAGCAAACCTGGTTGGGAATCAGGTTAAGTCCTGGATGGGAGCTAGGCAGGAGAAATCCAGGTTGGTCAAAGGGGTTGACTGGACACTTGGTAGGGAAGTCCTAATAGGTCACGGTTGACCAAGGTTAGGCTTTAAGGAAGTGTGGATCGATTGGGTAATCGATTGGAAGAAATAAAGTGTGAGAACAGAAAGTGGCTGAATCAATTGGGCAATCAATTCAGCTTTCTCTTAATCGATTGATCAATCGATTAAGAGGTCCGGTAATCGATTGGGTGATCGATTATGGTAGTATTACGCGAGAGTACAGAAAGGTGTTGAATCGATTCAGCAATCGATTAAGGTTGTTCTTAATTGATTGGCTAAGCAATTAAGCTTCAAAAAATAGTCGTTGAACGGCTAAGTTTGACGTGGTAATTGATTGGGAAACCCTAGGCGTCGGGTATATAGGGTTTTCACGCAGGTCTTCTACTCCTTCCTTGTCATTTCAAGAGAAGCTTTGGGGCATAGTGTTGCTGCACTTCCAAAGTTCTAGAGGCGATCTCAAGCTTAAAGAAAATAAGGAAAGCAAAGAAAGCTTGTTGTTGTAAATCTTGTAAGATTTTCTATTGTATTTGCTTCCTCTTGTTATATTCTTCTTGTAAGCTTGTAAGAGGTTTCTCCACCTCAAGAAGGAGATCTTTCATATGTGTATGAGAGTGTGAGGAGAGTGGATCCTTGGATTAGTCACCTCAAGGAGGTGGATACCAAGTAAATCCTTGAGTGTTAGCATTGCTTGGAGTCTTCCGCGATGAATCTTCTACAAGAAAATCGGAGCTAATCACCCCCTCTAGCTCTCCTACCGGTCCTAACAAGTGGTATCAGAGCAATGTCGCTCTTCTTTAGACTCATCGCCAAGAGAGCAAGAGCTAGAGGAAGAAAAAGAAATTTGAAGAAACCCTAATTTCAAGAAGCTATCATCAAGAGGGTTAAATTCAAAAATGGAGTTTGGCTACGACACCCAGGCACCTCCACCATTCGACAAGGCCAATGTCGATCTTTGGAAGTCAAAGATTGAAAACTTCTTCATGATGGAGATAGAGCAATGGTTTGCTCTAATGGAGGATTTTAAAGCTCCAACAAATTCTAAAGGAAAGCTCCTTAACAAGACCAAATGGAATGAAGAGCAAATCAAGAGGTGTGAGCCCAACGACAAGGTAACCAAAATTTTGGTTAATCTATTACCAAGCACCATCTTGAGTCAAATTGGAGACTATCAAGATGCCAAGGAGCTTTGGAGCAAGTTGACCAAGCTTCATGAAGATCCCTCCACTGTACCAAATCAAGATAAATCCGAAGAGGGAAATTCATCTGATGAAGAGGATTCGGAAGTTGAGAGATGCTCAACATCCGAGGAGGAAATTCAAGAAGCTCCTACTTCAAGGATTGAGGGGGAGCAAAATTTGACATTGACGCCGGAACAAGAAAAGACTTCAACATCATTTTTCGATGTCAATGAAGAGGAAGAAAATGGCACCCCTACAAGCAAAGGTATAGAAATTTTAATTTGTAAAAATAAAAATCATATCATTTGTTTTGAGTGTAGGGAAAGAGGACACTATAAAAGCAAATGTCTTAATTTAGTCAAGAAGAAGGTACAAGTGGCACCCAAGACCAAGGAGAAGCCAAAGGAGGTAAGCCCCGTGGCAAAGAAGGATAAGAAGCACATTGTGTGCTTCTCATGCAAACAAAAGGGTCATTATCGGAATCAATGTCCAAAGGGAAAATATCCGACCAAGGCAAAAAGGAGGAGCTCAAATCAAGGGGGAGCCTCCAAAAACAAGACTAAGGTACCATTAGGTAATGATACTTATTTAAATAATGATAATATGCATGTTAAAAATAAATATTTTCATTTCAATACTATTTATCATGAAAATAGGAGGTATGAAAAACCTAAGGAGAACTATAGAGCCTTTCATGCTAGGACTACCACATCTAAGGATAAGGAACAAATTAGAACTTTCCATGGTAGACCTACCCAATACAAGGCTAAGAAGAATAATCACCAATATTATATTAGAAAACCAAGCCTTGATGAGGTAATGATGGAAAATCAAGTTTTGAGGTCAAAACTTGATAAATTGGAAAAATCCCTTAAGAAAATAGAAAATTTATTTAAGAGATAAAAAATTCAAAACCTAGATTTAGGAAATCAATGACCCTCTAGGAGCAAGAAAGGTTTGGAGTACAAATCTAAAATCAAGAATAATGGTCCATCTTATCATATAGTACCATATATGTATGGAACTCAATCTAGGTCTAGGGGTCAGGTCTAGCAGTCAAGTTAAGGCCACAAGGGAAGTCATCCCTAGAGTTGACCAAGATTAGACCAACATGACTAAGGCTTCGGAGAAGTCTAGAAAAGTCATTAGGAAGGTATCAGGAAAGTTATCCCTAATGAATACCTAGAACACCCAAGGAGCACCAATACGTTTTGAGTTCCTAAAAGTGTGTTCGCCACACCTTAGATAGGCCTAGAGAGTGTCAACTCAAATTGGACGGGTAGTTAACCCAACCTTGATGAAGTTGGCACTTTGGAGCATTTTCAAGGAGTTACTACCCTTGAAAATGAAGAAGTCATTTGTTTACTCTAGGAGGAGTAAAATTATGCCAAACTATAGTTTTTGAAATATTGAACTAAATAAAGTTGGCACAACTATATTAGAATCCAAAGATATACCAAGTTGGGGAGTTTCGGCATTATCTTAGAAATTAGGGGCAAAATTAGGATTATCAATGGCTTAGCGATGAGTTATTGATACTTAGATAGAAAATCTAGGCATTTTTTTGTATGCCATGTGTTTGTATGCCCTATCACATGCCATGACATCATAATTCATCATTCATATTTTATTATGAAGATATTACATGTCATGTCATACATGCATCATCTAGCTATAATTTTTTTTAATCTCATATGATGTATGTCATGGTCATTATCATGCATTAATTTAATTTTTATTGAAATTAAGGACATTGACATTAATTGACATTCTAGGTGAATGATCAAAGTTTATAATGCCTAGGTAGAAATGCATGAACCCTTAGTTTAGGGAGAACATGACTTTCACATCTCACCAAGACCATAAGTTGACTTGCATGTCTTTTGAGATACATTAGAAACAAGTGAGATATTAGGGTGATGAATGAAACTCAAGGTGTTGATTAATGTGCATCCTATTGAGTTTTAGGTTCATCAAAACATGAATATAAATGAACTCCAATCATTGGGAAAGCTAATGTACAAGTCATGTGCATTTAGCCTAAGGAACATGGTTGGAAATTATTTTTGAAACTTATTTCAAAACTATCTTGGAAAACCTTGGTGAAGACTATCTTTTGATAGATCTCATCATTGATGAATTGGATACAAAATAGAGTGAAATATTGAAATATTTCAATGGTTTCCATTTTTGTGTCAATCTTTGAAAAAGGGAGGTATTTTCGTATAAAATTATTTTTCCCTGATAGTATATGTCATAAATAATGTCTACACAAAATTTTGAGATTTTTCAAATTTTGTAGAATTATTTAGGAGTTTTTGAAATCCGGACTGAAATTATTTTCAAAAATCAGAAACTCTCAATCGATCAGGTGATCGATTAGGACAACATTAATCGATTGGTCAATCGATTGTTAAATTGTTTCTGCAAGCACAGAAGCTCGCATAATCGATCCATTGATCGATTAAGGGAAGCCGTAATCGATCAGCTGATCGATTAAGGCATAGCTTAATCGATTGGGACCCAACACCAATCGATTGGCACGACTAAAACTGTCTGTTTTCAGTCAGTTAATCCAATTTTGAGTAACCTAACAATCCCTAGCCCCTTGAAATACTTTTATAAGTATATTTGGGTGAATTTCATTATGAAATCAAAAAGGAAGTTTGTTTGGTGAAACTTATAGGGTTAGAGAGAGGTTTGATTCAAGTTTTGAATCTCAAAATCTCACAACCTCGAGTTGAGATTTCCTAAAGTTTTAGGAACTCAAAAATCATTGTTGGTGCAATGATAGAGGGTTAGAGCATATTTTGAGGGGGAGGTCTTCCTTAAAAGCATGTGTTTGAATTTTTATTTTTGGGATAAGTGGATGAATGAAGATTGGGAATCTTCATTATGATGAATGCTCAAGTTTGAGCATGGGGTCAAATGGAAGGTATGAGACTTTCGTTGGGCATGACTTTGATCATATAGACTCTCGGGGAGAGTTTTTGATGTGTGTCAAAGGGGGAGAAGATTGAAAGACTATTAGGGATTAGTCTTTCTCAAACATATTGTCAAACATCAAAAAGGGAGAGATTATTGGTGCAATCTTTGTTAGGTCAGGATTGACCTAGTTTGACTAGGCTCGGGTGAGCTTATGTCTGGTAAGCTTAAGGTTGGATGTTTCGATGTTTGATAATGATGTTTAAATATCATGTGAGTCAAGTGGGTCAAGGTTGACTGGAGACTTGACTAGGAAAAGACCTAGTGGGACTAGG
This sequence comes from Boesenbergia rotunda, assembly GCA_024364735.1. Lineage (NCBI taxonomy): Eukaryota > Viridiplantae > Streptophyta > Magnoliopsida > Zingiberales > Zingiberaceae > Boesenbergia > Boesenbergia rotunda. Next base: position 257,703 of record JAGFNQ010007824.1, on the reverse strand, counting down.
TGAATTCCAGGTGGATCGGGGAGATCGCACGCTGGCATGGGAAAAGACCTAGGGGGACTAAGCATACCTAGTGGGACTAGGTGAATTCCAGGTGGATCGGGGAGATCGCACGCTGCCACGGGAAAAGATTTAGTGGGACTAGGCACACCTAGTGGGACTAGATGAAGTCCAGGTGGATCGGGGAGATCACACACTGGGAAGGTGGAAGTCTAACAAGAGACTAGACTTAACTCGAGGGTTAGGCAAACCTGGTTGGGAATCAGGTTAAGTCATAGCTGGGAGCTAGGCAGGAGAAATCCAGGTTGGTCAAAGGGGTTGACCAGACACTTGGTAGGGAAGTCCTAACAGGTCACAGTTGACCAAGGTTAGGCTTTAAGGAAGGTGTGGATCGATTGGGAGAAATAAAGTGTGAGAACAGAAGGTGGCTGAATCGATTGGGCAATCAATTCAGCCTTCTCTTAATTGATTGATCAATCGATTAAGAAGTCCGGTAATCGATTGGGTGATCGATTATGGCAGTATTGCACGAGAGCACAGAAAGGTGCTGAATCGATTCAGCAATCGATTAAGGTTGTTCTTAATTGATTGGCTAATCGATTAAGCTTCAAAAAAATAGTCGTTGAACGACTAATTCTGACGTGGTAATCGATTGGGAAACCCTAGGTGTCGGGTATATAGGGTTTTCACGCAGGTCTTCTCCTCCTTCCTCGCCATTTCAAGAGAAGCTTTGGGGCATAGTGTTGCTGCACTTCCAAAGTTCTAGAGGCGATCTCAAGCTTGAAGAAAGCAAGGAAAGCAAAGAAAGCTTGTTGTTGTAAATCTTGTAAGATTTTCTATTGTATTTGCTTCTGTTGAGGCAATCGACCCTTAAATGATTGGAAGATCATGATTTTGATGTGTGTGTGTGAATATGTTTAAGGTTAGAGTGTTATGTTGTATTTAATGCGTGTGATTGAGTTTGCAGGACTTGGAGAATCACACATGGTGGACATATCCGAGGGACGAGAGCCGAGGGAGGAGAGCTCCAAGGGCAAGGCGGGAAGTGGACTTCAAGGGCACACGTGAAGGGTGGCATGGAGGCAAGCCAAGGGAAGGCTTGCGTGCGCATCCGAGGGACGATAGCCAGAGGAAGAGGACTTCAAGGGGCGAGCCAAGGGAGCAGACCTGAAGGCATACGTGAAGGAGAAAGTTCGGAGTGGCTGGGACTAAGCTGTGAGGCAGGACAGTCGACTGCCAAAACTCACAGAGAGTTTTCGGCCTCGGACCAGTCGACTGCCCTTGGGGCAATCGACTGGTATACCCGAAAACTAGCCGTTGACTAGCAATTAATGCTAGGCCAGTCGACTGCCCTTGGGGCTGGACAGACTGCGAGTTTGTCCTGTTCTCCTATAAAAGGAGCACCTTTTTGCACATGAGCGGTACGGTTCCGTACAGTGTCGAAGTGCTGCTCGTCTGAAGAGTGTTTCCTACTTCCTCTCTCATATTTCTGCATTCTGTAAAGAGGAAGATCTCGACCGTAAAGGTTTCTCCACGTGAAGGAGGGTTTCATAGTGAAAGTGGTGCTCACGGCGTGGATCCTTGGATTAGTCACCCATCTGGGTGGATACCAAGTAACTCCTTTTTGTTAGCATTGTACTCTGTTTATTTTGCATATTATTGTTCCGCTACGCTAACGAAAATTGTAGAGATCGAAATCGAAAACGTGTCATTCTGCCCCCCCCCCCCCCCCGCACTGCACGCCAAGACAATCCATCAGTTGGTATCAGAGCCGGTGCGTTTCGGAAGAACTAACCGTCAACCAGAGCAAATATAATGGCGTTTCAAGAGGGATACTCCACCGCACGACCACCCTTCTTCGACGGAAACGACTTCGCTTACTGGAAAGGTAGGATGCAATACTACCTTATGAACAATATTGAAAACTGGATTAGTGTTGCAGATGGTTTCGAGGCACCCGTCGATGAAAGAGGAGAACCAACACCGATGAGATCCTGGTCGAAGGAGATAATGAAGAGGGCGCAATCCAATGCCAATACCACCACCACACTGCAGTGCGGACTCTCAAAGGAGCAACTGAACAAGGTGGGGCCGTTCAAGTGTAACGCCCGCTTTTTTTTTCTCCATAAAGCGGCGTTACGTTAACATACATAGGGGCATGTGAACATCATAATGCAGCGAAATAACTTTGAACTTACACATACATGCACCTAACTACCATTCCTAACATAATGGCATGGGAACTTAGCATATTAACTTCATACTTAGCATCATATCATGTCGTACTTAACATCATGTCATAAAGTTACATAAGTCATCATCTAAGCACATACGTAGCAAACATAAAGTTTAGCATTAGACTCGTAATATATTGTTTCTTGGCCAAGTCACTACCACACACATATTCTTGCCCTCCTGCTGCTTCCTTATTGTCCCCTTGCGTGATCTGCGGTATAAGGAAAATAAGACTATAAGCACATAGGCTTAGTAAGACTCTTTCCTACTCACTAAAACCATTCATCACTTAATCATAAGCACATGAAACATTAACATAACTTGATGCTCTACATAGGACATATGCATCTAAAATCATTTAGCCTGACATAGTTCTCACATAGTGCATAAACATAAAATACACTTAACATGTCATAAACATAAACATACATAAACTTAACATAACATGATACACGACATAAACATAAACATACATCACTTAACATAGCATGATACATGACATAAACATAAACATACATAAACTTAACATAGCATGATACATGGCATAAACATAAACATACATAAACTTAACATAGCATGATACATGGCATAAACATAAACATACATAACTTAACATAGCATGATACATGGCATAAACATAAACATACATAAACTTAACATAGCATGATACATGGCATAAACATAAACATACATAACTTAACATAGCATGATACATGACATAAACATAAACATACATAAACTTAACATAGCATGATACATGACATAAACATAAACATAAACATACATAAACTTAACATAGCATGCTTTCTAACATAGCATATGGACATCTTCTTAACATAAACATAACCATAAGACGTTTACTATCATGCATAATTCTTAACATGAAACATAAGCATAAAACATTACTATCCTGGCATAATGCATAACATGAATGAATGCATGAGTCAAATGCATATACATATGGATGCTTAACCTTTTAAAATTATACTTTTAAATACTTAAACATAATCATCACATCATTGGGGTCCCCGGCTTGTACCACATACATACATCATGTGCGTGCATCCCTAAGTAAATACGAGGTAGCTAGTCTCGACCTACTAGGGTAAGGACAGCTACGGTAGTCCCAGAACCGTGGACAGTATAGTCGGTAGTCCAGAACCGGGGCGTTCTTAAGGTGCCCATCCCTGTTGGACAGCTTCGGTAGTCCCAGAACCGTGGACAGCATAGTCGGTAGTCCAGAACCGGGGCATTCTTAAGGTGCCCATCCCTTGGACCCATACTTCGGTCCGGTACAAGCCCATTCATAAATTAAAATAATTTTACATGCTTCATCATTCATAAGACATTCATAGCATACTTAGACATAGCATAGCTTTGTTACATGAAGCATAACATAAAGCATACTTGACCTTTCATTGTTCATACTTAATGCATAGCATCCTGATGCCTTAAAGGCATGAGCATTATCTTTATTCATAAAACATGACATGCATCTTTATTCATAAACATGGCATGCTTACATAAAACATCATTCTTGTTCAAGCACAATTGACTTATTAGTATGAGTGCACAGAATGAAGTATATATTGCACGAGAGCACAGAATGTGTGGAAGTCTAACAAGAGACTAGACTTAACTCGAGGGTTAGGCAAACCTGGTTGGGAATCAGGTTAAGTCATAGCTGGGAGCTAGGCAGGAGAAATCCAGGTTGGTCAAAGGGGTTGACCAGACACTTGGTAGGGAAGTCCTAACAGGTCACAGTTGACCAAGGTTAGGCTTTAAGGAAGGTGTGGATCGATTGGGAGAAATAAAGTGTGAGAACAGAAGGTGGCTGAATCGATTGGGCAATCAATTCAGCCTTCTCTTAATTGATTGATCAGTCGATTAAGAAGTCCGGTAATCGATTGGGTGATCGATTATGGCAGTATTGCACGAGAGCACAGAATGAAGTATATATTGCTCAATGGCTCAAAAAATCAAGCACAATTGACTCAAATTCAAGTATATATTGCCACGAATGAAGTACTATTTTCAAACTTTCAGGTACATTTGAATGCAAGTTATGCACTAATTAGTATGAGTGAGTTTTTTTGAGACATATTTCCTTATTTCATTAATAATATAATATGGATTAAGGTTAATGACATTATTGCTCGAATTATTACTTTACATAATTGATCAGGGTACATAATCTACATTATTAGGTATAAAATATTCAAATTCAAGTATATGTCTCATCAAATTGAGTATAATTGTACAAAATTTGAGTATTCAGTTACGAGACTCCCTCTTTAGATCTCAATGACTCAAAAAATCAAGCACAATTAACTCAAATTCAAGTATATATTGCCATGAATGAAGTACTATTTTCAAACTTTCAGGTACATTTGGACGTAAGTTATGCACTAATTGGGGATATTGTGGCACCCACTACTTCACATATAGTATGGTCAGTAGCATCGCTAAGGATGATTATTTTCATCGAGAATACACAATGGAGCATTATGCTTATCATAAATATAGACCACTTAATATGAAAATCGATACTTTAGAAGTAGAAGAGGAAAATATATGTATCTATGTTTGACATCACTTGATGTGGTTGTTGGAGATTGGTGCACCGGCTAGAGGGGGGTGAATAGCCCGTTGCCCCTAATGCGTCGTTTCTTCCTACACGTGTTAGCGTGTGCAAGCAAAAATATAAACTACAAAAAAAAACACAAAGCTAACACCAAACCATCACGTGGTTCGGAGATGATACTCCTACTCCACGGTTGTCTGTAAGGTGGACGATCTCGATCCATTGGTGGATGACTCTCCGGAAAGCCTCCGGCTAGCTCGTGTCGCTCCTTGTGGGTGGAGAAACCTCGCGACAACCTTGCAACCACACCTGAGCATTTGTAGACTACTAATAAGCTTTACCAAATTTATTTCATCAACCTTTGCACAACCAAACCGAGCTCTCTTAAATAGAGTTCGTTGATGATCCAACCATTACCAGTCGATTGGTGCTAACACCAGTCGACTGATCCACCCGAATTCGAATATTACAGCCCAACGTTCGAATTCCAGCCAAGACCAGTCGACTGTACAGGAGATCAGTCGATTGATCTCTCTGTATCCATCACCAGTCAACTGTGTTGATGCAGTCTGGCCCTGATTGTTGTTTTGGTGTTGACACCGATTTTAGTTTAGGTGGATGATTATTGATTATGATTAAGTCCTGATCGGGGATCAGGCATGGTATGGAAAATCGTAGTCTGGAGGGCTAGGTGTTGGAAAATCCTAACCTGGAGGGTTAGGTGTTGAAAATCCTAGTCTGGAGGGCTAGGTGTTGGAAAATCCTAACCTGGAGGGTTAGGTGTGAAAAATCCTAGCTTGGAGGGCTAGGTATTGGAAAAGTCATAATTCGGAAGGGTTGGGTGAAAAGTTCTAGCTTGGAGGGCTAGGTGAAAAGTCCTAACTTGGAGGGTTAGGTGCAAATTCCCATCCTGGAGAATTAGGTGAAAAAGTCCTGGCTTGGAGGGTCAGGTGCCTAGCTTGGAGGGCTAGGTTGGATGATGTTCTAACTCGGAAGGGTTGGGTGAAAAGTCCTAGCTTGGAGGGCTAGGTGAAAAGTCCTAACTTGGAGGGTTAGGTGCAAATTCCCAACTTGGAGGGTTAGATGGAAAAATCCTTAGCTTGGAGGGCTAAGGTGGATGAATTCCTAGCTTGGAGGGCTAGGTTTGAGTCCCTGGGTCGGTTTGGTGACCGATCAGGGACATTGGCACGCTGCTCCTTCGTGGATCGGTCTGGTGACCGATCCAGCGATGTCTGATCGGACTGGTGACCGATCATGGAGCACACAGTGAGGTTGGGAACCTACTGTGGGGCTCCTGATCGGACCGGTGACCGATCAGGGAGCAGGCTGCTTCCTCACTGCCTTGCTCCTGATCGGTCTGGTGACCGATCAGGGAGCGGACGGTGAGTGAGTTCCCTTGCTGATCAAAGTCCTGGGTCGGTCCGGTGACCGATCAGGGATCTTGGATCTGATTAAAAAATCACTGTTCATCTGCCCTGATCGGTCTGGGTGACCGATCAGGCTTCATTCTGATCGGTCTGGTGACCGATCAGGCTTCACTCTGATCGGTCTGGTGACCGATCAGGCGTGTATAGCCGCGAGAGCTGGGAATCCCAGTGAAGCAGTGGATCGGTCTGGTGATCGACCCACACGCCCTGGATCGGTCCGGTGACCGATCACTTTAATTCAAATTACGCTGTCAGACGCTCTGATCGCGTTTGACCATATCCGATTTGCTGCCACTTACATCTGATATTTGATTTACTGCATGATACACTGCTCTAACAGCCTGATTAAGCTGCAGGTGACAGGGGAGGATTCAAACACTCAAGGAGAGGTCAATGGAGGCTTTCCTTGGAGCAGGTTTGTCCGATTCTCCATTTCAGGTTGCAACGGCCGAGCTGCAGACTGGAGCCGAGACTGGGGCTTGGCTGAGGGGATCTCAGGAAGACCAGAGAGGGCTCAGTGATAGCTGGCGTTGGCAGCGTGGTAGCTGGAGGCTACGGAGGATGTTGTCACCTGGTGCTGGGTGGAGAATGAAAAGCGCGGAAGTTAGCTTCGTGGAAGCAGAGTTCTGAAACTGATCTGCTTGCTGTGCCTTGAGTTCTCCATTCGAAGCTTGCTGTGTTCTTGAAGCTTCATTACTTTGAGCAAGCTACTGGCTTAGAGAAGCAATCATCCATTACTTGAGCACTTGAAGGAGAGAACAAGGAGCTGGGAGTCCGACAGTGGGAAGACACGAAGAAGGGTTCTTGCGTGAGATCGCCACTGGGTGGAGCTCAGGAAGCTTGCTGTGTTCTTGTCCTTGCTAAGTGTTTGAGTAAGATCCTTCCTGTTGTTTCTTTGTGCTTAAACTTTATCTGTGACTGAAACACTGTGGAGAGGTTTCTCCACCGAGAAGGAGGTTGCTTTCTTATCCGGTGATAACCGGGGCTTGATCTGCCGACGATCAAGGGATCGCCCACCTTAAGGGCACGCCAAGGAGTAGGGGCAAGTTATCCCCGAACCTTGTAAATCTTCCTTGTTAGCGATCTTGCTAATTGTGGTTGTTTGTCTTCGGTTTCTGTTTTCGTTTACTGCACTGCTTCATTTCCTTTTGATTCTTCCGCTGTGCTACTGATAAGTTGAGTGCAGGAAATCTGTTAAGTTTCAAAGAAAAGTGATTGGCTATATTCACCCCCCTCTCTAGCCATCTCGTTTCCAACAAGTGGTATCAGAGCTTGGGGCTCTGTTTACGGCTTAACATCCAAGAGTTATCAACAAGATGGCCTTGAGAGAAGGATTCTCTACCACCCGACCCCCATTCTTTGACGGCGCCGACTTTCAATATTGGAGATCAAAGATGGAATACTATTTGAAGATGGATATCCACACTTGGTTCGCGGTGAAGGAGGGATTCATCCCTCCTAAGGATGACGAAGGCAAAGAACTCGAGTCTTCACGGTGGACTGCCGAACAAACGCGAAAGAGTGAAGCCGACGCGAAGGCGGTTGTCACTCTACAATGTGGCATGAACAAAGATCAGCTCATCAAAGTTGGTCCTTTCACAAGTGCCAAGGACTTGTGGAACAAACTCATCGAGCTTCACGAGGGCACCCGGGACTCAAGGATTGCCAAGAGGGATTTGTTCCTCAATCAACTCCAAAACCTCTCCATGAAGGAGAATGAGTCGGTAAGTGAGCTCCATAGCCGGTTCAAGGAAGTCCTAAATGGGCTTCATTTAATTGATGAAAAGGTCGAGAATCGCGACCTTGTGAGGTATGTCTTGAAAGCATTTCCAAGGAATGCTTTGTGGTCATCCATGGTGGATGCCTACAAAGTATCCAAGGATTTATCTATTGTAAAGTTAGATGATTTGTTTTGTGAGATGGAATTGCATGAAATGGCTAACAAAGGCCCCAAGGAGAAGGGGATTGCCTTAGTTGCAGGGGACCGAACCAACAAGAAGAAGAAGGAGAAGAAGAAGGAGAAGGAAGTCTCTTCATCTTCATCCTCTTCCGAATCCGAGTCCTATTCCGAAGAAGATGGCAGTGACTCATCTTCATCCGAAATGGCGAACTTCGTGCGAAGGATGATGCGAAGGGATCGACGATTCAAGAGTAGAGGTAACTCTAGTGAATCCAAACTTGATAAGACTAATGCCTCTTGCTTTGACTGTGGTAGGAAAGGACATTTCAAGAGTGAATGTCCAAAACTAAAGAAGAAGGAGGAGAAATTCAAAAAGAAAGAAGAAAAATCCAAGAAGAAGAAGAAGGCTTTGAAGGCCACTTGGGATGAGTCATCCTCAAGTTCATCCGATGAAGAGGAGGAGAAGAGCACAAGGCAAGTGGCACTCATGGCTCTTGGTGAGGAGAGCAGTGATGAAGCTCCAAGCTCCTCAAACACGGCTTCATCATCTTCGGATGATGAAGAGGTAACTTCTCCCGAGCTTGAAAAGTGTTATAGAGCAATTGCATGTTTAACTAGTATGCTTAAGAAGTCCAAAAATAAGGTTAAAGCATTGCAATTAGAAATTGATCAATTGAAAGCTTCTAGGGATGATAACATTGATGATTTACATGTTGAACTGCTAGAAGATGAAATTAAATCATTGAAACTTGAAATTGAAAATTTGAAGTCCTCTAAGGTTGAGGAAGTCAATGATTTGCATGATAACTTGTTAGTAGAGGAAAACCAATCATTGAAGAGTGAAGTTGAGAAGCTCAAGAATATTCTTGGGAAATTCTCAACTAGCTCTAAGACCCTAGATATGATCCTAAATGCCCAAAGAGCGGTTTACAATAGGGCCGGTATTGGTTACCGCCCTAAGGAACCCTCATTTGTGTCTCTCATGTCTAGGACTGACATGAGACAATCTAGGACACCCAAAATCCAAAAGAAAATGGTCAAGGCATGGGTGCCTAAGTCATGTTTAGTTGATGCTTTAGGTCCCAAGGTTTGGGTACCTAAAACTTCTATTTTTCGAATTGTGTAGGTTATGATTGAGGGGGAGCATCTATCAACTTGGTTCGTTGATAGTGGATGCTCCAAACACATGACCGGGGATAGATCATTGTTTACCACACTTCACAAGAAAAGTAGAGGTAATGTATCATTTGGTAACAATGGTAGTCTTAAGGTCATAGGAATAGGAGACATTCAAATATCCGAATGTCTTAGAATTTCAAATGTCCTTCTAGTCAAGGGGATGAAATTTAATCTCCTAAGTGTGAGTCAATTGTGTGACACGGGTTACACAATTGACTTCCAACCAAGTCAATGTCTAGTTAGACAAAATGACACCTTGGACACGGTACTAGTAGGAGCAAGAGTAGACAATATTTATCAAGTTTCATTTAAAAGTGCTACTAATGCTTTTGCTAAGTGTTTCATGTCAAAAGAAGAAGAGTCCACCCTTTGGCACCGGAGGCTAGCACATGTGAACATGAAGAACATCCGGAAGTTGGCCAACAAGGGACTAGTCCGTGGCTTACCAAGCATCAAGTATGAGAAAGATAAACTTTGTGATGCATGTCAAATGGGTAAGCAAACAAAATCTGCACATAAAGGTAAAAGCACTGTAAGTACTTCCAATGCATTAGATTTACTTCATATGGATCTATTTGATTGTAGTACCATCATATCATTGAATGGAAGTAGATATTGCTTTGTGATCATTGATGATTTCACTAGATATACATGGACTTACTTTTTAAAATATAAGGACCAAACCTTAGATATTTTCATTTCTTTTTGTAGAAGAGTTGAAAATGAAAAATCATCAACCATTAAGACAATTAGAAGTGATCATGGAGGTGAATTTCAAAACCAAAGGTTTTTAGAATTTTGTCAAGATAGAGGTTATAGACATGAGTTCTCTACTCCTAGAACACCACAACAAAATGGTGTTGTAGAGAGGAAGAACCGTGTACTTCAAGAGGCCGCACGAAGCATGCTAATGAGTACTCACTCCCGAGTTACTTATGGGCTGAAGCTGTAAATACAGCTTGCTATGTGCAAAACGAGTCCTCATCCATAGGTTCTTAGGAAAGACTCCCCATGAACTTTGGTTTGGAAAACCACCTACGGTTAAACACCTTAGGGTGTTTGGTTGTAAGGTGTTCATTCTAAACACCAAGGACCACCTTGGAAAGTTCACGGCAAAGGCTGATGAAGGGATACTAGTCGGGTATTCCCTCGTTAGCAAAGCCTATCGAGTCTACAACAAGAAAACTAGATTAGTTGAAGAGTCTTCTGATGTGGTTTTTGAAGAAATTCCAAAATCAATTGACCAATCAGAAAATGTAGAAGGAGTTCAACTCGAACTTAGGAGACTAAGTTTGAATGAAACTCCAAGTGTTGTTGATGGTGATGAGTCTGATGACGGTGAACCTAGACAACCCATTGATCAGCCAGATCCTGAGGCTGAACTTGTATCTAGTGAACCCGTTCAAGAAGCACCACCAACTCCTAGGCAAACTAGATTAGCCTCTAGTCATCCCCAAGACCAAATTGTTGGAGACATCCATCAGGGGGTTAGGACTAGATCATTCTTCCGGAATGAGGCTAATGAAGTTGCCCTAATTTCTGAAATTGAACCTAGGAAAATTGATGAAGCATTAAGTGATCCCGATTGGATCATTGCAATGCAAGATGAACTAGGTCAATTTGAGAGGAATCAAGTTTGGGACTTAGTCCCTAGACCTAAGAAGACCACCATTATTGGAACCAAATGGGTCTTCAAAAACAAATTAAACCACAAGGGAGAAATCATTAGAAACAAGGCACGCTTGGTAGCCAAGGGCTACAGTCAAGTTGAAGGCCTTGATTATGATGAGACTTATGCTCCCGTGGCACGATTAGAATCCATCCGATTGATGCTTGCATTTGCAGCACATCGTGGCTTCAAGTTATATCAAATGGATGTCAAATCGGCCTTTCTAAATGGTTTAATTCGAGAAGAGGTCTACGTCGAACAACCTCCGGGGTTTGAGAGTACCGAATTTCCAAACCACGTGTTCAAGCTCAAAAAGGCACTTTATGGCCTTAAACAAGCACCCCGAGCTTGGTATGAGCGGTTGTCGACATTTCTAATTGAGAAGGGCTTCGTTAGAGGCCAAATAGACCCTACACTATTTCTACGAAGAGATGGTGACAATATTTTTGTAGCCCAAGTATATGTCGATGACATAATTTGTGGCTCAAACAATAAGGGCTATTTAAATGAGTTCATTGGACACATGGAGAGTGAGTTTGAAATGAGTCTAGTGGGAGAGTTGACCTTCTTCCTTGGACTTGAAATCAAGCAAACTCGCGATGGGATCCATGTGCACCAATCAAAGTATACACAAGAAATGCTTTGAAAATTCAATATGAGTGATTCAAAAGAGGTAACCACTCCCATGGCGACAAACACAAGATTAGACAATGATGAGAGTGGTAAACCCGTTAATTTAACTCAATATCGAAGTATGATAGGCAGTTTGCTATACCTTACAGCTAGTCGACCTGATATACTATTTGCTATAGGTATGTGCGCTAGGTATCAAGTTTGTGCCAAGGAATCTCACCTAATTGCTGTTAAGCGAATTTTAAGATATCTCAAGGGCACAATTGGTGTAGGTCTTTGGTACCCCCGTACCGAATCCTTTGATTTGATTGGCTATACGGATTCCAACTACGCTGGACCGGAAGAGCACAAGTGGGGGTTGCCAATTCTTAGGTTCGTCCTTAGTAAGTTGGTCAAGTCAGAAGCAACATTGTGTTACTCTCTCCACGACCGAGGCAAAATATATCGCCATGGGAGAGAGTGTATCACAATTGTTGTGGATGATACATACTTTTGAGGACTATGGATTGAATTACAAGGGTGTGCAAGTGTTATGTGATAACATAAGCACAATTAACTTAACCAAGAATCCAGTCCATCATTCTTGCACCAAACATATTGAGGTGCGTCACCATTTCATTAGAGATCATGTAGCTAGGGGAGATATTGTACTCTCACATGTAGAGTCCAAGTCAAACCTAGCTGACATCTTCACTAAACACTCCCCGAAAATGAGTTTAGTTTCCTAAGACGGGAGTTGGGAATGTGTCGTGCTTCATAGGGTTGAATTGCATTCAAAACCCTTCATGATTATTTCAAAATTGTTGGGAAACAATTGGGCAACCTTGGGGACATCTCACACAAACTATAAGGGTTACCAAAATATTTTTGTTTGCTAGATATGGGGTGAGATGTTAGGTTCAACTAAATTTCTCAAAATGTCAATGCATCCCTTGAGAAATTAAGTTGACGAGATAATAATCACGGTGGTGACCAAGTATGGGGAAAACCAATGCATAACATATGTGTATTTGGCTCCATGATCATACTTGGACATTCCAATCAAGGAAACTTGATTGGAACATTGGATTTGATACAAACTTAGTTGAAATTGCTTGAGTGATTGTTGATTGAGTTTGACTCCATTTAGATGGATCAAAGTGATTGTTGAACCTATAAGGACTTTTGATCCTTGTTCAGGGATCAATTTTAGTCAAGAGATCATATCCGAATCGATAAACTTCATCAGATCTCATTGGAAAGTTTCAGAAATTCTGAAACTGAACCTTTCAGTTCGTATCAGGGTGTATCAGGAACCCTGATCGGTCACCGGACCGATCAGGCATATGGCTGATCGGTCTCCGGACCGATCTGGATCTTTCCTTTGGTGATCGGTCCACAGACCGATCACGAGGCAGCAGTGACTTTCGGAATTTTGACCAAGTGTACTGAGCCAGCCTGGATCGGTCCCCGGACNGACAACTAGTTTATTTGTATTTATGAACATAAATATGACTTTTTTTGTGATATAGGTTCATGTAAACCCAATGCTGGTAGATAATGACACATCTATAGGTTTTTCTTTTTCATGTTGACAATTGATAAAATCAATACTTTTGAAAGAAAAAAATTTATGATATCATAGTCTAGAAATGGTCCAACTGCTTTGAATTCGAGGTTCTTGCACTTTTTCCAGTAGTATGATTGGCCAAATGCCTTAATCATATGATGTTTCTCAAACTTGTTGAGTATACTGCAAGTGAACTTTTCTTGCGTCATTGCCATCATTCGACAAACTCTAGCATCTTTTTCATCACAACCATTTCTTATCCTTATCAGAGATATCTGCTACAACATGTAAATCCCCTTTGAATGGATTTATTTAACAAATGTTTACATATGCTCAATTTAGCATCTTTTTAATTTACCGTAGTGGTATTAAAAATTTGCAACTTTCTCCTTGATCTTTCACAGGGAGTATCAGAGCCTGTAAGAAAGCTGCCATCAAATGCGAGGAAGCTAAGTATGAACAGTATGTTTTAGCTACAGGTGATAGTGTTAGCTTGAATTTTACCAATGCTAGAAAAGATAGCATTGATAAATCAATGCTTTGGATTCCTAACACCACCAGGTCAGCTCCAATACATGAGTTCATTTATACCTCTCCATTCCTTGTATTATAACCTCTTCAAATCACTTCCTATTTCTATTTTTGCTGTGTATGCTAGTTCAGACTTTCGCCTTGTTCCTTGACAGAGCAATAGTATGTACCTTGCCTTAACCCAAATCTGCGCAATAGTAGTCACTAAACTTGTTTTTTTGCTGTCATATATCGTGTGTTCATCAACTGTTCATTATGTTTGAGTATGCGTTCTAATCGAAAATACAACAAATATGTTGGGTAGTTCTTCCAATTGGCTTAGACCTCAGTTTTGGGAATTGGCTACCGAAGGTCAGCAGCTTGACTGCGAAGTGTTCATCCAATGGCGATAACTTTCGCGATGAATCTAGCCTCTATGTTGCTACCTAGACGCGGGTTGTGCACTTGTTGGTTGTGCTTGACTCACTTAGATTGATTCATGTTAAAGTAAATGGTCGCTCAATTTGGTACACTTCAAAGAACTATCCACGAATTGAATATTTTACATCATATATATGCATACATAAATACTTAATCTCTCAAAGATTATTTAAATAAAAAATAAAAAAATTATACTATAAGAATCTGTATATCCCCCCACAATAACATTAATTACACTTTCCTCTCACACAAGCAAATGGAAATTTAAAAACAAAAAAAAATTAAATAAATAACTTCCATCGATAAATCCCCTTTAAGTCGGACCGAGTTTAGTGGTTGATGAGCGATCTTGCCCGTCGAACGGCCTGATGGAGGCCGAGTCCATCGGCCAGACGTTGAGTGACTTGCACGTGACGTCGCCGGCGGTGGCATTGTTGAAGAGGAAGAGCCGTGCCGCCCCGTAAATGGCCCTCGTCGGGTACACCCTGGACGTTATGCACCTCCTTCCTCCTTGCGCAAAGCTCTCCACGATCGAATGATCCACCTTTACCCATTCAAATTCATCGAAATTTTAATATATTTTTTTAATGTTAAAATTTTCAATAAGTTTTTTCTGATTTGTTAATTGGATTACTCACCATTATCCTTAATGACAAGGTTTCGCCATCAAGCACAGGAACTAAGCTCCCGTAAACTCTCTTCACCAGATCACTCGCCACCGACGACCTATAAATATAGTAATTGCACACGAATTCATATAAATAAACGGATCAAAATGAAATGAAATAAATAAATTTATCAACTAATTGAATGTTCGTGCCTGAGCTCGTCCTGGCAGAAATGGGTAATGATGCCGCCGTCCGGTCTCCGTCCGACGTAGAAATAAACCGCGGTCTGCTCCGATCTTTCCCGATCTGCCAACACGAGCAAGCCGAATGGACCGAGCGCGCCTCGGCCGGCCGCTCCATTGCTCGTGCTGCAATTGTATCCAACGTCAGCCTCGATCGTGTTCGCCAATGCCGATTCATTCACTGTGAACTCGGCGACGATGTCCAACTGCCCAAACATAAATTTGATATCATTCAAACTCTTCGGATAAACTGAAAATTTACCTCTAAACTAATTTAACTGTAGTTAATGCAGTGCTAAAAGGGTCTATATATATACCCGTGTGGCTTTTCCGACGTCTAAAGGCACGACGGCGCCGGCGGCGACAGTGATGTTGGCGAACTCTGTTCCGTTGAGCCTCAGCTTCTCCACCTCCTCGACCGGCCACTGGAGGAGGTTGGCGCCGGTCTTCCGGTCGAACACCACCGTTCTTGGAATGGCCTGCAAAGATAGGAAGGATATAAATGCAATATTGGGATTTCGGACAGATCGGGCCAATCCGGTCACGTGGCGGTCGGCCCCACTACGTGACGAAAATCGCACGTACTTTTCGGTAAACTTTCTGCCACGTGGATTGCCTGGATTTGGCACTGTTGTCATATCCAATCACGGGGAGGCTTCACCAATCGAATCCACACGCGTGGCTTGATTCGGGAAGGATCTCGTGCGGTAATTAATAAATTAATAAATAGATAATTCAAAAAACAAATAGCCGGAAATCCAGTGACCTTGCTTTGCAGCGTAGTATTACTTGCCGTGAAGGTAATTGTTTTAAGATTAAAGTTCTTAATTGAAATAATGAAGGGTTACCTGGAGGGAGGCCCAACCCTTGGCCAGGTCAGTCCGTTCGCTGTCGGTCTCGCCGACCCAACCCCAAAGCACTCGCCTCTTCTTGGTCGGGTCGAAGAACGTCTTGGACGCGTAGAACTTGCCGTAGTCGTACCGCAGACCCACGCCCACGTCGGACTCTGGGTCGTCCGGCGTCCAAGCGTTTCGCGCCGCGTCGTACGTCCCGATCGCGTAGTAGTCGTGCTTGTCGTCGTCGAGGCTGGCCTTGAGCACGTGCTTCACGCCGGGGGCCGCCGGCGTCGACGTGTCGAGTCCCGCCGACGCGGATTCCGCCGTCGTCGCGACGGGGAAGAAGTCGAGGCACTCCCACATCCCCGTGCCTTCCACCTCGTGCAGCGCGCCGGGGAGCAGCTCGTAGTTTACGAAGTCGACGGTCCTGTACACCAGCGCGATCCCCGCGTGGCGCCACCGCGAGTCGTTCTTGGAACCGACGGCGACGAGCCACGCAGCGTCGTCGTCGTCGTCGTCGTCGACGCGCCACGCGGTGGTCGGGTCGCGGAAGTCCTTGGGCTGGACGCCGGGCGGGGGGAGGAGGACCGGGTTCGCCGCGTGCTTGACCCACGACAGCAAAAGCGGGTCGGTCGGGTCGGCCGGAAAGGCGAGGTTCTGGACCTGGACCGACTCGGTCGTGGAGCCGGTGTAGAGCACGGCGAGGCGGCCGTCCGGGAGGAGCGTGGCGGACCCACTCCAGACTCCGTTGGCGTCGTACCAGTGGTCGGGAACCATCGCGAGGGGCAAGTAGAGCCAGTGGATGAGGTCCTCGGAGACGGCGTGGCCCCACGTTATGTTCCCCCACACGGCGGAGTCCGGGTTGTACTGGTAGAACAGATGGTACCATCCCTTGTAGTAAACAGGCCCTGCCATCCATCCATCCATCGATATTTCAGTAATCGGGGAATTACTATTTAAAGCCCGACCGACCGAGCCAGCGTCGACGTCAACTCACCGTTGGGATCTGATATAATCGGATACGCCGGCCATCGCATGCAACAAACGCACGAAGAACAAACGGTCAAGAAAATCAAGGACGACGATCGATATATAGAGGGAATTATTAATGTTGAAGGAGAGTACCATTCATCCAATTCTTCTGGGGTTGGAAATGGAAGGAGGTGCGCTGCCAGAGGAGCATGTTGCTGGTCCAGGGATACGACGTCTGGGAGAAGAGCGTCGCGGCGGTGGACTTCTCGGAGACGCCGGCGGCAGGACCGCGGGAGAGGGGGAGGATGGGGGACTTCTCCGGCCCGGAGCCATTCGCGTTTCCGGCGGAGTTTCGGGAGGCGAGGAGGCAGAGGAGGAGGGCGGCGGCTCCGGCGACGAGGAGCCAGCGGAGAAGCCTCTTCTTGGAGGAAGGGGCGGGGCGGCGGTCCGGGTGGAGGAGAGGAGGATAAGAGGTAGGGAGGGAGGGGGGAGTCATGGAGGTGGATGGATATTGAACAATGAATTGAATGCTGTCGTTGTATGGCGATAATTATAGAGGAGGAGGTGAGAAGGGCAGAGATGACTGATTAATTCCATTTTCCTTTTAAGTTTTTAAATTATGTAATTCAATTTTGACTTTTATTTCTATTTATTATTTATTTATTTATTCGTGTGGTGATGGAGGACTACGACGTGCTCGTCACGTGGAGAGTTTCAAAATAAAGTAAATGAAAGCTAGCTCGCAATGTTATTTCTTAATCAATTTTGTACATGAATTATGTATATAATTTCGAGTTATTTATGTTATTATAATAACAATTATTATTAACTTAATAAAGTGATCCTTTTGTTATAAAATTTAAGATTTTTGTGCTTAGTTTTGATATATTAATTACTATTATTTATTTATTTATTTTATTAAACTCAACGGGTAACATATATAGACCGGAATATTAGATGTACACCTTATGAGCATTATGGGTATGTTTTTTTAATTATTTAGATTTAATACTATAATTCAAATACTAAATTTTAAAAACTAATTAAATCCTAAATTCTAAACTATATATATATATATATATATATGAAGAAAAAAAATATAAAAACAATTGTTGATATTAATAAGTCGTGTACGTGTCTATGTGGTGGATGATTCGTATACACGAAGTAAAATAATATGGGAGACTTTTGATTAAGCCAAGCCGATCGATCAATATTCCACGCAACTTATTTAATTTCTTGGTCTAAATTAATTCGCTGACGATTTTGAATTACAATTTTTCTTTAATTGAGAGAGAGAGAGAGAAAGAAAGTGAAACGAAAACTAATTCGAGAAAAATATGAATATATCCAAACACTAGTGTTGATATTGTTGGAGTGATCCAAACACTTGTGTTGAATATATCCAAACACTTGTGTAAATTACTTTTAAAATAAATTATGATCTATGAAAATATTGATCACGTTTGTTATGATATCCGAGATAAAAAAAAATATGTTTTAAGTAATATAGTAACAACTAATGATAAAATTATTTTAAAACTTTAATTAATTTTAATTATTTATTATAACTCATTGTGATTCTTAATTTTCTTATTGTAGAACAAATTATTTGACCTTCAGAGAGAAAAAACATGGATGTTCAATTATCAGAAAAGGTTGGTGAGAAACCTAGTTAAAGCATGCCATAATTAGGCTCTATTATTATGCTCTGTTCATTGCAATTATTGAGAACGATTGATGTAAATATTCACTGAGATTCATTGTCGTGAGATCATTTTTTTTTAAATAATTAAATATTTATCATTATTTTTTTTCTTTTGAAGTTGAAACTATGCTTGACTTTGATAAAATAAGAACCAACACTGCTATAAAATCCTTAAAAAAAAGGAGCAAATAATGGATTGCTTTTAAAAAATCATTTGTGAAATATATATAATGCATAATTGGTAGAAAAAAATTAAAAAATATATGTTTTTTATTTGCACTACACAATCCAAAAGACAATTAAGTATGAGCAATAATTCATGAGTTGTCCAGCTAATGGTAGAGCCCAGGGTGAGGAAAATTAAAAAACGTACCACAAATCGTAATTTCAATAATATATGAGAAATGCTTGGTTGCGGATTTCACGCCGCGCGCCCGTCTGCGATGTTATTCGAAGCGCCTTGCATATGACGAAAGGCTTCTCCAGTGTTTTTTTAAATTTTTATTTTTTAAAAAATTAACATTTCCTTCTACACATCTTAAATCTCTATAATATAAATATATCTTGTGAGCATCTAAATTCTTTTCGTTTCAACATTATAATCCAAAAGAAATGACTAAACACTAGAAGAAAATCTAATTAACATAAACCTACTGTAATCTAACTTCTAAATCTTAAAATTTTAAACGTTAAATACCTATAATATGTCCCGCGACCATCTAAATTATTTTCGTTTGAATATTATAGTCTAAAAGGGATGAGTAAACCCTAAAAAAAAATCTTATTAGTTTAAACTCACTATAATCTAACCTTTAAATCTTAAAATCTTAGATCTTAAATATATTCCAAAGATTAAAAAAAATATAAAAAAATCCACTATATGAAAAAAAAAAAAAAAGTAACGGAAGGCTCCTTCAATTCTATATTTTCTTAATATTATTATGTTTTATACTCACGGACTGACATTAATGATTCGTATAAGGGTATTACTGATTAATAGATCTGAGCAACAAATACGAAATGTTTCGCTAATTTCCTCAACTCTTTCTTACATACGTTGTTGGATAAAATTTTCATGAATTATCCTCTTTTCATAGGGCGAACCACCCTGGAGGGGTCATCGAGTTTATTACTAAGTATATTTTCTTAAGATATTTTTTCTATTTTACAAGGAAACTTATTTTCAGGAAATTAAAATCACTTTATATATTTCCTAATTTTGTTATTTTGCATGGAAGAATCGAGCGCCACAAACAGTCCTTTCATTAATTTTGTTGGTATATTTTCACAGAGATAAGATTTGTCTTATATGGTGTATGAAGGGCATTACACTCCATCAACATAAATAATATTTATATTTTATTAACCCAAATGATGTGTATCCCAATCCAATTATGTTAAAATACAGAACAAAATTAGGGGCAAAAATGGAAATACTCAAAAATTTAGGGTTATTGTGCAAAAAAGTCAAATTTCGAAGGGGCAAATCGCAAGAGGGTTAGCCTTATAACTTTCCCTTTCTTTCCCTTTCGATGGATCGGAGATCAGATCATATTCCCTTCTCTTTTCTTCTCTCTCGACGCGGAGTGATCCGTCTCTCCTCTTCCGGCGATCGTCGGCCGCGATCCTCTTCCACGCGACGACGAAGGTAGTGAGGAGTACTCCGTTTCTCTGCGTTCGGGTTTCGTCTCTCCCACCTTGAATCAACCTCCGAGCACGCGAGCAGTCGTCGAACATCTTGCGGAGGTAAGTCTCGCCTCTTTCTGTGATGTGGCTAGGTTTCTTAGATTTGGGTATGATTTATTTCCGTTTCCGGGATTGCGTGATCTTGGTTGACTTGGAGGAGTTTCGTTGATGGATTTCTACTCTTATTGTTTTTGTTCCAGAGTAGCGATTTGAGGAAACTCCCTGAAATTGGGGTTCGCCATTTGGGGAAAAACAAAGAGGTAAGTTGCGCTTCTGTGTTCTTCGATTTTGATCGAGTGGATCTTGGTGGATTAGGGTTGATCTCTGATCTTGTTGTCGACTTGGTTCAAGGTTGGGCGATCATGGGTTTTTAGCTTCCATCGATCGGTTTCGATTTCACTGGAGCAAGGTTGGAGGATATCCTTGGGAGATCTTGTTCGGTTGCTCAATGTGTGATCGCGTGCTAGGTAATCATCTATTCCTTTTGTTTGGATCTTGGATGAGTTCATAGATGTATGAATTGTTGTTCTCTGTCGGCTGTATAATTTGATACGAAATTGTTGAGAACTAGGTTGTGTAATCGGTTGGGTTAGATTGAAAATACTCTCGATAGGGAATTTGGATGAGTTCCTATTCTTCTTCAGTTTGGATAGGTAGGTTAAGTGTGTTGGCTTTGTTTTCTTAAAGCAAAATCAAGTGGTGTGGTTGTTGTATGATCTGAGTTAGACTTTCGAGTTCTATTGTTCAGATCGACTGTAGAATTTCTTCCATTGCCGTGTGATGTTTTGAGCAATTGGGTTGGATGTTCTTGATACCGTGAAACTTGGAGGTAGCATTGTTGCTATTCTGTTTAGATTGTTTTTAATTGCTACTAGGTTTAAGATTAACTGTTGAGGAAGGTAGTTTGGGAGATCGGATTTAGATTAGGGGATGATTGTGTTAGTATTGCTTTGAAAATGTTGATTAATTAGTTATGATAGTATGACTGATCGTAAATCAATCAAAGCATTCATTTAGCTAAGTATCGTATGTGAACATAGCCAAATGATTGTATTTCTTTATATGCAGGGCATTGATTTGTTCCATTCGTCGTGGATATTATATTTTCGGACGGGGGATTCTCGTCACGTGAATTTCTTCATATCGAGGCGAGTACGCTGGACTTATCTTCACTAGATATAGTCATCTGTTATGCATAGCTAGATATGGTAACAGTAGGGTTACTTGATAGTTTTATTCCTGTACTTCTATTCCGATATTTGTTATCTGCTTAGGTTACTGTTCCATATTTCTGTATCTGTTAGATTTACGGATAGCATACCTTATACCTCGCGCTAGGGTTTAGGCTATGGTGCATCCCGGTTATCTGGATTACTGCATATCATGTAGATGACAGCAGGGATAGATATTGGATGATGCATGGGATAGTGACACGCATCATTATTGCACGTAGCATAGGGGACGACCTTTGACTCCCTGGAGGTTGAGATGGGTCGTCGTACTTGCTACTCGTGTAGGGGCATATGCAGGCGACCTTTGACTCCCCTAGTGGTTGAGATGGGCCGTCATACCTGCCATTTTACCTGTCGTGTAGTCCCAGTTCCACTCTTCGTTAGTGGATTATAGGCCACGGCGCTCCGACAGGTCCCCTACCTATCCGATGATAGTGAGGGGCAGGGAACGTCACTTTGTCCGATGACAGAGTACGTTCAGGGTCTGAGACCCGGCTCATTCGGTGTCGTGTGAGGCACGACGACGGCCATTTGAGTGGAGGGAGGACCCGGTCAGAGCCCTACCCACTCGGTTTTCGCGTAGAGGCGATAGTAGCCGACTGGCGTCAGGGGTGACCCATGCTGCATCATGAGCATACTGTGCATTGATGCATCTGGTTGTGATTGCTCTACTTGATTGCTGCACTTGGTTGACATGCATACTACGGGGATGGTTCGGCACAGGTAGGTATACTTCTCATCTGCTGGTTTAGATCTGCTTTTATTATTACTGCACTTTCTTCTATAGTTGCTGGTACTTACTGTTATTATATCTCTTTGTGCATACCTGTGTATTCGCTGAGTTCTAGGACTCACACCGTTAGACCTGTTTTTCCTCTATTTCAGGATGATCGTCTGGAGTGCCTGTCTGCCTGTCCCTGTGTATGTGTGTCGAGGCGACTTTCGAGGATTTTTCTTGTATTCGTTGTGGGTACATGTTGGTACCCTTCTTATTCATTTTCTATTTCTGTTACTTCACCTTTTCCGCTGTCATATTTTCGATATGGATGTATTTTTGTGTGTGCTATGGAGGCCTTCGTTTTACTTTGCTTTGTCGTAAGTCGTACCGGTACGCATCTTTTTGTTTGACGACGTCGTTTGTTTTACGCGTTCGGTGCCTTGTTCCAGCTCTATAGGCTTGGGTACAGGCTTACCGCGAGAGTCGATGTGCTAGGGTTTTCGGGTTGTCCGCCGGTTCGAGGGAGAAGCAGTTCGGTCAGTATCGGACGAGCGGCTCCTCGGGGCGTGACAATTTATTTGGTATCAGAGCTCAGGTTGCGAGATACCTTGTGGTCTTGTGGGTATTTTCGGATTTTGAGTCGGAGTCGTTTTCTCGATGGACGTGTTTGGGACATGGCAGCGACGGGACACCTCCAGGCGACCAGAGAAGAAATGTAAGACTTGTTAGTGATTATACGTATAATCGTATTGACGTTGGGTTTTATCCGTACAGGGATGCCCCGTCGTATCGAGCTGACTCCGCCCCGTCCACGAGGTGGGCAGCGGCGACCACCCCGTAGGACGATTCAGGAGCCTATGGGAGCTACGACTGGCGGAGTCGAGGCAGAGTCTTCGGGACGACGACTCGGGGTTGAGCCAGGACATCGAGGACGGACTCCTCCACTTCAGGGACCTCCATCACCGAGAGTCCCTCCGCCATTTCTATCGGCAGTTCCGGTTATACCCCCGGTGGTACCCGTCGTGGCCTCACCAGCTGTACCCGCGTCAGTACCACCAGTTGAGCAGTCGGCGCCACAGCCATTACAGTTGGTACTCCAGACTCTGCAGCAGCTGATACAGACGCTGCAGCCGATACTGACTTCTGCTCAGCCGATGCCCCCTCCTGCTCCACCAGCGTCTCAGCCGGTTCAGCCCGCACCCCTGGAGGGGCAGACATCGGGCCCATCCAGTCAGCCAGAGCAGTCAGTACCCCCGGCGGTGCAGCCACCAGTGACATCAGAGGTACCACATGTGATACCGACGGCCCCTGTGGGCCATGCCATGGACCGATCACGGATTCCAGCGTTGGCTGCGTCCGTGAAGGGGCGGTTCACCCTGTTTCACGGGGGGACTGATCCGACCGTGGCCAGATCATGGCTCCGCACTGTGGAGGATACCTTCCAGTACATGACCTGCTCCGATTGGGAGAAGGTCGGGTTGGCCGCCTATCATATGAGAGACCAGGCGTCGACATGGTGGACGGCCCAGCAGACGATTTTCCGCGATCGACCTGTCACGTGGGTCCTATTCAGAGAGGCCTTTGAGCAGAAGTATCTCCCCGTCGCATTCCAGATGACACGTCGACAGGAGTTTCTGAGTCTCCAGCAGGGAGATCGGACAGTATTAGAGTATGATGCCGAGTTTAACCGCTTGGCGGAGTATTATCCTCTGGTGGCCGCGGACGATAGAGAGCGGAGGATGCACTTTACTCGAGGGCTGGCCTCGAACATCCAGCTTCAGATGGCTACATGCGACATTACATCATATCGAGAGGCGCTGGAGCGAGCCCTCATTATCGAGTCTACCCGACATAGATTATTTGGAGATAAGAAAAAGGATAAGCAGCCAGTTTCTGATGTAGCACAGCCTCAGCCTCAGCAGACCTCGCGGAAGCGGGGTAGGCAGAGCCAGACAGGACAGGGTACTTCTGGGGCTTCATCTAGACCCCAGAAGACGGGGCGTACCACGACCGACTTTTCTCAGTCTTCTCAGCATGATCAGAAGACCCAGGTTAGACGCCATTGTACTCAGTGTGGCTCCAGGCAGCATGAGCGGTTCCAGTGTACCCTGGAGCAGGCGGTTTGCTACTACTGTCAGCAGCCTGGGCATATGAGTCGCGATTGTGCCCGGAAGGCACAGGACACAGCTGCGGGAGTCACCTCTCAGGGTTCTCAGGGAGGGCACACTGGCTCTACTCGAGCTCAGCGCGGAGGACGGGGTCCACGGACTTCTTCTCGGACCCAGCCGGCCGCTCCTCCACCCGTTCATGTATACTGTATGTACGGGCAGGGTCCCGAGCACACTCATCCACCGACAGTACCTCAGCATTCTGTTGTGGAGCCTCAGCAGCCGTACTATACCGGGTATCAGTGTCCGGTTTATCAGCAGCCTCAGATTTCTGGAGCGCCGCTACCTCAGCTACCTCCCGTGCCTCCTATACAGGCACTACCCCCACCTCCACCGCCGCCGGAGACGGGCCGGGTTTATGCGGTGACCCGAGATGAGGCCCATCGAGCAGACGGATCTGTCTTCCGAGGTACAGTCTCGCTTTATGCATTTACCGCAGACTTGCTCATAGATACTGGTAGTTCATTTTCATTTATATCACGAGCATTCCTGAGCAAGATCTGCAGGTTAGCGACCCTTAGACCACATCAGTTATCTGTGACCCTGCCTTCGGGAGATGTTCTGGAGGTAACTCAGGAGGTCAGAGGGTGCCCCTTGGATTTCGGAAGGGTCACTCTCACCGTGGACCTGTCCGTGTTAGATATGATTGAGTTCGACGTCATTTTGGGCATGGACTGGCTCACGGCATCGCATGCCACCGTGGATTGCCATTCGAGGGTGGTCACATTTCGACCTCCAGACCAACCCTCGTGGGAGTTCCTTGGCATCCGGGATGACGGCATAGCGATTATTTCTGCACTTCAGGCGCAGAGACTCATTGCGCACGGTTGTCAGGGATTTCTGGTATCATTGATCAGCTCCTCATACAGCAGTGCTCCTCAGATCTCCGATGTGCCAGTAGTCAGAGAGTTTTCGGATGTTTTCCCAGAGGAGTTGCCGGGTTTACCTCCCCCGAGGGAGGTTGAGTTTGCCATCGAATTGATACCGGGGACTGCGCCGGCATCGAAGGCCCCATACAGGATGGCACCGCGCGAGTTGGACGAGTTGAAGGTCCAACTCCAGGAGTTGCTCGATCGTGGATTTATCCGGCCGAGCGTTTCTCCGTGGGGTTCTCCAGTCCTTTTCGTGAAGAAAAAGGACGGTTCTATGCGCTTATGTATTGACTACCGGCAGCTGAACTCAGTTACAGTCAGGAACAAGTATCCCCTGCCGCGTATTGATGATTTGTTTGACCAGCTGAGGGGTACTTCTGTGTACTCCAAGATAGACTTGCGCTCTGGATATCACCAGCTGAGAGTCAGAGATTCAGATATCCAGAAGACGGCTTTCCGTACTCGGTATGGGCACTATGAGTTTTTGGTGATGCCGTTTGGGCTCACCAATGCCCCCGCTGTGTTCATGGATCTCATGAACAGGGTATTCCTTCCGTATTTGGACCAGTTCGTCATCGTGTTCATTGATGATATCTTGGTGTATTCTCGGTCCGAGGTGGAGCACACTCGCCATCTTCGCACCATTTTGGGGGTTCTCCGGAAGGAGAAGCTCTATGCGAAGTATAGCAAGTGTGCATTCTGGTTATCTTCTGTGGGTTTTCTTGGTCACGTTGTATCCAGTGGAGGCATCTCAGTGGACCCCCAGAAGATTGAGGCTGTCACCAGTTGGGAACAGCCTAAGTCAGTCCATGAGGTCCGCAGTTTCCTGGGATTGGCTGGCTATTACCGACGATTTGTCGAGGGTTTCTCTACCATCGCAGCACCGCTTACACGCCTGACTAGGAAGGGCGTGAAGTTTGTATGGACTGAGGCCTGCGAGACCAGCTTCCAGGAGCTGAAGCAGCGACTTGTATCTGCGCCAGTTCTGGTACTGCCTTCTGGAGAGGATGGGTTCACGCT
Organism: Boesenbergia rotunda; assembly: GCA_024364735.1. Taxonomy (NCBI): domain Eukaryota; kingdom Viridiplantae; phylum Streptophyta; class Magnoliopsida; order Zingiberales; family Zingiberaceae; genus Boesenbergia; species Boesenbergia rotunda. The sequence goes on along the minus strand of JAGFNQ010007824.1, from coordinate 231,517 downwards.
GTATACTGATGCGTCTCTTCTCGGACTGGGCGCAGTACTCATGCAGCATGGACGGGTAGTTGCTTATGCTTCTCGACAGCTGAAGGAGCATGAGAGGAACTACCCCGTTCATGACTTGGAGTTAGCCGCTATTATTTTCGCGCTGAAGATCTGGAGGCATCATCTTTACGGGATTACCTTCGAGATCTTCACAGACCACCAGAGCCTTCAGTATCTGTTCACTCAGCGAGAGCTGAACCTCCGACAGAGGAGATGGATGGAGTTCTTGAAGGACTATGATTGTACCATTGGCTATCATCCTGGGAAAGCCAATGTAGTAGCTGATGCATTGAGTAGGAAGACCAGAGCAGTCTTAGCCTGTCAGCGGGTGATTGTCACTGAGTTGATCCAGAGGTTTTCAGAGTTGGGATTAGAGGAGCGGACTCAGACAGAGAGGGGTTTGCTGGTGACTATGGTGGCACAGTCAGCTATCCGATCCAGGATCAGAGAGGCACAGGCCAGTGACCAGCATCTGCAGTCTCTGGGCAGTCGTATTTCCGCCGGGCAGCCGTCTGACTTTACGCGGGACGATGAGGGCGCCCTGTGTTTCCGAGGGAGACTGTGTGTGCCTGAGTCACACCCAGTCAGGGAGGAGCTGTTACAGGAGGCTCATCGTTCGCGGTTTGCTATACACCCAGGCGGGACTCGGATGTATCGTGATTTGAGGCGTTCCTATTGGTGGAACAACATGAAGAGGGACATTGCGGGATTTGTTGCTAGATGTCTCGTCTGCCAGCAGGTTAAGGCAGAGCACCAGAGACCTGCTGGGTTACTTCAGAGGATTCCCATTCCCGAGTGGAAATGGGAACACATTACGATGGATTTTGTGGTGGGACTGCCCAGGACTAGGAGAGGTCACGACGCGATTTGGGTGATCGTTGATCGATTAACCAAATCGGCGCATTTCTTAGCGATGCGGAGGACGGATTCGCTTGACAGATTAGCTGAGTTGTACTGCCGCGAGATCGTCAGACTGCATGGAGTACCCCTGAGCATCATATCAGATAGAGATCCTCGTTTCACATCCCGATTCTGGCAGAGTCTGCAGAGAGCCATGGGGACAGATCTTCGTTTCAGTACGGCATTTCACCCGCAGACAGATGGGCAGTCAGAGCGTACGATTCAGACATTGGAGGACCTGCTGAGATCATGTGTTTTGGATTTCGGAGGCAGCTGGGAGGATCATTTACACTTGGTGGAGTTCGCCTACAACAACAGCTATCATTCGGCGATTCAGATGGCGCCGTATGAGGCGTTGTATGGTAGGCCATGTCGGACACCCACCCTCTGGGAGGAGGTTGGGGAGGCCCAGTTGCTAGGACCAGAGAGAGCTCAGCAGGAGGCAGAGCTAGTACACACTATCAGACGGAGGATGTCAGAGGCGCAGGACCGTCAGAAGAGTTACGCTGATCAGAGACGGAGACCTCTGGAGTTCGCGGCAGGTGATCATGTTTTTCTGCGTGTTTCACCCACGAAAGGGGTGAAGAGATTTGGACTTAGAGGTAAGCTAGCTCCGCGGTACATTGGACCTTTTCAGATTCTAGAGAGGATCGGAGCCGTAGCTTACCGTCTGGCACTTCCTCCTTCCTTGGCCGGTGTGCATGATGTGTTCCACGTCTCCATGCTGAGGAGGTACGTGGCCGACCCAGCACACATTTTATCTGAGGTACCGGGTTCGCTGCAGCCAGATGCTACCTACGTGGAGGTTCCGGTACGGATCTTGGAGTACGGGGAGCGTCGATTGCGGAACAAGACGATCCGACTGGTCAGGGTCGGATGGCAGCATCACTCGGATGCAGAGGCTACTTGGGAGTTCGAGGACACTATTCGAGCTCGATATCCCCATTTATTTGATTGAGGTACGTTCTGTTAGTTCATTTCGGCATACATATTTCATATATATTGATGTTAGTATCTACTAGGAGCAATGGTAAATTTGGGGACCAAATTTTTGTTAGTGAGGGGGAATGTTAAAATACAGAACAAAATTAGGGGCAAAAATGGAAATACTCAAAAATTTAGGGTTATTGTGCAAAAAAGTCAAATTTCGAAGGGGCAAATCGCAAGAGGGTTAGCCTTATAACTTTCCCTTTCTTTCCCTTTCGATGGATCGGAGATCAGATCATATTCCCTTCTCTTTTCTTCTCTCTCGACGCGGAGTGATCCGTCTCTCCTCTTCCGGCGATCGTCGGCCGCGATCCTCTTCCACGCGACGACGAAGGTAGTGAGGAGTACTCCGTTTCTCTGCGTTCGGGTTTCGTCTCTCCCACCTTGAATCAACCTCCGAGCACGCGAGCAGTCGTCGAACATCTTGCGGAGGTAAGTCTCGCCTCTTTCTGTGATGTGGCTAGGTTTCTTAGATTTGGGTATGATTTATTTCCGTTTCCGGGATTGCGTGATCTTGGTTGACTTGGAGGAGTTTCGTTGATGGATTTCTACTCTTATTGTTTTTGTTCCAGAGTAGCGATTTGAGGAAACTCCCTGAAATTGGGGTTCGCCATTTGGGGAAAAACAAAGAGGTAAGTTGCGCTTCTGTGTTCTTTCGATTTTGATCGAGTGGATCTTGGTGGATTAGGGTTGATCTCTGATCTTGTTGTCGACTTGGTTCAAGGTTGGGCGATCATGGGTTTTTAGCTTCCATCGATCGGTTTCGATTTCACTGGAGCAAGGTTGGAGGATATCCTTGGGAGATCTTGTTCGGTTGCTCAATGTGTGATCGCGTGCTAGGTAATCATCTATTCCTTTTGTTTGGATCTTGGATGAGTTCATAGATGTATGAATTGTTGTTCTCTGTCGGCTGTATAATTTGATACGAAATTGTTGAGAACTAGGTTGTGTAATCGGTTGGGTTAGATTGAAAATACTCTCGATAGGGAATTTGGATGAGTTCCTATTCTTCTTCAGTTTGGATAGGTAGGTTAAGTGTGTTGGCTTTGTTTTCTTAAAGCAAAATCAAGTGGTGTGGTTGTTGTATGATCTGAGTTAGACTTTCGAGTTCTATTGTTCAGATCGACTGTAGAATTTCTTCCATTGCCGTGTGATGTTTTGAGCAATTGGGTTGGATGTTCTTGATACCGTGAAACTTGGAGGTAGCATTGTTGCTATTCTGTTTAGATTGTTTTTAATTGCTACTAGGTTTAAGATTAACTGTTGAGGAAGGTAGTTTGGGAGATCGGATTTAGATTAGGGGATGATTGTGTTAGTATTGCTTTGAAAATGTTGATTAATTAGTTATGATAGTATGACTGATCGTAAATCAATCAAAGCATTCATTTAGCTAAGTATCGTATGTGAACATAGCCAAATGATTGTATTTCTTTATATGCAGGGCATTGATTTGTTCCATTCGTCGTGGATATTATATTTTCGGACGGGGGATTCTCGTCACGTGAATTTCTTCATATCGAGGCGAGTACGCTGGACTTATCTTCACTAGATATAGTCATCTGTTATGCATAGCTAGATATGGTAACAGTAGGGTTACTTGATAGTTTTATTCCTGTACTTCTATTCCGATATTTGTTATCTGCTTAGGTTACTGTTCCATATTTCTGTATCTGTTAGATTTACGGATAGCATACCTTATACCTCGCGCTAGGGTTTAGGCTATGGTGCATCCCGGTTATCTGGATTACTGCATATCATGTAGATGACAGCAGGGATAGATATTGGATGATGCATGGGATAGTGACACGCATCATTATTGCACGTAGCATAGGGGACGACCTTTGACTCCCTGGAGGTTGAGATGGGTCGTCGTACTTGCTACTCGTGTAGGGGCATATGCAGGCGACCTTTGACTCCCCTAGTGGTTGAGATGGGCCGTCATACCTGCCATTTTACCTGTCGTGTAGTCCCAGTTCCACTCTTCGTTAGTGGATTATAGGCCACGGCGCTCCGACAGGTCCCCTACCTATCCGATGATAGTGAGGGGCAGGGAACGTCACTTTGTCCGATGACAGAGTACGTTCAGGGTCTGAGACCCGGCTCATTCGGTGTCGTGTGAGGCACGACGACGGCCATTTGAGTGGAGGGAGGACCCGGTCAGAGCCCTACCCACTCGGTTTTCGCGTAGAGGCGATAGTAGCCGACTGGCGTCAGGGGTGACCCATGCTGCATCATGAGCATACTGTGCATTGATGCATCTGGTTGTGATTGCTCTACTTGATTGCTGCACTTGGTTGACATGCATACTACGGGGATGGTTCGGCACAGGTAGGTATACTTCTCATCTGCTGGTTTAGATCTGCTTTTATTATTACTGCACTTTCTTCTATAGTTGCTGGTACTTACTGTTATTATATCTCTTTGTGCATACCTGTGTATTCGCTGAGTTCTAGGACTCACACCGTTAGACCTGTTTTTCCTCTATTTCAGGATGATCGTCTGGAGTGCCTGTCTGCCTGTCCCTGTGTATGTGTGTCGAGGCGACTTTCGAGGATTTTTCTTGTATTCGTTGTGGGTACATGTTGGTACCCTTCTTATTCATTTTCTATTTCTGTTACTTCACCTTTTCCGCTGTCATATTTTCGATATGGATGTATTTTTGTGTGTGCTATGGAGGCCTTCGTTTTACTTTGCTTTGTCGTAAGTCGTACCGGTACGCATCTTTTTGTTTGACGACGTCGTTTGTTTTACGCGTTCGGTGCCTTGTTCCAGCTCTATAGGCTTGGGTACAGGCTTACCGCGAGAGTCGATGTGCTAGGGTTTTCGGGTTGTCCGCCGGTTCGAGGGAGAAGCAGTTCGGTCAGTATCGGACGAGCGGCTCCTCGGGGCGTGACAGCAACACACTACTATAAAATGGATAGCTGGCATCGGTAAACTACGGAATTTAACCATCGTTAATAGGCTAATAGCTATGGATATTAAACTTTTGTCGTGAACCTTAGCAACAGAATAATAATTTCGGCACGAAATTAACTTAGCGATAGAAGTTTAATATCCATCGTTAAAATTAGAGATGTAATACTTAATTCCGTCTCTCAAATTAAAGAGGGAAGATTGAATTCCGTCACAGCACTAGGACTGCGACGGAATTTAAATTCCGTCGTTAAATTCGTTAACGTTTCCATCATTGCTCCAGTCAAACGTATCAACGGATATGTAAATTTTTGTCGCTAATTAGCAACAGAAAATTAAAATTACATCTCTAAATTTAGAGATGAAATTTTAAAGTGTCGTCACTAGTAACATTAAAATTTCGTTGCTAATTAACTATAAAATATTAATACTTCATCACTAATGAGTGACAAAATATTAATATTCCTTCTTAATTATCGTTAAAATTTCAGCAATAGCTCTCTGTTTTCGCAATTTTTTTACATATAGATCAATTAACACACTATCACAAATGATTTTCACAATACCTTCACATAATAAATGATACCATCTCTAACAATACAACATAACAAACAATATTACAATACACATAATATATTTATAAAAAAGATACAATCAAATCCAATCTGATTAGATATTAAATTCAATCCAACAATAAAATAAAGATGAATATCCAATAAACCATCAGAATATAATAAATCTAAATATATTACCAATAATAATAAAAACCTTTTAACGAGCAGTCACTCCAAAACTAGCTAGTAGTATCCAATCCTACCGAAAATATAATACATTATCAAATTATGAATAACAAATTGAATTTATAACTAAACAAAATGAACAGTATAACAAAAAAATATTAACTAGGCAATAGTTTTACAAGTTTTAAAAAAAGAAATCTAATTGAATGCCATATTGGAAATATGGTAATATATAGAATATATCATTATCTACAATATTCCTAAAAAGATAAATACAATTAGATAAGTATTAAGTATTTAATATGAAAATTAATAGATTTATTTTATATGTTTCATGAGTAATAAAAAAATAAAAATAAGAGGTTAACACACCTCTTAGTCAACCACTAATCAGTTTCGTGAGGGTCCTAAGGGTCTTGAGTTTTCTGAAAGTCAAAATCATGTTGCATTTGACTCATTTCAGCCATGAATTACCGTATTTTCCATCCAATTTGTTCATATCTTAATGTCGAGAGTCGATTCTTCAAATCTTTGTTCTCTTACTCCAAGGCTTCTACTCTAGTAGATGATTCGCTAGGACAACCCCTAGCCCTAGGAGTCATCACACGATCATATACAACTTTTGTTTGGGACCCAAGACCGTAGAGGGAGGAGGTCTATTTCCTTCCACTGATTATATCATAATAAATCTCATTTAACTGATTGGTGGATAGAGTTTGAGCCTCATCTCCCTCTCCAACACGCTGAGACGCCTATGCAACTCTAGCCGTCATTTTGCAACTATTTAAATAAAAAAACTATTCATATCAGAAATATAATTAGAAAAGTTATTCATTGTTAACAGTTTAAAGGTATACAATTTTATATATTCGTACGTCTATTGCCATCGATCAAGGATCAATAAATGTGCCATCCTTTTCCTTATTTGTCTTGCTAAATACCTCTCAACAAGTAGTAGATCGATGTAGTTCATCTGCATGAATATTAAATAATGAAATTAAATCAAAATAAATTCATTGATAATTAAAGAATTCTTATGTAACTTTATTAATGGTAAACTCACTAAGTTTATGGCATGCTCTATAATCGATCGAGATCCGGTTGTACGATTTGTGGATCTTGTGTTAGGGTCAGCTAGCTTAATGTTTCTGTTGGCTCAATTGTTGTCGAATATGTTTGTCATCTGTCAGCAGCCCAGATGGCTCTCCATGCCTCCCAAATATCCTCTTGTGCAAAGGATGATCTTGTTCCATTTTGTCTACATTTGTATATATAGTATATCTTTGTAGAGTTCGGCACAAGTATTATTTCATATTGCATTATTCCAGATGTTCAGAGGATGTTTCACATAATTAAGATGCACGTCTTTCACTTCTCTTCGAATTCGTCAATTAGATCCATATCAAATTTCTCAGGATCCTCCTTGAATTCTACTGGATCCTCTTCTGTATCCTCTTCGAATTCTTCAGGATCCTCTTCCAGATCCTCCTCAGAATCTTCCAAATCCTTTTCTTAAAAATCTTGGCGAAGTAGCTCCCTACACACTCGATATATGAGATGCACCTTTCATAACATCCCCATATACATTGCGCAGCTACCCTAGCACGCCTCGACAACAAACGAATCAATGTCCCGATCTTGTAGTTGTCTAGGTTTGGAAACTCTTCCTGCTCGAGTTTCCAAAACAGTTGATCCTGTTTTTCCATATATCCTTGGATTCCAAGACTTATGTTATAGTCAATCTCATCAATCTATTTTCTCAGCTTATTCTGTCGCTCCTCATGACGAATCAATGTAGTTATAAACCTTGGCATCTAAAATTGAAAATCATAATGTCAGTACAAAATCAACAAACCAGTAACAAAACCGGTTTAATTCAATTCGCATATACACTTAAACAAACGGAATCATAAGCAAATAAGGAAACAAATTTTCTTAATTTGAGGAGCTCACTTTGACTAATACACCGAATTAATCAATTAGGAAATCAAATCCTTTACTTGGTCCATTGTGTTAGGACCGATAGACGAGCTAGAAGGTGTGATTAGCTCCGATCTTTGCTTGATGAAGATTTGTCGCAACGAAAACTTGAGCTATATTAACACCTCTGATTTTACTTAGTATCCATCTCCTTGAGGTAACTAATCCAAGGATCCGCTCTTCCTTACTCTCTCATACACTATGAAAGATCTCCTTTGGTGAGGCGGAGAAGCCTCGTACAAGCTTACAAGAAGAAATACAACCAAGAACAACTAAATACAAAAGAAATATTACAAGATTTATACAAATGAGCTCTCTATGCTTTTCTTGCTTTCTTCTAGCTTGGAATCGCCTCTAGAACCATGGAAATGCAGTAGCACTATACTCCAAGACTTCTCTTGAAATGACAATGGAAGGAGAGGAAGAGATACGAAGAGACGCACTTCAAACCTACATGAAAACCTTATATACCCGTGACCTAGGGTTCACCCAATCGATCACCTAATCGATTATCACGTCAGACTAACCGTTCAATGGCTATTTTTTGAAGCTTAATTGATTGTTGAATCGATTCAGTACCTTTCTGTGCTCTCACGCAATATAGTCATAATCGATTGAGCAATCAATTAAGGAGGATGCTGAATCGATTACCCAATCGATTCAGTATGCTTTTGTTATCGCGATAATCCTGTGCAAATCAATCAACCAATCGATTGGCAGGCCCCTTAATTGACCACCCAATCGATTACAGACCTTTCTGTTCTCGCGAGAAAATAGCCCAATCGATCACTTGATCGATTGGCACCCTAACACAAGTTTAGGGTTCTCTACCGAACCCTGGTTAATCATGACCTGTTAGGACTTCTTCACAAAGTGTCCAATCAAACATTTGACCAACTTGGATTTTCCCATGCCTAGTTCCGAACTAGGGCTTTTCTCATGCCAAGTTTTCAACTTGGACTTAACTCAGCTCCCAATTAGGTTCGCCTAGTCCCACTAGGACTTTTCTCGTACCACCGTGTGATTTCCTTGATCCATCTAAACTTCACTTAGTCTCACTTATGTGTCTAGTCCTACTAGGACTTTTCCCATGTCAGCGTACGATCTCCCTGATCCTGCTGAACTTCACCTAGTCTGATTAGGACTTTTTCCGTGCCAACGTGCGATCTCCTCAAACCACCTGAACTTCATCTAGTCAAGCCTCCAGACAAAATTGACCCACTTATCTCACATAATGTTCAAACATCATTTTCAAATATCGAAACTCAAGCTCACCTGAGCCTAGTCAAATTAAATCAACCTTGACCTAACAAAAATTGCACAACACATTGTCCTCGTTTGAACTAATCTAATTTGATAAAGATGACTTGCCTATATCATTCTTATTTAATCCTTAGCTCATTTAATTCAGAGTCATATTTATTGATCAAACCAAACAAATCGATTCTGGTCTGTATCAGATTGGTTTGGTTAAACCAACCAATGATTTGAACCGGATTAGATTTGATTGGACTAATTTGATCTAGTAAACTAACTAATAGTTTGAACTAGATCTGAGTCTAATTGGATTAATTTGATCTGATTAAATTAACTAATGATTTAAATTCTATCAAGTCTAATTTCAATGAATTCTGGTCAATTAAATTAAATCTGGCCCAAACCCAATTAATGATATGTTGAATAACTTTTAACCCATTTAATCAAATCTGGGCCTATAGCCAATTTAAACCATGCAATTCAAATAATGATATATTAATGAAAAGCACAAAACTAATATAAAAATTTTTAACATGCAATCGTGATCGTTAAAAACAAAGAGTAATGATATGTAAAGTTAAAGTAAATTTTTTAGTGAAAATTTTGATCATCAATTGACGACATATTCAAAATTTAATCATCAATCGGACATCGTCGGCGGCCTCTGGCCATCGCCCTGAACCAAACTATACTCTAGCGGCGGTACGGTAAACACGTCAGGGATCACTGTAATTACGATCTCGCATCATTCATCATCGATCCCGATAGATTTACCATTGTCAGCGATCTCGACGGGTTCATCGTCTCCCAAGGTATAGTTTGATTCGGGACGATGATCAAAAACCTCCAGTGATATTCGATCAACGATCGAACGACAGATATTTCACCGATTGACGATCAAAATTTCATTAAGACATTCACTTTAAATCAAACTATTCTAAACGAATCTATTTTTGTTACGTTCTTCTCTTCTCTCATTCGCCGCCACCCATGCCACACGACCTCCACCCCCACCGCACGCCATCGCCGCCCACGGTTTCTGATCGCCGCCTTTCCAACAAAGTCTCCGGCCCTCTCCGACCACAAAAGTCGATCGCCTATCACCCGATGAAGTAGCCAACCCCAGCGACAGCCACTCCACAATTTCTTGTGGCGTCGTCGGCTCAATGGGAAATCACGACACGCAGTTGCGATTTTCCTTTGCGGCTGGCAAGGGTTTGGAAAGGGGTTGTCGTTCTTTTCCTTTGCGGCGGCGACTGGTATTTCCCAGCACCCGACGATGGTGACAGATCACGATACGATCGCGTTTTGCCAGGCGAAACGTGACGGAGACAAACTCTGATAATGAACGGTCTATATACTCATTGTTTTAGCATGCATGGATCATTTCACCGTTGAACATGTGATGATGTTCCTACAAAATTCACATGTACTTCATATAACATATTTTCATGGAAATGATATAAAAAAACAATGCACTGTTACAGAATTCCTATTGCAAAGATCATTCGATCATGCACATCTAATATTTTGTTCTGATATCATTGTTGATTCGATATGCATAATCTAGTTGTAAACTATTGAAGTAACAAAATCAAAAGAAATCGGAAGCACTTAGTGAGTTCGCTAATCCTTTTTTTCTATCGTTGTTGTCGGAAGAACGATCATGATTGGAAAGCTCTTCTTGTTCCACAGAGCCAAATCCCTTCCCCTTCAAGAATGTTCTCCTTGTCTCTTCATTCTTCACCCTCCTCAATGAATGATTTGGACGTCAATTTATAATGAGAATCTAAGGGGTTAAAAGGATAATTTACCCAAATTAGAAATGGACAATATGAGTTTCATTAGCAACCCATGTTCCGTACGATCCCATTACCAATTGTTGGGTCAGTTTGAGTTGGTTCGAGCTGGTTCAACTTCCGACATGTTGATCTCCGAACCTATCGACCTATCGACATCTCGGCTTGCCGAGCAATCCGACCTACATTCCTGTGGAGGATAAAAAAGTTACATGTCTGAACTCTTAAGCTTTGGAAAATTCTTGAAGGATAATCATATATCATCTTGTATTCTCAGGAACCTGACCAAGAATATGGAACGTAGTGTCAGATGGTGCTCAATCTTTGGATTAGCATGCTGAAACTGTTTGTATCGGAGATCTTTGGAACGTTCCCTGACATAGCCCATGGAACCTCATATATATCATACTGAATCCCGCTCAAACAAATGCAGGGGATGTACAAGAGGCAGAGCAGCTACAAAGGCAACATTTTTACTGATGGGTTTACATGAGTGGGCAGAAGCATGTAAGGGAAGCATCTATAAAACTTCATCAATAAACTAAACACGCCACAAATTCAACATCCATAGAAAAGTATTTTGTGGAATTCCATTACAAGTGTACTTTGCTACAGCTCCAGGAGTTTCAACGAGTTGTAGAATCATCAAAACCATGCACTACTGCAGTTAGAGTAAATCCTTGAGCGTAGTCACACCTGACGCTTGTCCCGTGAGAGTATGACAGTGATCACGGCCAGAGCTGCCGGCTACGAGCCGCCCGTGCTCGTCATAGAGGATGAGACCGCTGAACCTCGGCAGCTCGCACCTCTCTCCCATCAGAATCCTCCTCTGCCACACTGGCGTGGCCGCCCTGCCGGCCACCCCATTCGGCAGCTCACTCTTCTCCTCCTCGGCCTTTGCCACCTCCTCCTCCTCCTCCTCCTCCTCCCCTCTCCTCCCACGCACCGACGCCATCCCCGTAGCCTTCTTCATCGCTCTCCAAACTCTTCGAAACATCTCTTGCTTCTCCGCTGCCGCTACTGACAGAATCCACGAGAGCTCAATTACTTACACGGTCTACTAATTAAGAGTGGGAGGGACTAGGGAGGGAGGGGCGAGTTCATTCCTTCCCTGGTGCGGGGATCCCGTGACAACAGCGGGGCGCCTAACAATTCTAGTGACCGTGGGTGCACGATTTCTCAGCTGTCGTCATTGCATTATTAACGTTGAACATGGGGATTGGAAGGAGTTTTGCCATCGCCGGATCGGGTAACGTTGTCGGCTTGCTCTCAGTCAATACTGGCGTACAGGATTTTCAATTAAGAGGGACGTATTCAATAAAATAAATTAAAATAATTAATACAAATAGAATTATTCTATTTTAAAAATTCAAAAATACTTAAAATTAAAAACAAACTTAAATTCGAAATTTTCGATTTTAAACTTTGATTCTTATCGAAATAACAATCTATTGATCCGAGCTCATCTATAATATAATTTAAAGTTAAAAAATTATTTATGATTTTATTTCTTTGTAGTATTAATATTTAAATTTCTATTTCAATCTAAATAATCATCATAATTAATAATCTAATAAAATAAATTAAATATTTTATAATTTTTTAAATTAATGAAACAGGGAACAAAAAGAAGATATCTTATTTCTTTTATTGTTACTTTGGTTTGATAAAAAAATAAAAAAAAAGAGTTGTGAGTAAAATAAAATAAAAATCGTTCCTAATGAGAAAAATATATAAGAAAAAATATAGAGAAGAAGAAGAAGAAGTAAAAGAGGAGAGTTTTACCTCTTCATTAGTAATCTCGACTAACTTAAGTGATTTCGACAATCATATAAAAGAGCATAAGATAAGACAAAATAATACTATTATTACCGTGCTAATAAAATCCTAAAAAATATGAGAAACATCAAAAAAATAAGAGAGTTGCTCTTGTTGCTGGAGTAGATGATGTTGCCTTTTTTACTTATCGGAGAAAAGAAATGAAACGAAAAGAGAGTTTTTGTGCTTGAGAAGAGAAGAGAAAAAAAAAAGGTTGTTTATTGCGTTGGACAATAGAATGAGAAGAAAAACCGAGGAAGAAGAGGAAAGAGAAAATAAAAGAAATGGATGAGCGAAGACATGATGATACTTATAGTAGACTAAGGCCGTTACGTGGATCGGGAGACAAGGGAGAAAAATAAGAGAGAAGAAAAGTTCATCCAAAATATCGTAATTCGTTTTAAATCAATCGAATCCGTTTTAAACTTGATTCGATCATAATTTATCCAAATCAACTCAAAATCAATCTCAGTTTGAACTAACATAATTCTTATAACCGTGCATATCCGTTGAATTTAGTTCGAATCCGATCCAATTTTAATTTAGTATCATCACTTTGTATTCTACGATTGTATTTTAAAAATTCAATACTTAATATTCTAAGTCATGATATTTTCCCGTAAAAATGATACCAATGGATAATTTAGTTTGAGGGTTTTTCAAATACATGGTCAATTTTAATTTTCTGACAATGAGATGGTAAATCGGTCGGTCAAAGTGGTAGTGAAAGTTTGGTATTAAATTTTTTTTAAAAAATTCAAGGGGTGGTCGCACCCTCCCGTCCCCACGTGACTAGGACACTACTCTCAGGGCTACGACACTAGTCTCAGTGATCTTTTATCCCTATTGTTGTGCTCTGCTATTTTTTTAATTAATCTAAATATTTAGTTCTTCTAAACTAATTTTCAAAATAATGGACTTAGTTTTTCATAGACTACCAAGTAAATTTGAAGATGCGAGCGATGAGTCGCTCCTTAGCTAGCATCCTATGATTGTCTTAAAAAAAATTAATCTGCAAGTTAGAAATCGACACATAAATATTTGATTAACTACAAAAAGCTCTTTACCATCACATTGTAGCTGGGGCAGCTCCTCTCCTTTAATGCTTCCCCTCTTGGTGAGCTAGCTTGTGTGGTTGGCCTGGAGCGGTGGAGTTTACTTACTCTGAGCTTCCAGCTTTGCCGAACTGATCGGATTGAAAATTTCTGTTAGGGTAGATCGAAATAATTAACGCGGACAGAAAATCACGCTGGACCATCGACGATAGTCGGTCCATAAACTATGGCAAGTTTTGTCCCGATTGGGATCTATCATTGAAGATGTGGCCTGCATATTAACGCATCCATGCAATGATCGTTCATCATACTAACAGATGATGAATTGTACTAGCATATCGTCGAGTGGGCGATCTAGAAGACCAGCGTCCAATTAGGGATCAAACCACGGATATTTGGAATAGCGACTAATCGCCCTATCGCTGCACCATAGCCCCGAAGGCCGTTTAACTTTTAGATAAATTATTTTTGAATTGAGTTAGAACTAAGCGCATTTACATTTTAAACGAGTCATTTTCAAACAGAACTCGAATTGTTCATGAACTATTTGATTTCATTACGAACCGAGTTACGATTTAAATATTAAAGCTTGAATTAAACTCATCAAGCTGTGTTCAAGCTTAGGTAATACGAACCGAGCTCAAGTTTCTATTGTTCGATTCGATATAGTTTGATTGCATTTTAATTTTTTTTTTTTAGAATGTTAAAGGAGCCATCTTAAAAGATATTTTTATTTAAAATATCTTTCAATCAATTACTGGACCATCATCGGCCCAATAAAAGAAAGTAGATGATGCAGTTAAGAAGATTTATATGGAAATTTTTGTCAATATTAGTATATAAGTTATAGATTTAAAAATATATTTTAAAGTTATTTTAAATTAATTTTTTTAAAAGCACTCTATATGATTATTAGAGTTTAACTATACTTTCAAAGTAACTCAAAAATAAGTAGAAGTTTTGATCCAAAACTGCTATATAATCATTTTTATAATCAAATTTTAAAATTGAAGATATAAATCTATATAATAATTTTGTCCCAAATTAGTACTTGATAATTCTTCGACTTAATATATAAATATATTATGCGAGGGCATTAAAGTTCTCCTATGCTTTTAAAGTAATCAAACTAATCAGTTATATGATGGTTTTGTTTTAAAATTATTATATAATCATTTTGTAACTAAATTTTGAATTTGAATATATAAATGCACTCTAATAAATAATCCAAGTTTTTTCTATTGGTGTAATAATACATTGAGTTGTTGGGATCGACTATGAATTTTGATGTATTAATGCAATGAATTAAATTAGATTTGATTTGTGTATTTGATGTATACGTTAAACATGTGCACGTAGATGGCAAGATGTACATGAAATTTGTAGAGTTTATGATTCGATGAGATTGCATGTGAATAATAACTTGATGCAACCAAGATAATATGTTATTTGGCTTGAAGGTTCAATAGAGTTCCAGAGAAGATTCAAGAGACCCCAAGATGTGAAACATTGAGTAATATTATATAAGCCAAGTTGATTGGCTCAATGATATGAAATTTGTTGAAGTATAGAATAAGACATGATCTGAGGTAAGACTAGAAACATCAATATATCATTTTTGACATGGCTTATAATAATTATCTTTTACAACTATGCAAATCAAACTGTCTAAAATTTGATTTTGAACTGGGGAAGAGTCCACCGACCACCATTCACCGATTTAGGATCCATATCATCCCAAGCAATCAGCACACTTATCTAAATCCTCTTAAAATTGAATCTATTTATGTGGAAAATAATAAAATCATACCAAGTAAAAAAAGTCTTGAGAAGAAGAGAAATCGATGTAAACAAGTGTGTGTTTTAAAATGTCTATATGTAGAGATTTATATAGAAGGATCACGATGCACTGTGAGGACTCCTCCTGCTTTGCAAAAATTCTAGGCATTCAGATTACTTCCGGCGTCCAGTAAGTGAGGAGTCATCCAGAGCATTAATGAACTATTGTCGGATTGGATAGAGTTCGACGAATCTAGACGCTCATAAAGTGTGACATCAATAAATAATCTAATCGAAAACGAAAATTATAAATAGAGAACTGAAGCTTGAAGTTCAAACAACACACTTGTTTAATTCACTTGTTTTCAATTTTTTTATTTAGTCTAGTACTCAACTACGGTAAAAGACTTTTCCGCCTCTGACCTGTGTTTGAAGAAGGAGATTTTAGTGATGCTTTTTATAGTCTCAGACTAACAACTTTCTGATTACAAACTAAGTAAATACGACCTCTTCCTTATATGTTTAAGTTATTTTCATATTAGCTAAGTGTGTGTCCTTGCTAGTTCGTTAGCAAGAGACAATTTTTTATTTATAGATCATTATTCACTCATCCTCTAGCAATCCAAACCGTTGTCGTTACACCTTCGATTGGTATCAAAGCATGGACCGATAGAAGGATAAATCGCCAACTATGCAACAACGAAAGGGATCAAATAATGGTCGGATCAAATATTCATCTATCAAAATTCAAGGAGGAATTCAACGCATAGAAAAGAAAAAATGGATATATTTTTTAAAATAGATTTTGATATTATGTTATATATATACGGCAATTTACCAAAAGGCGCACCCAAAAATAGGTATTTACCAAAAGGCGTCCCATGGTTTCATTTTCACCAAAGGGCGCACTAATTTTAGTGAACTTCCTCTTATACCCCTCCTGCTATACACTGGCTTTCTCTTTCTCTCTCAATAACAAATTCCGAGACGCCAGCACGTGATGTTTCATACTTTTATTTTAAAATAATATATTTGGAATCGGTGCTAAAAAAAACATATAAATAAATAATTTTTATCCTAATGTGCACGCATGCAAATAGAAATTCCTAATGTAAGGTCTACAGTAATTGAAAAAAAAACGTAAGGTCTATAGTAATTAATTCATCTAACTTATTTAAAAATTAAATAAATAATTTTTATAATTAATTAAATGAAATTAATATATTAAATAATATTTAATAAATTCATTAATGTAAAAAAAATTGAAAAAAAAAGAAAGAGCGTGGGCCTGAAATGTTGATTTCAGGCCCACGCTGGGCCTGAAATAAATTATTTCAGGCCCACGTTGGGCCTGAAATCTTATGATTCAGGCCCGACGTGGACTCAATTTTTTTTTCTATTTTAAAAATATAATAATATATACAAAAACGTATCAAAACACTTAATTTCAGATTCAAACACAGGACCTGAAGTCATCCCAAGAGGGTCTGAAGTCAAATAACTTCAGATCCTATAAATAATTAATTTAATAAATAACAATTAAATATAAAAAAATATTGTTAAAATTAAAAAAATTTCAGTGCCCTGGGGCCTGAAGTCATCAGACTTCAGGCCCTCCATCATTGATATAAAATTTTTTTTATAAAAATGTTTAATATATAATTACATATTATATAGGAGTAGTTTAGGTATATCAGTGAGTTTAGGTGACGAAACATCTAATAGGAGTGGTCTAGGAGATGAGATTTTGGGTGCCGAAATATCTAATCTTGTTGTATCACCAATGATATAGAGTTTTCAGAATTCCAAATATGGTAGGTCTATCAGTGAGTTTTGCTCAAAACTCACTGATATACCTAAACCACTCCTATAGCATTGGTGATACAGCAAGATTAGAGGTTTCGGCACCCAAAATCTCATCTCCTAACTCAACCCTGTCTACTGATATAGAGTTTTCAGAATTCCAAATATGGTAGGTCCTAGGGATGGCAATTTTCCCCACGGATTTGGATATCCGCGGGGAAAATCCGAAACGGGGCGGGTTTGGGGAGGTATTATCGGGTTTGGATTCGGGTTCGGGGATTTTTAAAAATCCCCGAAATAGATTGGGGCGGGTATGGGGATGCTATCTCCTCCCCGAACCCGCCCCGATATCTTTAATAATAATAAAATATTAATAATTATTAAAATAATTCAATAATATTAATATTAAAGATGTGTGAAAACCCTAATGAGTATCGCTCACTAGTCACTCGCCGCCTCCCACAAGTTAGAAATCCCATTGTTTTTACAACCATAATTGGGAAATCCCATTTTTTTAACTTGGAAAAAAATGAATATTTCAAGTGGGGATGAGGACGGGGATGGGACGGGGATGGAGATTTACTCCCCGTGGGTTCGGGGACGGGGATTCCCCGATTAAGTAGAGGCGGGGATGGGGACGGGTTCGGGGATGGAGATTTACTTCGGGGACGGGTATGGGGACGGCAAACCCGTCCCTGACCCGCCCCATTGCCATCCCTAGTAGGTCCATCAGTGAGTTTTGCTCAAAACTCACTGATATACTTAAACCACTCCTATAGCTTTGGTGATACAGCAAGATTAGAGGTTTCGGCACCCAAAATCTCATCTCCTAGCTCAACCCTGTCTACTGATATAGAGTTTTCAGAATTCCAAATATGGTAGGTCTATCAGTGAGTTTTGCTCAAAACTCACTGATATACCTAAATCACTCCTATAGCATTAGTGATACAGCAAGATTAGAGGTTTCGGCACCCAAAATCTCATCTCCTAACTCAACCCTGTCTACTGATATAGAGTTTTCAGAATTCCAAATATGGTAGGTCCATCAGTGAGTTTTGCTCAAAACTCACTGATATACCTAAACCACTCCTATAGCATTGGTGATACAGCAAGATTAGAGGTTTCGGCACCCAAAATCTCATCTCCTAGCTCAACCCTGTCTACTGATATAGAGTTTTCAGAATTCCAAATATGGTAGGTCCATCAGTGAGTTTTGCTCAAAACTCACTGATATACTAAACCACTCCTATGCCATTGGTGATACAGCAAGATTAGAGGTTTGGGCACCCAAAATCTCATCTCCTAGCTCAACCCTGTCTACTGATATAGAGTTTTCAGAATTCCAAATATGGTAGGTCCATAAGTGAGTTTTGCTCAAAACTCACTGATATACCTAAACCACTCCTATAACATTGGTGATACAGCAAGATTAGAGGTTTCGGCACCCAAAATCTCATCTCCTAGCTCAACCCTGTCTACTGATATAGAGTTTTCAGAATTCCAAATATGGTAGGTCCATCAGTGAGTTTTGCTCAAAACTCACTGATATACCTAAACCACTCCTATAGCATTGGTGATACAGCAAGATTAGAGGTTTGGGCACCCAAAATCTCATCTCCTAGCTCAACCTTGTCTACTGATATAGAGTTTTCAGAATTCCAAATATGGTAGGTCCATCAGTGAGTTTTGCTCAAAACTCACTGATATACCTAAACCACTCCTATAGCTTTGGTGATACAGCAAGATTAGATGTTTGGGCACCCAAAATCTCATCTCCTAGCTTAACCCTGTCTACTGATATAGAGTTTTCAGAATTCCAAATATGGTAGGTCCATCAGTGAGTTTTGCTCAAAACTCACTGATATACCTAAACCACTCCTATAGCATTGGTGAAACAGCAAGATTAGAGGTTTCGGCACCCAAAATCTCATCTCCTAGCTCAACCCTGTCTACTGATATAGAGTTTTCAGAATTCCAAATATGGTAGGTCCATCAGTGAGTTTTGCTCAAAACTCACTGATATACCTAAACCACTCCTATAGCATTGGTGATACAGCAAGATTAGAGGTTTGGGCACCCAAAATCTCATCTCCTAGCTCAACCCTGTCTAATGATATAGAGTTTTCAGAATTCCAAATATGGTAGGTCCATCAGTGAGTTTTGCTCAAAACTCACTGATATACCTAAACCACTCCTATAGCATTGGTGATACAGCAAGATTAGAGGTTTCGGCACCCAAAATCTCATCTCCTATCTCAACCCTGTCTACTGATATAGGGTTTTCAGAATTCCTAATATGGTAGGTCCATCAGTGAGTTTTGCTCAAAACTCACTGATATATCTAAACCACTCCTATAGCATTGGTGATACAACAAGATTAGATGTTTCGGCACCCAAAATCTCATCTCCTAGACCACTCCTATTAGATGTTTCGGCACCTAAACTCACTGATATACCTAAACTACTCCTATATAATATGTAATTATATATTAAACATTTTTATAAAAAAATTTTTTATATCAATGATGGAGGGCCTGAAGTCTAATGACTTCAGGCCCTCCTTGGGCCTGAAGTCTGATGACTTCAGGCCCCAGGGCACTGAAATTTTTTTAATTTTAACAATATTTTTTTATATTTAATTGTTATTTATTAAATTAATTATTTATAGGATCTGAAGTTATTTGACTTCAGACCTTCTTGGGATGACTTCAGACCCTGTGTTTGAATCTGAAATTAAGTGTTTTGATACGTTTTTATATATATTATTATATTTTTAAAATAGAAAAAAAATTGAGTCCACGTCGGGCCTGAATCATAAGATTTCAGGCCCAACGTGGGCCTGAAATAAAAAAATTTCAGGCCCACACTGGGCCTGAAATATTTTTATTTCAGGTCCATCGTGGGCCTGAAATAATTTATTTCAGGCCCAGTGTGGGCCTGAAATATGTTGATTTCAGGCTCAGCGTGGGCATGAAATCAACATTTCAGGCCCACCCTCTTTCTTTTCTTTTTTTTTCAATTTTTTTTACATTAATGAATTTATTAAATATTATTAAATATATTAATTTCATTTAATTAATTATAAAAATTATTTATTTAATTTTTAAATAAGTTAGATGATTTAATTATTATAGACCTTACGTTTTTTTTTCAATTACTGTAGACCTTATATTAGGAATTTCTATTTGCATGCGTGCACATTAGGATAAAAATTATTTATTTATATGTTTTTTTTAGCGCCGATTCCAAATATATTATTTTAAAATAAAAGTATGAAACATCACGTGCTGGCGTCTCGGAATTTGTTATTGAGAGAGAAAGAGAAAGGCAGTGTATAGCAGGAGGGGTATAAGAGGAAGTTCACTAAAATTAGTACGCCCTTTGGTGAAAATAAAATCATGGGACGCCTTTTGGTAAATACCTATTTTTGGGTGCGCCTTTTAGTAAATTGCCGTATATATTAAATTCAGTTTTGAAAAATAATTAAGAACAAGAAAAAAGAGAAAGGCAAAAGTCCTAGATTCCAACCATAAGAACATAAAGACAACATACAGCGACACATCTTCCTTCGAAGAGTTAGAAATAGAATAAAGGGCTAGCCTTGCTTTAATGCCAATCCATAAAGATGAAGGGTATGCCAACTCATCCGGAGAAAGTAACAATATAGGAGGAGTTTCAGCTGACGAATTAGACATGATAAGTGAGGTACAAAATTTTCCTCTGATAAATCTATGATACTATTAAAATGTTTTCTAGATTCTTATGTAAACTTAGGAACAAATATATTGATTTAAAAAAAGAAAAATTTGAATTAGAAAATTCTTATCCCAGAGAAGAATTTGAAAAACTCAATGATGAAACAAATAAATTAGTCTTAGAGAAAGTTTATCTGAGTTCAAATTTGAATTTATTATCAATAATTTTTTGCGAACAAAGTTTAAAATATAGAAGACTAAATTGGTATTTGAGAAATTAAAGAAGCTAAATTAGAAAAAATGTCAAAATTATTGATTCCTACGGAACGCATGCTAATGATAGAAATTTCTTTATCTGTTAAATTTTTTTTAATTAAAATGTCAGTTATTGAAATTGCTGGAGGTAAAATAAAAAAATGATTAGTATATCTTCTTTTCTAAATTTTATGGAAATAAATTTTCTGTAAAAGAAAAACATGTAGTATGTGGTTAAGTAAAATTTCCAAAATTTTCCCAATTTAAAATTTTTTAAAGCAAAATCACATTTACGAAAAATAGAAAATTTATGAAAATGAATTTTTGTCAAAATTTATTTTTCTGCAAAAATACATTTTGTCTTCTATATTTAATCAAACTTTCGTAATTTTGGATTTGGAATTTTATTTTAACCATTTTTTTTGTAATTGATACTTTTTATGCAAAACAATTGTTTTCCTCGAAAAGAAAAATAATTTTGTATGAAAACCATTTTTCTGTGCCAAAATTACTGATTTCTCGTACGTCGAAAAATTTTCAAATTTTTTGAACAAACATAAAATTTTTTATAATTTTTAAGTGTGAGTCGGTTTATGATACATAGCAAATTAATCATGTTTATTTTTATATATTTAAACAACTTTTGAAAAATAAAAATAACCCCTAAGGTTTTGATGCGTTCAAAGAAGTGATATAATAGAGGGAAATTAAGAATGCATGATTACATGAGTACTCTAGGGAGAGTTTTTAAATACTTATTGCTTTTCTATTTTTAAATTTTCATTGTATTTTATTTGTTTTATTTTTAATTTTTGACGGTGATCCTAGGTCGGTAAGAGAGGGGTGAATTGCCCCTAAAAATAGAAAACTCGTATCTTTTGTTTCGTCTTAAAAAAGATGTTTGTTAGTTAATAAAAATAATAAATAGCATTAAAAATATAACAAACTTAAGAAAAGAAACAACCAGAATTTTGTTTGGTTTGCAACCAGGGAGGTTGCTAATCCAAGGCAGAATCTAGTTCGTGTCTCCTGAATAAACTCCTTCGGGCGAAAAATCTCTTACACGTGGAAAGCTCAGAAAAAAAGAAATACTACAAAGAATTCGTTTGCTAATACTTGAATTGAATAAGTGTATTGAAACTGAGCTCTAGGGGTCTATTTATAGCCCCGGTCAGATTATCCATTGTTGACTTGGCACTTATAGGACGCCCGAGTACTCTTGGGAGTCTGACACGTGGCCTGATAGTTATCCAAAGAGTAACGTTTACAAATAGTTAAAAACAATCTCTCGGGCGCCTGTATGCGCAAGGGCGCCCGAGTGCTCGAGCGCCCAAGGGCTAAGGCGCCCGTATGCTTACGAGCGCTCGAGAGCCAAGGCGCCCGTATGCTTACGGGCACCCGAGAGTGGGTTTGGTCAGCAGCCACTGACCACTCTCCGCCATGACTTCCGATCTTCTTGGTTGATTTCTAGCTAACTGGAATTAGCTTCACCCGAACCCGACTCCGACCTTTCGCCCCTCGAGCGTCCTTCCTCCCAGCTTCTCGTCCCTTAGACGTCGCGTGCGCCCTTCTCGCTCCACCGGCGTACTCTTCCGCAGAGCTCCATGTCGCTCGGATGCACCGAGCCCATCGACTCCCTTTCCGTATCATCCTTCTCGACCGTTGCGTCTTCCGCTCGACTTCCTGCACTCTTAAATTCCTGTACACTTAGACAAAGGGATTAAAAACATCATGACCTAACTTGACTCGATTGACCACATCAAAATCAACCTGAGGTACTTACAATCTCCTCCTTTTTGATGTGCATCAACCCGAGTTAAGTTAGGGTAAACAAACATAAACAAAACATGAATAAATATAACAATGTAAGTACTAAACAAAATTAAAATTAGAACCTACCCCTTAACATAATACAACTTCTCCCCCTTTGATCACATCAAAAAAAAACGTAAAATGTTAAGGGAAATACTTTGCAAAATTTGCTTAAATTTTTTTTAAAATGTTAAGTTTAATTTTGAAAATAATTTTTGAAAATTTATTTTTATTCAAAAAATTTATCAAACTTTTATAAAAGTTAGAATTTTAAAGAATTATTTTTAGAAAAATTATCAAAATTAAAATAATTTTTTAACATTTTTTAAAATCAATTTTAAATTTTATGTTGATAATTTAGAAAAATAATTTTATTTCGACATCAAATACATTTGAAAATTTTTCTCAAGGTTTAGAAGATAATCAACAGATCTAGAAACATCGGATAAATTCGATTATTTGTAAAAAATTTTGAAAACATATTTGTAGATAGAACACTGCAAAAATTTTATAAAAAAACCTTAAACTAATTTTCCTACAAACAGGTATCAAAAAAAAAAATAATAAGATGAAGCATTGATTACCAAAATTAATTTAAACAAAAGAAAATCAATAGTTTAATATATATTTGAGGACCCAATATAAATTTTTTTGTCAATAGAATTTATCAGAAACTTAAATGGAATATATGATTTGGAAACTTTTACAATTTGACCCCTGTGATATCTAAAATACTAGTTGAGTTTTCTATAATATTTAATTTTTGAATTTTATGAATATCTTGAACATGAATGGTTGTTTTTCAAAGTTTAAATTTGAATCTTTAAATTTTCATTTTCAAATCTTATTTTATCATACATTTCTAAAGCAGAAGCTAATTTTTTATTTAATTTTGTATTTTTTATTTTTAATTTGTACAGGAATTTCGTCATTTCTTAATTTCAAAATATACTGATCAAGAGATAGAAAACATACCTCACTTATCATATCCCTTTCAAAGTCGGAATCTCTCCATTCATCGATGCTTCTTTCTAAAGTCTCTCCCCTTTCATAGAGGCTCATCTCGGACAAACTTTCACTATCTTTTGATAGGTACTCGGCCGTTAGTGCCAGTCCATTAACCTCCACGGTGTCAGACTCTTCTGAAGATGAGTTAGTGTCTATTGAGGAGTTGGATTGTACTTCCTTCGATTCTTCATAGTGTTCCAACATTTTATGCCAGAGGTCTTTAGCGAAATTGTATATTCCGATTCGTTCGATTTCCTTGGTTGGTAGTACACTTAGAAGATGGAACTCGACCTTATCGTTTGCCGTAAATTCATTGTGTTGCTTTTCGGTCTAGAGATATTCTTCGAGTTCATTTCCGTTGTTATCTCTAGGTATTTCAAAATCAAATTTCATTGTTAGTAAAATACTAAAGTCTGTTTTGAAAAATACCTCCATTTTGTTTTTCCAAAATGCAAACTCCCTCTCGAACTTTGGCAGGTAGATGACCGTTCCAACCATTTTGTTGTTGCTTTAGACGGTGGTTAGTCCTTCTGGACCGTCCTAGCTTTGATACCAATTGACGGTGATCGTAGGTCTGCAAGAAGGGGTGAATTGACCCTAAAAATAGAAAACTCCTATCTTTTATTTCGTCTTAAACAAAGATGCACTACTAGAAAAAATGCATTTAACAACAGTGAATCACTGTTGTCGTATGCCAAATACCACTGTTGTTAAAGGCCATGTTGTTAAAGGGGGGGTCTACGACAACAGTGAATCTCTGTTGATTCACTGTTGTCGTTTGGTCTACGACAACAGTTTGACATCAATTTTCCACTGTTGTCGTATATCACATTCGACAACATTTTGACAACAGTTTTTCACTGTTGTCTTTTATTATATTCGACAACAGTTTTATAACCATTGTCGTATATCAATAACAACAGTTTATCACTGTTGTCGTATAGGGTTTTAACCGTTGTCGTTTAGATGAGGTTTAACAACGGTGTTTAACTGTCGTCGTATACCGAATTCACCGTTGTCTTACAATTTATCACTGTTGTCATATACCATATCCACCGTTGTCTTCTATATAACACTGTTGTCGTTTATCTGCAACAACAGTTTAGCTTTAAAAATACCTGTTGTGCGTTTGTACTGTTCCACAACAGTTTCATACCAATTTGACAACAAAGATATTTCCATTCAATTAAAAGGCAATAATTTTACCTCGAAACAAAAACTATATATATCAAACATCATCAACATATTTACAATAAAGATCCACCACAATTTTTCTACAGTCGAAACCACAAAATTAAAGTATCTTTGGTCCAAAACCGCTCTACAGACAAAACCATTAAAGTATCTTCTTACCAAAATTACAACAGTTCAAATCACAAAAAGAGAACAAACACCATCGAGCATCACCCGAGAACATCACCATCGAGAAGACGAAACCACTAAGAGAGAATGGTCTACGAACATCACCAACTTCTGCGTTCCCTGCAGCTGGAAAAAAAAACAAACACTCTAATTAGTGGCCCTGCTGGTGGAACTGGGAGGACATCGTTTAGTCTTAAATTTAATTTGCAAAACTTATTCCAGTAGCATTTAGTCGTTGGTATAAGATAAAATGATGATAAACACATTTAATCCTGATAACTTTGTGCCATTAGCGTGTAATCATGATCGAGTTTATCTATAACTAACTTACACACAAATGCAAATATTTAAATATGTAGGCAGACTGTTTGCCTTCACCTTTCTACTTCAAAAAAACATGACAAAACTATATAAATCTAGTTATCTCTAAAAAAAACAATTTCAACAAGATCAGGCATCAAAAAAAGTGTGAAAGATTATGGAGATTTCAGGAAACAAACATAAAAGGATGAACTAGACAATGAATGGAATCCATGTTGTATGGTTTAGGAGCTATTAACTAAAATGAATGGAATCAGTCCATAACAAGGACACAGTGAAACATTCGATAAAGACAATTGAGAATTCGAACAGTCATTGGTGCTTTAGTAATCACAATGGTTTAGATCTTCAATTTGGAGTCCATGTTAGTTGAATACAGCAAGAATAGAAACTATGATGTTAGGCTTCCATCCTATTTATTTCAAGCAAGGAAGTATAGAAATACAGAAATGAAGGAACAAAAAAACATTGTGTACACTCTTCACATGCAAGGAACAAAAATTACATTTATATTAGTAAGTGAAAAAAACACTCTAATTATATATTCAGTGAAGGTCTATTTGTTACTCTCATGCTGTCCTTGTGAAGGAAGGATATAAGGAATTGGAGACGCTCCAAATGCTGTGGCAACTCTTGCTATTCCTACATCCATATTTGACCAGGTTGGCAGTTGAACTTCTATGACTAACCAACCCTATTCAGTTATTTCGATCCTAAGCAAATAAAAAGTTTCTATCATTGGAATCCAGTACCACAAAGTTTGGAAGTATATCCATTATCTTAGTAGAAAATCTTGCCAAATTATCATAATGTGCTATATCATAGCACAAGTAATTCTTGGATTCACAGTACCACAAATTTGGTGAATCCAATGACAAAGTAGTTTTACACCTCAAACAATAAGTATGGCTCAAGAATCATAGTTGAAATAGAAATAGAAATCAAAGAGCAAATAAACTGAGTCAAAAACAGGGCTCTAAAAAAAATTCTGCTTGATTCACCCAATCAAGTTTCTGCAGGTTTTATACATAAAACCCCTATATATCAAGTTTCTGCAGGTTTTATACCACGGCATTAAAAGGAATTTGACCAGGAAAAGTTTAATCCTTAGTAACTAACATTTACATACCTATTATCAAATATACTCCTGTATACAATCAGCTATCGCGGAGCGCACTTCATCAATTTCATCTTGGGAGTACTCTGCTTTTGCAAACTATGAACAAAAACACATTATATGATTGTACAGAATAAAACATAACAACTTGAAAAAATTTATAACTAGATAACTTTAAATATTTGAGATAATATAGAAATTATTACTATCGTTCGGAATGCATCCCCCTCGAATGATGTAACTTCTTCAGTAATTTGCTTCATAAATCTCATCACATAATATCCACATTGTTTGGCATCCGGTTGCCTAGGAACCTAAGGCAAAGATTATTCATATTTGTAACTCTGCTTAAAATACCAATATAAGTACAAATACCTTAATCACTTCCCACTGTACTTGTTTTCTTCCTTTTCTTCCTCGGCACGAATTAAACAATTTCATTGCCCTTCAATTATACATTAGGAACAGTAGTTGGTAAACTTTTGTTTTAAGACTAATTTAGAAGCATACTAACAAAAAACATATATAAACTCACATTTCGACAACATATTTCCAATCGTTATCACGAATACGAGGACCTTGAGAATCCAATAAGTAAACAATCTCCTTATGAGGATTAATGAGAGTGAGAGTCCAATGGAAACTACACAGAAGTACACAAAATTAGTGCATTCAAATCAAATAAAAATTGCAATTGAAAAAATATATTCAGGAACCCCATTACCTGTTACAACTTGGCACCAAAACCAACTGATTAAGTGATGCACCACCAAGCCTTTCAGCTAAAATACTTGCCCTTTGGTTCAACCGCTCAGTTTTAACTAATTTGTCCACTGTCAAGTTTTAAAGCCTGGGATGCTATGCGGATTAACAAACCTGAATTTCTCAATCTTGTTTTCTTTCACCAAGTTTTTATAAAGATGCCTACCATATGAATTACAAGAAAATCAGTAAGTGCTTCTAAAGTAAATTAATAAAAGAAGAAAGAAAGTTGAAGGTAAATCAACAACTTACAATATGTAAATAACCACACAATTTCCAGAAATTGGCTCCAAGTGATACAATGCAGTGATGTCCTCAATATGCAAATTCAGTTCATAATCATCTTGAAATATCTCATGATCTAAAAGAATTGACAAGTTCTTTCCATTATCAAGAGCATGCTTAGCATAACAATATAACATGTGCAAGGATTTTGGCACACGTGATGAAACTTTCTGGTTTTTCTCTGCACGGGTAGGTTTCTTCATTTGACGCTTCTAAAGATTGTAATTATAAGCTTGTTAGATGGCGCAATACTAAATAATTTAACGAATATTTACAGAAAAATATTAGCTTAGATGTACCTCGGGTTGTAGCTTTATCAAGTGGATTGGCCAAGCTACATGTGTTCCAATAGCATCACCAACAGTTTCACATTCATCAGGAATCGGAAAGGGCAAACGTGCTGATTTTTGCATTGCCACATCAATGGACACTCGCATACAATCCTTAGGCATTGGAAGGCCATGGATTAATTGATTATCTCCTTCAAGCTCAACAACAGTTCCATGTGCAGCAATTTCATTGCTCGAATCCAATGACAAAATAACAGGTTTACCCTAAACAAAAAATAGTCACGTCATTGGATAGTACTAACTCTATATTTCAGTAATATTTATAACCACAATGACTTATATACCTTTAGAGCAACTACTTTTTGCACAATCTGCAGTTCAACATCATCGACGTCTTCACAAATTGGTTCGACCTCTTGACAAACAGGTTTGACCTCATCAGGAGCAGGTTCGGCATCTTTACACATAGTGGAGACCACTTTAGGGGCGACCTCTTGACAAAGAGGGGAAGTCTTGCCGGTTTTTGTTTCATTGTCAATTTTAGGAGCGCACTTGACCGAGCAACTTCCTTTGTCATCAATTTCACTGGCCGTTGCACGTTGTGTTAAGACAATTGATTCCAGATGTTTAATGCGTGCATCTTGGTCTTGAATTAATTGTTTCGCCTCCATCAACTCTTTCTGTTGCATACACATCAGCTCTCTAGCAACTTTGTTGGTCTTCCATCTCTTATCAACATTAAAGAATAATGTTGGAGTTATATGTCCTCCAACAGCCCTCACACGTCCCCCATGTTCTTCTGTATTCAGTGCTTTGGTAAGAATATCTGATGTTGGGCCTAGTATTTCTAGTTTACCCTCACGCTTTTGTTGAATGTATTCATCCTGTCATCCAAATGAAAACAATAATATACTTTGAAGCATCTAATTGAAATACAATAATTGAGTTTTATGTATAATATCTCACAATCTTGTTGACTGTTTGATTCAGCTCTTCACCATCGAATTTTCCTTCTTTGTTAACCCTTCCTTTCTTCCAGATAATAGCACGATTGATTTCTTCATCTTCACATAAGTCATTTGCCTAAGAATAAGAACAAAAGAAAGATTTATGGCAAAATAGAATGGTTACCAAAACTATTGAAGAGTAAGAAATAACACAAACCATGAAAGGAATATTTTTTGATATTGAATATACAGGCAATAGATCATGTACAAAAAGAGTCACACAAAAAGAGCTTTTAGTCACAAAATAGGTTCTTACATCTACTTTCATTGCTAGAACAGTTTAATGATTGCTTTTCAATTTGGAAGAAACCACCGATTGTCCTAAAAAAAGAATTGATCATAATATCGTCTTATTGATTGATGGATACTTAAACTTAGGACTACTAGACTATAAACATGCAAATGGTTGAACTAGACTATAAACATGCAAATGCATCAACATTATCGAACAGTGAATAATACTTACTATTTCTTCTGCAAATCGTGCATATCCTTTACGAGATAGGCGATGAGGGTAAATGTTCTTCTTTCGATTCTCCTTCTGGGCAGCACTTAGATTCTGGTCAAGTGAAACATTCGACCCAAAAAAATAATAAAAGCCATCCAATCTGGGCAGCACTTAGATTATTGTCTACTTATTTCTGAAAGAACAAAAAAATAAACTTACAATAAAGTCGACGGATATGCGCGTAAGGACAAAAGCCATCCAATCTTCTTTTGAAATCCCATAACCACTAGGCGGTGCTTTTAATTCATCGGGCTTGTCTAGCTTGTTCGAAATGAATGTTCGAGTGAGATGCGATTTGTACTGCCGCCATTTATTACTGGCTGAACTCAAACAACCCTTCTTCCAAGTTGGGGGAACTTCGTATGTCAACTATAAAACACAAAGTTGGAAATGCAGTAAAAAAATTCACCTAAGATAACAAAATGAATACTAACACTTGACCAAACCTACTCACGTACTTTAACAGATTCCCATATTAATTCTTTAATTTCATTTGGTACTAGCTTCCAAGTCTTGTATGTAATCTTCACCTTCTCTCTTGCAAGCAAACCGATGTAACTCTGCATCTCACTTGCAGCCTTCCCTACTGGTAGTCCAAGTTTAGTAAATCTCACCGGCTTTCTAATTCCTTGCACTCTAAGTCTAGCAAGCTTATCTAGACTTGTACGTCCTCTAGTTATTCTTGATGTTACTGTTTCTGTAGAGTCCACCATTAGCTCAGAGGATGTAGAGATGATTTTTCCTTTTCCCTTATCCGTCATTGAAGCCTATCATTAGCAATATAGATTTAGAACAATTGCAATGAGAGATTCTCTAATAAAATCTAATGATAATATATAACTTACCTGATGGCTGGTGGTTGCAGCTACGATTTTGTGTTTGTTCTTCGCCGTCATTGAATCCTATTTATCATTAGCAATTGAAATTTACAACATTAGAATTTTAGAAAAGCTAAAGGCTCATTGCACTCAATACCAATCCATTTTACAGAAAGAATTAAATTAGATTAGTCTCTTCAACTTTTGTAGACAAAATACCGATATAATGAGAGAAAAAGGGAACAGAAGCTATCATCAATGGACACGAAACTTAGCAGCTAACCCAGAGCAACATGGGCAAGAGCTATATAGTAGTGACGGCAACAGAAAAATGAATAGAAAACTTGAACATACTTGAATAGGATGCCTTGATGGTAACCAGTGATTTAAAAGCTAGTAATCAAAACCAAATAAAATCTGAACAAGTTATATAACATCATTGTCTACGAATACGTCTTCAAAAGCAAATTATTTTTTGGTTAAACATTGTCGACCCAAATTCCTTCACAATCTTCACGAATGCATGATGGTTCCTTTTCATCAACTCCGTCAACATCCATTGATGGTAACCCTCTGGTAAGAGATTGATAGTGGATTGCAATGTCTTCTAATTCATCCTCTCTTGCATATTCAAATGACTCTCTAGTAGGAGTTGCAAGTACAATACTCCAAACAGGATCTTCCGGATCTTGAATGTAAAATACTTGCTT
Organism: Boesenbergia rotunda; assembly: GCA_024364735.1. Classification (NCBI taxonomy): domain Eukaryota; kingdom Viridiplantae; phylum Streptophyta; class Magnoliopsida; order Zingiberales; family Zingiberaceae; genus Boesenbergia; species Boesenbergia rotunda. The sequence goes on along the minus strand of JAGFNQ010007824.1, from coordinate 200,497 downwards.
TGCTTGACTTCCCAAGATAAAAGAATCTGATTTGAATCCAATTCTTTTTAAGTTTACCAATGTGAAACCAAGATCATCCACTTTAATACCATTATTATTCTCGACCCAAAGACATTTAAACATTGGTATTTGAAATTTGTGATAATCGAGTGACCATATTTCTTCAATGACTCCATAAAAAACCATGTCTGACACAATTGGATTTTTATCCTTTGCACTAGAGACTTGCATTGTCTTTGCAATTAAACTGACTCCAGAGTTTTGAGTAATGCGAACATCATCACGCTGTTTTGTAGTGTAAATAACCTCATCGATCAAATAACTAGAATACTTTAACAATCTCATGCTTGGTCCGCGCGCTAACCACTTCAATCTTTCAGATATTTGACAGGTAGAATGTGCAACCTCCTGTTCAACCTATATTTATAAACATAATAAAATTTAAATTTTATTATACTGATACCTAGATTGTATATATATGATAATAGATAGTTCGTTTGGAATGTACCTTATCATGCAACCATGTAATAAATGTTCGGTTATGCTCAGATTGTAACCACCTTTTAGACCTAGCTTTATGAGGAAATTTTGCTGTCAACTCCACCATGTGTGCCCTAATGGAATGATTTCAAATAAATAAATCAATACAATATTATATTCAAGTATAATGAAAGTACTGATAAGTTAGTTTTCTTACTCGATATAAGGATCAATCTCATCATCATTCGCCAATACGTAACGATGTGCTTGCTGCAATTCATCATGCCTAGCGGAGTGCACTACTGCTCCTGATAAAGGCTTAGTATGTTCTCCTATACATTGCCTTGATGGTATCCCAATTGTGTGGACATTAGATAGATACTCTGAGCAAAATTCCACAGCCTCTTCAGCAATATAACATTCAGCTATGCACCCTTCCGGTCGATTGCGATTGCGTACATACCCTTTCAAAATCTTCATGTATCTTTCGAATGGGTACATATGTCTATACCAAATGGGTCCACACAATTTGACCTCCCGCACAAGATGAACAGTTAAATGTATCATTATATCAAAAAATGAAGGGGGGAAATACTTTTCAAGTAAACACAATATCATCACAATCTCTCTTTGTAAGTTATCCAACTTTAAAACGTCTATTACTTTGCTGTATATCATATTGAAGAAGAAACACAACCGAGTGATAGTATCTCTGACATGTTTTGGCAAGACACCACGAATGGCTACGGGAAGTAATTGTTGCATTAAAGTGTGATAGTCATGTGACTTAAGACCAACAAGTTTCAAATCCGTCATCGAGACAAGGTTGTTAACATTAGATGAGTAACCTTCAGGGACCTTAATTCCCGCTAAAGATTTGCAAATACTCCTTTTCTCATCTTTACTTAGAGTGTAACAAGCAGCAGGCAAAAATGTTCTTTTCTCCCCAATCCTTGGTGCCAATTCAGTCCTTATATTCATTTCTAGAAGGTCTAATCTTGCCGCGACTCCATCCTTTGTTTTTCCTGGAATATCAAGTAAAGTACCGATGAGACTTTCACAAACATTTTTTTCAATGTGCATTACATCAAGAACATGTCGAACATGTAGGTCCTTCCAATATTCAAGTTCAAAGAATATTGATTTCTTTTTCCAACATATTTCACCATCATTCTTCTTTGATTGTAGCTTTCCACCTATTTTTCCCAATTGAAAATTAATTCTTTCGACTCTTTCCAGAACTTCATGGCCACTCAATGGATTTGGTGGTGGGTTAAACTCTTGCATCCCATTAAATGCCTTCTTTTGTCTTCTATAAGGATGGCTTAAAGGTAGAAACATTCTATGACCTGTATATGACATTTTCCTACTGTGCTTCAACCTTTTTGCACAAGTTTTTTCTGCACAAATAGGACATGCATAATATCCCTTCACAACACAGCCAGACATATTCCCATATGCAGGAAAATCATTAATTGTCCACAGTAGAACAGCTTTAAGAGAGAAACTTTCTTCTCGATATGCATCATATGCTTCAACACCTTTATCCCATAAGCATTTTAAGTCGTCAATCAATGGTGCTAAGTAAACATCAATATCATTTCCAGGTTGTCTAGGACCAGATATCAACAAGGTGAGCATAACAAATTTTCTCTTCATACACAGCCAAGGTGGAAGATTGTATGTGATCATTAAAACCGGCCAACAACTATATGCAGAACTCATCAAACTATGGGGATTGATCCCGTCTGCCGATATAGCCAATCTCAGATTTCTTGGCTCGGCAGTAAAATCTGGCCACATGCGATCAATTAATTTCCAAGAAGGCGCA
>JAGFNQ010007824.1:55115-197627 GCA_024364735.1 Boesenbergia rotunda | reverse complement strand
TTTGATATTGAATATACAGGCAATAGATCATGTACAAAAAGAGTCACACAAAAAGAGCTTTTAGTCACAAAATAGGTTCTTACATCTACTTTCATTGCTAGAACAGTTTAATGATTGCTTTTCAATTTGGAAGAAACCACCGATTGTCCTAAAAAAGAATTGATCATAATATCGTCTTATTGATTGATGGATACTTAAACTTAGGACTACTAGACTATAAACATGCAAATGGTTGAACTAGACTATAAACATGCAAATGCATCAACATTATCGAACAGTGAATAATACTTACTATTTCTTCTGCAAATCGTGCATATCCTTTACGAGATAGGCGATGAGGGTAAATGTTCTTCTTTCGATTCTCCTTCTGGGCAGCACTTAGATTCTGGTCAAGTGAAACATTCGACCCAAAAAAAATAATAAAAGCCATCCAATCTGGGCAGCACTTAGATTATTGTCTACTTATTTCTGAAAGAACAAAAAAATAAACTTACAATAAAGTCGACGGATATGCGCGTAAGGACAAAAGCCATCCAATCTTCTTTTGAAATCCCATAACCACTAGGCGGTGCTTTTAATTCATCGGGCTTGTCTAGCTTGTTCGAAATGAATGTTCGAGTGAGATGCGATTTGTACTGCCGCCATTTATTACTGGCTGAACTCAAACAACCCTTCTTCCAAGTTGGGGGAACTTCGTATGTCAACTATAAAACACAAAGTTGGAAATGCAGTAAAAAAATTCACCTAAGATAACAAAATGAATACTAACACTTGACCAAACCTACTCACGTACTTTAACAGATTCCCATATTAATTCTTTAATTTCATTTGGTACTAGCTTCCAAGTCTTGTATGTAATCTTCACCTTCTCTCTTGCAAGCAAACCGATGTAACTCTGCATCTCACTTGCAGCCTTCCCTACTGGTAGTCCAAGTTTAGTAAATCTCACCGGCTTTCTAATTCCTTGCACTCTAAGTCTAGCAAGCTTATCTAGACTTGTACGTCCTCTAGTTATTCTTGATGTTACTGTTTCTGTAGAGTCCACCATTAGCTCAGAGGATGTAGAGATGATTTTTCCTTTTCCCTTATCCGTCATTGAAGCCTATCATTAGCAATATAGATTTAGAACAATTGCAATGAGAGATTCTCTAATAAAATCTAATGATAATATATAACTTACCTGATGGCTGGTGGTTGCAGCTACGATTTTGTGTTTGTTCTTCGCCGTCATTGAATCCTATTTATCATTAGCAATTGAAATTTACAACATTAGAATTTTAGAAAAGCTAAAGGCTCATTGCACTCAATACCAATCCATTTTACAGAAAGAATTAAATTAGATTAGTCTCTTCAACTTTTGTAGACAAAATACCGATATAATGAGAGAAAAAGGGAACAGAAGCTATCATCAATGGACACGAAACTTAGCAGCTAACCCAGAGCAACATGGGCAAGAGCTATATAGTAGTGACGGCAACAGAAAAATGAATAGAAAACTTGAACATACTTGAATAGGATGCCTTGATGGTAACCAGTGATTTAAAAGCTAGTAATCAAAACCAAATAAAATCTGAACAAGTTATATAACATCATTGTCTACGAATACGTCTTCAAAAGCAAATTATTTTTTGGTTAAACATTGTCGACCCAAATTCCTTCACAATCTTCACGAATGCATGATGGTTCCTTTTCATCAACTCCGTCAACATCCATTGATGGTAACCCTCTGGTAAGAGATTGATAGTGGATTGCAATGTCTTCTAATTCATCCTCTCTTGCATATTCAAATGACTCTCTAGTAGGAGTTGCAAGTACAATACTCCAAACAGGATCTTCCGGATCTTGAATGTAAAATACTTGCTTTGCTTGACTTCCCAAGATAAAAGAATCTGATTTGAATCCAATTCTTTTTAAGTTTACCAATGTGAAACCAAGATCATCCACTTTAATACCATTATTATTCTCGACCCAAAGACATTTAAACATTGGTATTTGAAATTTGTGATAATCGAGTGACCATATTTCTTCAATGACTCCATAAAAAACCATGTCTGACACAATTGGATTTTTATCCTTTGCACTAGAGACTTGCATTGTCTTTGCAATTAAACTGACTCCAGAGTTTTGAGTAATGCGAACATCATCACGCTGTTTTGTAGTGTAAATAACCTCATCGATCAAATAACTAGAATACTTTAACAATCTCATGCTTGGTCCGCGCGCTAACCACTTCAATCTTTCAGATATTTGACAGGTAGAATGTGCAACCTCCTGTTCAACCTATATTTATAAACATAATAAAATTTAAATTTTATTATACTGATACCTAGATTGTATATATATGATAATAGATAGTTCGTTTGGAATGTACCTTATCATGCAACCATGTAATAAATGTTCGGTTATGCTCAGATTGTAACCACCTTTTAGACCTAGCTTTATGAGGAAATTTTGCTGTCAACTCCACCATGTGTGCCCTAATGGAATGATTTCAAATAAATAAATCAATACAATATTATATTCAAGTATAATGAAAGTACTGATAAGTTAGTTTTCTTACTCGATATAAGGATCAATCTCATCATCATTCGCCAATACGTAACGATGTGCTTGCTGCAATTCATCATGCCTAGCGGAGTGCACTACTGCTCCTGATAAAGGCTTAGTATGTTCTCCTATACATTGCCTTGATGGTATCCCAATTGTGTGGACATTAGATAGATACTCTGAGCAAAATTCCACAGCCTCTTCAGCAATATAACATTCAGCTATGCACCCTTCCGGTCGATTGCGATTGCGTACATACCCTTTCAAAATCTTCATGTATCTTTCGAATGGGTACATATGTCTATACCAAATGGGTCCACACAATTTGACCTCCCGCACAAGATGAACAGTTAAATGTATCATTATATCAAAAAATGAAGGGGGGAAATACTTTTCAAGTAAACACAATATCATCACAATCTCTCTTTGTAAGTTATCCAACTTTAAAACGTCTATTACTTTGCTGTATATCATATTGAAGAAGAAACACAACCGAGTGATAGTATCTCTGACATGTTTTGGCAAGACACCACGAATGGCTACGGGAAGTAATTGTTGCATTAAAGTGTGATAGTCATGTGACTTAAGACCAACAAGTTTCAAATCCGTCATCGAGACAAGGTTGTTAACATTAGATGAGTAACCTTCAGGGACCTTAATTCCCGCTAAAGATTTGCAAATACTCCTTTTCTCATCTTTACTTAGAGTGTAACAAGCAGCAGGCAAAAATGTTCTTTTCTCCCCAATCCTTGGTGCCAATTCAGTCCTTATATTCATTTCTAGAAGGTCTAATCTTGCCGCGACTCCATCCTTTGTTTTTCCTGGAATATCAAGTAAAGTACCGATGAGACTTTCACAAACATTTTTTTCAATGTGCATTACATCAAGAACATGTCGAACATGTAGGTCCTTCCAATATTCAAGTTCAAAGAATATTGATTTCTTTTTCCAACATATTTCACCATCATTCTTCTTTGATTGTAGCTTTCCACCTATTTTTCCCAATTGAAAATTAATTCTTTCGACTCTTTCCAGAACTTCATGGCCACTCAATGGATTTGGTGGTGGGTTAAACTCTTGCATCCCATTAAATGCCTTCTTTTGTCTTCTATAAGGATGGCTTAAAGGTAGAAACATTCTATGACCTGTATATGACATTTTCCTACTGTGCTTCAACCTTTTTGCACAAGTTTTTTCTGCACAAATAGGACATGCATAATATCCCTTCACAACACAGCCAGACATATTCCCATATGCAGGAAAATCATTAATTGTCCACAGTAGAACAGCTTTAAGAGAGAAACTTTCTTCTCGATATGCATCATATGCTTCAACACCTTTATCCCATAAGCATTTTAAGTCGTCAATCAATGGTGCTAAGTAAACATCAATATCATTTCCAGGTTGTCTAGGACCAGATATCAACAAGGTGAGCATAACAAATTTTCTCTTCATACACAGCCAAGGTGGAAGATTGTATGTGATCATTAAAACCGGCCAACAACTATATGCAGAACTCATCAAACTATGGGGATTGATCCCGTCTGCCGATATAGCCAATCTCAGATTTCTTGGCTCGGCAGTAAAATCTGGCCACATGCGATCAATTAATTTCCAAGAAGGCGCATCTGCTGGATGACGTAAATATCCATCACGAAGTCTTTTATCGGCATGCCAAGTCAATTCCTTGGATATTGCCTTATTCTTAAACATTCTTTGAAATCTTGGAATAGGTGGGAAATACCATAGGATCTTTGCAGGAACTCCTTCTTTAACCTTGGATTTGTTGCTTAACTTCCACCTTGATGTCCCGCAAGTAGGGCAGTTGGCAAAGTCTTCATACTTGTTTCGATATAAGATACAATCATTAGGGCAAGCATGAATTTTCACATAATTCATCCCTAATGCACGTAAGCTTTTCTTTGCGTCATACAGAGATAATGGCAATTCGTTGTTAGTTGGAAGCATTTCTCCAAACAAAATAAGTAGATCGGTGAAACTTGTATCACTCCAACTATATTTTGCCTTCAAGTTAAATAATTTCACAATGGCAGATAACTTTGTGAATTTGGTACATCCAGGATATAGGCATTTCTCGGCATCTTCAAGTAGCTTATTGAAATGGCTTGGATTCTGATCATAACTATCATAAACAGCCTGCACCATATCTATAGGCTCCTCACCAAAAGAATTGTCTTCATCTTGCCCTACTCGATCATTACCATTCATTGAGTTCTCTGCCATACTACTTTCCCCATGCCATATCCATGTATGATATGTCAAATCTATACCATTACTATACAAATGTGCCCTTATAATTTCAACATTTTTCTTCTTGATATTACCACATCTTGCACATGGGCAAGGTATTGCATTAGGATTGTTAGCGTTATCCAGTGCAAATTGCAAGAAAGACTCTACTCCAATACCATATTCACGTGATAATCTATCCTTTGACATCCATTCTTTGTCCATTCTTGTTACAAGTACTAATCAACTAGAAATGAGCCAACACCTACCTTCAAAATAAATACAGATTATACAATAAAATCTTAACCCACCTCACAAGAAACATCACATATTCATAGCATGCAATATCTACTGTCAATATATGAGCAAAAATAAGTAAATAAGGGAGAAAAAGGAAAAACCTTAAGCAATATTCATAGCATGCAATATTCACATATTCATAGCATTATCAGATCTATTCTGAGGGAAATTATTGGCAGAAAATTATGCTCTACTGGACAATGTTCTTAGTCTCAAACTCATCAGCAGTTAGTGAATGAATGAAGTTATCAAGTAATTAGTTGGGTCCTACATAAAAGAAATGATCAAAGCTCAACTAAACCTAGCTAATGCAATTTGGGAATCTAATACAGCTCACGTACAAGTTTGGGAATCCAAAGGGAAACATCCAAGAATGAAGATCACAACCAAGCCTTACCTGAAAACCCACACACCAAGCTTTCCTCTGGCCCTTTCTGTTTCGATCAGAAGTAACCTAGCCACATGCAAGAGCCCTAATTTCCAGAAATTCCTAGGAAGAGGACTAGGTTAGCTCCAACTCCCGGTACCAAAAACAATCAATAGCGATCTCAACTCACTAGGAGGGCCGCTGGCAGTGGCACTCAGCCAGGAAGGAGCAAATGGCCTGTCGTAGCTAGCGATGAAGATGCGGTGTTGACGCAGGGTACTGCTTGCCTGGGCGTCAGTAGCTAGGGCACGCGATCGAGGAAGAAGAAAAGGTAAGTGAGGAGGCGTCCCCTCCTTGCTTGCGCGATGAAGAAGAAGAGAGCGAGAGGAGTCGGGGCTCACCTCGCAAGGGTGAAAGGAAGCGCCGCTCTCGGGGGTTCCTTGGACTCGGGCGATGAAGAAGGGGGAGAGGCGTCCACTCGTGGCTGCGAGGGGTTTGTGTGAGAGAAGCGGGAATAGTCGGGGGTTTGGGTTGTTGGCGGGCGAGGAAGATAAAAGATTAGGGGTTTGTGTGACGAGAAAAAAGATAATTAAGGATCGAAAAATTAGAACGAGCAGTAGTTTTTTTGCAGTTGGATATCCACCGTTGATCACAACAATACAACAACAACAGTTTAATATGACTGTTGTATATTGTCGTAATAAACAACAGTTTATCACATCCGTTATTGTAAATCCAGCCTATACACAACGGTTATTTTATACCTGTTGTCGTTGAGTACACATATGACAACACTCTTGTTATTACTGTTGTCGTTTTACGTACAAGACGAACAACAAGAACGGTTAATACTAAAACTGATGTTAAATTGACATAAGACAACACTTTTTCAAAAAACCGTTGTCGATTATGTGTTGTTGAATGCAAAAATTCTAGTAGTGTTCTCATCACTTAGAAATCCACATCCAAAAATAATTGTTTGATGATGATGATTAACTCCTACAAATGGTGCCAAAATCAAGCCATATTTGTTGGTGTTATATGTTGTATCAAATACAACAATATCACCAAATACACTATATGCCCTTCTTGATACATGATCAGCCCAAAAACACCTACTAAATATGTTATCTGAATCAGTCTCGTAATCAAAGAAAAAACTTGAATTCTTCTCTTGTTCAGATGTAAAAAACTCGATCAGTGTTTCAGCATCAATACCCTTTTGTTCATCCCTTATATTTCTTTCAAAATTTCTAATATCTTTTTCTGTGCAACCTACCCCCTCAGGCCCCCCATACTCTATCTCCAATAATCGTATTTGTTGACAAGTTGGTACATTTGCCTCTGAAAATTGTTTTGTCAATGTTTTTTTTGCTGCTGAAATATTACGATGTGAGCGTAGCAGATGCACCTTTGATGGAGTCGAAAGTGGATGATTATGGGTTTCTATGAAGTTACTAACAATCCAATTAGGTCCAGTCTGTTTCTTGACAAATGTAATATTTGACTTACAACCCGTTCTAACTGTGCCACGTGCTCTTTCCCTAGTAAGTTGATCAACTTGTATTTGTTTATTCCGCCGTAATAGATCTGTTTGCCCTTCTTTAAAGCATACAATTTGTTTCCACGTCACTTCATTGTGATCTTATTTTTCTTGCTCGTATGCATCCTTGAACTAAATCCAGCTTCTCGTGCATATTGGTTATAAAAAGAACATGCCTCATCTAGTGATGAAAATTCCATTCCTATTTTTGGCTTTCGATCATTTGCAACTTGGGGAATGTATTCTTGATCATCAACTCTATTTTCTTCCATTTCTGGAGACCCTCACATTATATTTGACAATTGATAAATAGATAAATAAATAAAATAACCATGACACTTATACACTAAAAATTGCAAGTAACTTATAAGAGACAATAAAGCCTAAAATTGATTGATACAAAAAACAAATGTCCAAATCAAATTCCAAAACCCAACAGAAAACTAAAATCCAACACAATTGTAATAAAACCATCGCATCTACCGGTATAGCAATGAATATAAGCAAAACAACATAAACAAATCATGTTTTGTTACACATGTTCAGAAACTGAGATTGTAACACAATTGTAATAGTAATTAGATTGCTACTTGTATAATCAAACCATCGTAGCTAGCAGTATAACATAGAATAGAAGCAAAACAACATAAACAAATTAGGATTTTGCTAAAAACATTACTACACATGTACAGAAAGTAAGTTTATAATACAGGTAAAATAGAAAATTAGATTACTATCGATATACCACACAAGAGTATCAAAACAAGAGGTGTAAAACATGTTTTCGGTTACTTGCAATAACAAGAGGCGTAAAACATTAACATAGTGAAAAACATTCGTAAAAATGCAAGCACAGACAAATCTAAATAAGCTTTTACCGGCTTTGTAGCTTCGCAGTTGTGAGAGGGAGGGAGGGCGCAACAAAGAAACCAAGCGTAGAGGGCGCAGCAAAGAGACCAAGCGTAGAGGACGCAACAAAGAAACCAAGCGATGGGTCGCGGTGAGTAGAGGGCGGCTCGAGGGAGGAAGGGCGAGTTGGGCAGACAAAACCCTAGCTTTGTGCGCCGCAATCTTGGTAGCTTCGTGGAGAGGGAGTCTTCTCGACAGGAGAGAAGGGGCGAGGCAGGTTCGGCGAAGCGTCGAGGACGCGGACTGGAGAGCTCGGAGGAAGAGGGGGAGAAGGGTCGAGGCAGGACGAGGGAGAAGAAGGGGCGAAGCGAGCGGAAAAGAAGCGGGGAAGAGAAAAAGAAGCGGAGAAGGGTTTTGTCTGACTCAGCGAGTAAATGTAATACATCAAAGTTACACGAATTGCCACGAGGGCAGGTCCGCACCGCGTCCGCAGCGCTCGTCCGCAGGTGAGCGTTTTCGTATATATATATATATATATATATATATATATATATTACATATTTAATGCATTTATAATTTCATAAATCAAATATATTTTATGCTTATGATGGCGGCCGCAAACTATGGGCGCAGAAGATGGCAACTAGTAAAGCCTCTGACAATTCAAATTCCTGTTCAGGACACGTGGAGAGTGGACCCACCAATGGTTCGGCACATTTATGAAAAAAAAAAGAAAAGAAAAAAATGAAGGTATCTTTTAGATTTTTGCGCGCGCTTTCTTCCTTTGAATCTCTTAATATCTCGAGATTTGATGAAGTCGAAGATGTCAGGTTATATATCACATAAATTATGTAAATAAAATACATAATTATGAAATATTATTTTTGAATAGTTCATCATGAACACTTCTAAATTTATTCTGACAATCAATTAAAAACTCTTATAAAATTGAATTGATCATTTCAATTCTATTATTATTTGATTCATCATTTGTTTTCCCTTCGAACATCAATGATAAATTAATTGCGAGCTGCTAGAGGGAAGTTTAGCAAAGTTCACTTCGTTTCCCATGGGAGGTCATTGATCTCATCAATCATCTACTCCTTTAGGCTACTCACTTCATTCCTTTGTGGTCACGAATGGCTATTTTTTTGCTACATCTGCTCCTTTTGAGCCTTAAGATCGAACCCCAAGGGGTCCTCCGGAGGGTAAGAGGACGAAGTTCTACCAAGCGGGAGACCTTATAAAATGATTCAAAAATAATACGAGAATTAGTGGGTTAATGAGGTTGTAATTGTAGGGCCGAGGTGGACCGACAAGAGGGGAGTAAATTGTCGTTGTAAAATAAAATTAAATCATTTGTGGGGTCTTATAAAGAATTCAGATTAGTTAAAACAAATATAAACTAATTAAACTAATAAAAGGCTAAGACACAGAAATATACTTGATTGCAACCTAGGTGGTTACTAATCCAAGACAAATGAAGCTCACTATCAAAATCTTCTTCTAGCGGAGAAGTCTTTTACAAACTTTAAAACACAAGACAGAAGAAAACTAAGAAATGAATTGTATGCAGTTAATGGATGAATTAAAACTGAGCTCTAGGGGCATATCTATAGTCCCGGTCAAACTTATCTATTTGTTGATGTGGTAGTACTGGGGCGCCCGAATGCTCCAGGGCACCTGACACGTGGTCTGAAGTTATCCACAGCGCATCGGTCGCAAACAGTAGATTGACTGATAACTATAAACTATCGGGCGCTTGTATGCACAGGGGCACCGAGTGCTCGGGCGCCTGAGATCCCGGACGCCCGTATCCATACAGGCACCCGAGAAGCCTTTGGTCAGCAGTTCGCTGATCAAATTTCAGCGGGACTTCTTTGGGTGATTTCTGACCAACCGGAGTTAGGCTCACCCGAACCCAACTCTGACATTTCGCCCCTCGAGCGTCATTCCTTCCGGCTTATCGTCCCTCGGGCGTCGTGCATGTCCTTCTCACTCTGTCGGTATACTTTTCCGTAGCTTCCGCGTCCCTCGGACGCACCGAGCCTGTTGGGTCACTTCCCCGTACAATCCTTCTCGTCTACTGCGTCTTACACTCAACTTCTTCCGCTCTTAAATTCATGTACATTTAGACAGAGAGATCAAAAATTAACAGAACCTGACTTAACTTAGTTGATCACTTCAAAGCTAACCAAGGCATCAACAATAATTAGTGGACTGATAAGATGATTAGAGAGGGTGGCAGTTAATGGTTAAAATAAATTTTGATTTATATTTAAGTATTAATTGAGTTATTTTTTTTGGTTAATAATAGGCATTCAACTTACATTGATTAATTCAGGGGATGATTGATCCATCCCCACAAAAGTATTCCACCGGTTATCAAGGTAAATCAGAAAAGCATTGGCAATGGACGACCAATTAGTCCGACATTCTTAGGTCAACCACGCATTAAGGAAAATTTATCTATTAATTTATCGAACCTGAACTCTATCTTTAGATATTTGGGAAACTAAGAAGGTATTATGTCACTGCATCATTTTCCAGGGGCATTGAGTTAGTGATTTTTTGTAATAAAAGATGATTTGCTCACCCCCCCCCCCTCCCCCCCCCCCCCCCCCCCACCTCGGGCGCCAACCCATCCCAAGGCTAACATAGAGGAGGTAAATTATAGAGGCTACTAGCCCAGACAATGACTGCACACACATAAGGGAGGGTGCTACGAATTTTGAAATATCAAAATGAAGACTTTATTTAGATTTCAATATCTTTGGAATTTAGTAGAGAAAGATTTTGATGACAAGGATGCCGACAAAAGTCGATTAAGGGAGAACAGAAAGACATATTCGAAAGTGATATTCATCATTTAACAAGCAGTATGTCAGATGATTTTCGTAATAATTATTGGTGCAATCTTCGTTAGGTCAAAGTTGACCTAGTTTGACTAGGTTCAGGTAAACTTGAGTTTCGATGTCTAACAATGATGTTTGTGTAGGGATCTATAAGCAAAAATACTAATAAATCGCAGCGAAAATAAGAGATCTCACGCGTGATCTATGCGAAAGAAAACTTATACAAAGTTAATTTACAAATTCCTATCGTAAAGGTATACCTTTGGCGCGAGCCCTTCGCTTATCCCACTTGTCCGAGATATGGCGAATCTTTTGCACGATTAAGTGTCCGTGTCTCTATGCGTATCCATACGAACACGATCTCTCAAGCTTCGAAGAAGAATCACCTTTGTGGTGCTAGCCACAAGAGGAGATTCACAAAGCAAGAAAGAGAGGGAGAAGTGAGATTTTGGCCAAGAGAAGGAAGAATGAACAGTTCATCATCCAAATGACAAGAAAAAACTCTTTTATACTCATCTCATGAATATGAAGAAATTTTATCCCTTTAGCTTCCCTCCATTAATGCTAATAAAAATTCACTTAGAGCCAATTTTCTCATGTGGCTCTTCAACTTCTCTTCATCCAATGAAGAGAAATTTTTTATCTTCCTCTATTATTAATTTATTAAGCATTTTAATAAATTAATATCTCATTCAAATGTGGTTGAGTCTGTAGGATCGATGCACGTGAGAGGGGGGGTGAATCACGTGACTTTAAAAAAATTAGAGCGCTTTAAAAAGCGTGCACAGCGGAAAAGATAAAACACGAACGAAAAACCAATACAAACGACACAGGTAGTTTTACTTCGTTCGGAGCCTTCGGCGACTCCTACTCGAAGGCCCAGGTCCCTCGGACCTTTCCGTTGGGCAATCCACTAAAACTCTCTACCGGTCAACCCCGATAGAGTAGGCGAGTACAAAAGAATTGAAAGTGTGACAACCCCACACTTTCAAGTAATTAAGTGCAATAAAATATATAAAAATAACATTCTTCTTTTTACCGACGTCCAGAGTAGGTCGACTCTTTTGGGGCAGCAGGACGTCGTCGGCTCGAGGTGAGGCGTTTCCGGAGCAAGGCGCAAGCGTAGAAGAACTTTGAGGCGTTGAAAAAAATGTTGTTGGAAGCCTGGGGTCGAGGGCCCTTTATATAGGGCCTGGGGGTGCCCGGGATGTCGGGGGCGCCCCTACGTGGCGTTTGATCCGGTTGTAGCTCGGTCGCCGTCTGATCCCCTTATCCTCGGGATCCGGTTTGACTGGGGCGCCCGGAGGGCTCGGGGCGCCCGGATTGACCGGTCAAAGCCTCATCTCCTCGGCTTCGCAGGGATGCGCTTCGGCAGCTGGCAGTGGGGGCGCCCGCGACACGCGGGGCGCCCGCGACAAGCGGGGCGCCCGGAGCATCCGGGGCGCCCCGAATCTAGCTGTCGAGGCGCATTGTGGTTCTTATAGACTTGGGTTGACCTTGGGGGCGCCCGGATCATCCGGGGTGCCCTGCTCAGCTTCTGCCTCACTCCTTTGAGGCTCTCTGAGCTGCAGATACTCAGTCCTTCGATCCTGCATCCAGGGTTAGTCCAAATAACAATTATATTATTATTTTATACAGCCTTAGCTGTCTTGGTTCTGACTTTGGTCTCCTAAATGGAGCCCTAGGTCGAACCGACGCCTACTGTTCCCTCGACGGGGAACGCGTCCTCTCCTTCTCCTCCAGTGACTTACCTCACTTACCCTTTGTGCAGCTTTACTTGACTTCTTGACCACCAGGACTTCCTGCCAAGGCTCAACCACCCTGGTCTTCCTGCCAAGTCTCAACCAACTTGGTCTTCAGCCAGTTGTCAGGTCCCGCGGACCCAACTGGACTTCCCGCCAGGACTCAACCATCCTGGACTTCAGCCTGGTGTCTGGTCCTAAGTCTTTCAACCCTGCACACTTAGTAAAGAGGTTAAAAACCAACAACCCTAACTTTAACCACTTTGTCATACATCAAAACCCGAGTTTGACCGTTAGTGCAAACTGCACCAACAATCTCCCCCTTTTTGATGTATTGACAACTCAGGTTAAAGTTAGAAAAATAGCAGATATGAACTTGCATAAACATGCAAACAATATAACACAAGCATAGGTATGACAGTTGCAGCACACAAGAAAGCAGAGGTAAATAAATGTGAAATAAGCATGCTGTTTGCAATTTTCTAACCCTTTTACCCTACTCTCCCCCTTTGTCATTCATCAAAAAAGATATAAGCATAACAAGTTTAAGGGAGTAGAAATATAGGCTAAGTGTTAGAAAAGAACTAGTCTTAAATCTATTAACTTAGCTTTCAAAAGAAATTTTCTTCCAAAATTTTTTTTTTTGAAAATGTAATATCAATCTTAATAAAAAAATATTTTTAGGGATCAACTTTTATCAAAATTTTCAAATGTGTTTTGTCAAAAATGACATTTTGAAAAAGTATTTTGACCTCTGCTCCCCCTGGACCAAGTAATGATTGTGATCCTTTTTCATGTGTCTAACCCTAGTTACTGACTAACTATCTAGATGATAGTAGTGTTCACTGGGTTAGTCAAGTCAAGTAATAATGTCTAGCTCAGATTTTAGTGCAAGACTACTTGACTTGATTACTGTAATGTTGGTATTTTACGCCCAGACTTACTGTGATGCACTGACTTAAGCATTCGGAAGTCCAGGCAGTCCTATGCATCTCACAACCGTTCTATGTTTTTGCAAACACAAACAAGTTAATCTTAATGTGTTTTGTGAGATGCGGCTACCTAAATCTATAGGTTCATGCAATTCTAGGGGTCAAGCTTAGGCTAAGTCTGCCAGTTTTGAAGATCAAATTTTGAAAGACAATAAAGTTCTTGAAAACCAAGTTTGAAAAGTCCGTGTTTAAGTTAAATTTCGAAAGACAATAAACTTTTGAAAAACACGTTTGAAAAATTCATGTTTTTAAACTCACAAGCTTAATTAGTTAAACCAAAAGTCAACTTAAGCTTATCAGGTCAGTCCTAGTCTATAACACACATTCCTATTAACCTTCTTAAGTTGCTAAATTCAGATTCAGGAAGTGGTTTGGTAAATATATCAGCTAGGTTAGACTTAGATTCAACATGGTTAAGTTCAATTTCTCCTTTATTTACATGATCTCTGACAAAATGGTGTTTGATTTCTATATGTTTGGTCCTAGAGTGGTGGATTGGGTTTTTGGTTAAATTGATTGAACTTAGGTTATCTATAAAAATTTTGACTTGTTTAAAATCTAAGTGAAGGTCCTTTAGGGTATGCATCATCCAGAGTAGTTGGGCTACACACTCACCCATAGCTATGTACTCAGCTTCAGTGGTGGATAGGGCAACACAGTGTTGTTTTCTACTAAACCAACTCACTAGTGAGGGTCCTAGAAGTTGGCATCCACCACTGGTACTTTTTCTGTCTAATTTACAGCCAGCATAGTCTGAGTCAGAATATCCAATAAGCTCAAACTGGGCTGTTCTAGGGTACCAAATTCCTAATCTTTCTGTTCCTTTAAGGTACCTAAATATTCTTTTAACTAGGGTTAGGTGTGACTCTTTAGCACATGTTTGATACCTAGCACACATACTAACTGCAAAAAGAATATCAGGTCGACTTGCAGTTAAGTAAAGTAGGCTTCCTATAGCACTTCTATAGTACTTAAGGTCAACATGTTTGCCTTTTGGGTCACTATCTATAGTTTGATTGGTAGCCATTGGTGTCTTAATCTCTTTTGTATTATCCATTCCAAATTTTCTAAGTAGTTCTTTTGTGTATTTTTGTTGATAGACAAAGGTACCCTCACTGGTCTGTTTTATTTGTAGTCCTAAAAAGAAAGTTAATTGACCTACTAAACTCATTTCAAATTCAGTTTCCATTATCGTTGTGAAATCTTGTAAAAAGTCTGAGTTAGTTGAGTCAAATACTATATCATCTACATATACTTGGGCTACAAAAATATCATTTTTTAGGATTTTAACAAATAGTGTTGGGTCAATTTTGCCTTGGATAAAACCTTTTGAAACTAAGTAGTTAGACAGTCTTTCATACCAGGCCCTAGGTGCTTGCTTAAGTCCATATAGGGCTTTCTTAAGTCTAAAGACATAGTCTGGGTGTTCTAAGCTTTCAAAACCAGGGGGTTGACCTACATAAACCTCTTCTTTAATTAGGCTATTTAGGAAGGCTGACTTAACATCCATTTGATAAAGCTTAAATCCCTTATGGACTGCATAACTTAAGAGCATTCTAATGGATTCAAGTCTAGCTACAGGGGCATAGGTTTCATCATAATCAAGACCTTCTACTTGGCTAAACCCCTTAGCTACTAACCTAGCCTTATTCCTGACTGTTTCTCCTTGTTCGTTAAGTTTATTCCTAAAGACCCATTTAGTTTCAATAAATTTCTTGCCTTTAGGTAAGGGTACTAAGTCCCAGACTTGACTACGTTCAAATTGGGCTAACTCTTCCTGCATGGCTATGATCCAATCAGGGTCAAGTAAGGACTCTTCTATAGACTTGGGTTTAATTTTTGAAATCAAGGCAATTTGACTAAGGTTCCTAAAAGCTGATCTAGTCTGAACCCTTAGTTCTGGATCACCTATGATTTGATCAGTTGGGTGGGCTGAGCTAACTCGAACAGTTCTGGGTTGGTTAGGTTCAGTTTCAGGTGTGGGTTCAGTTAGATCATCGTTTTGGTCCTCAATTGGCCTTTCATCAGGGTTAGTACTGGATCTAACAAAGTCAATTGGTTGGTAGATGGTTTGATCAGAGTTATTTGGGTCAGATTTTTCATCAAATTTTACATTTGTAGTTTCTTCAATTTTTAGGGTAATTTTGTTATAAACTCTATAGGCTCTACTGGTAAGGGAATAACCTACAAAGATACCTTCCTCAACCTTAGAAGTAAATTTTCCTAAGTGTTCTCTAGTATTTAAGATATAGACTTTGCATCCAACTACTTTAAGGTATTTAATGTTAGGTTGTTTGTTATAATAGATTTCAAAGGAGGTCTTTCCTAGGTTTTTAATTAGAGTTATTCTATTTTGTACATAACAAGCTGTATTAACAGCCTCAGCCCAAAGGTATTTAGGTGAGTTGTATTCATTTAGCATTGTTCTAGCTGCTTCTTGTAGTGTTCCATTTTTTCTTTCTACAACTCCATTTTGTTGAGGTGTTTTAGGGCAAGAGAATTCGTGATGGTAGCCATTTTCTAGACAAAATTGATTAAATTTGTGATTTTTGAATTCTCCGCCATTATCGCTCCTAAGTCTTTTGATTTTAATCCCTTTTTCATTTTTTGTTAATTTACAAAATTGAGTGAGTTTATCAAAAGGTTCATCTTTATTTTTTAAGAATTTTACCCAGGTAAATCTTGAATAGTCATCTATAATTACTAGGCAGTATAGGTTCCATTAATTGATTTAACCCCATGTGAGTCAAATAGGTCTAGGTGTATTAATTCCAGAATTGACTTGGTTTGAGTTTGATTAGTTGGTTTGTGGGTTGACCTAGTTTGTTTTCCTTGTTGACAAGCATTACATAAGGTTGACTCAAGGTTAAATAACTTTGGTAGGCCTCTAACTAAACCATTTAGTTTAGGTAGTTTTCTGAAGTGTGTGTGTGAAAGTCTCCTATGCCAGAGCCAAGTCTCATCCTTATGGGTTAAGAGGCAGTTTTCTAAGGGACAGGTTAGCTTAATTTCATAAATGTTATTGTGCCTAAGTCCTCTAAGTGTGATGTTTGGGTTGTCATTGTGTTTGATCAGACATTCATTGGATAGGAACCTAACCTTATAACCAGTGTCACACAATTGGCTAATGCTTAGTAAATTGAAGTTGAAAATTTCAACAAGTAATACATTTGTTATTATGAAGTCAGACTCAAGTTCAATATTGCCTAGGCCAATTACCTTAAGTTTACCGTTGTTTCCAAAAGTAACGGTCCCTAGTCTTTTGTACTTGAGTTCTGTAAATTTGGTGGGATCCCCAGTCATGTGTCTGGAGCATCCACTGTCAATGATCCATTTGTTTTCCTACAGTTAAGTAAAAGGTTTAGACCTTAGGTTTTTTGAATTTTAAAAAATTTAAGAAGATTTGAAAACTTGAGTTTGAATTTTAAATTTGAGTTATGTTAATTTTGATTTTGAATTTGATTTTTATTTTTGAATTTGAATTTTATTTGAATTTGAATTTTATTTTTTGAATTTGAATTTTAATTTTAATTTTTGAATTTGAATTTTAATTTTTGAATTTGAATTTTATTTTTAATTTTTGAATTTGAATTTTATTTTTTGAATTTGAATTTTAATTTGAATTTTAATTTTTGAATTTGAATTTTATTTTTTGAATTTGAATTTGAATTTTAATTTTTGAATTTTAATTTTTGAATTTGAATTTGAATTTTAATTTTTGAATTTGAATTTGAATTTTTGAATTTTAATTTTAATTTTAATTTTTGAAAGTTGAGTTATCAATCAATAATTTGAATTTGGTTATCCTTATTCATCTCACTCGGTCTAAGTCATCAATCAAGGGAGTCCTATGATTTTGTGAGATGATTTTGAGTTTGTTTAGAAAAGTTAACTTGACCTTGTGTTAGATCCAAGCTTAACAAGTAGTAATTTAAAAGTACACTTTAATAATTGGCTTCCAGGCCATGGCGAGGCACAGTGGCCTTCTTTGGCCGAAGCCTTATTGGAGCAACAATCATTTTCTAGGCAAAGCCGCTTAAAGAAGTTGGACTTTTAACTTACTCATTGAAAACCCTGGTACTAAATGTTGGTGCAATCTTGGTTAGGTCAGGGTTGACCTAGTTTGACAAAGCTCAGGTGAGCTTGAGTCTAGCAAGCTCGGGTGAGCTTGAGGTGTATATTTCGATGTTTGACATTGATGTTTGAATTTGATAATTATGTTTGAATGTCGTATGGTATCAAGTGGGTTAAGGTTGACTGGAGACTTGACTAGGTGAAGTTTAGGTGGATCGGGGAGATCATGCGCTGGCATGGGAAAAGACCTAGTGGGACTAGGCACACCTAGTGGGACTAGGTGAAGTCCAGGTGGATCGGGGAGATCGCACGCTGGCATGGAAAAAGACCTAGTGGGACTAGGCACACCTAGTGGGACTAGGTGAAGTCCAGGTGGATCGGGGAGATCGCACGCTGGCATGGGAGAAGACCTAGTGGGACTAGGTGAAGTCCAGATGGATCGGGGAGATCACATGCTGGCAAGGTGGAAGTCTACCGAGAGACTAGACCTAACTCGAGTGTTAGGCAAATCTGGTGGGGAATCAGGTTAAGTCCTAGTTGGGAACTAGGCAGAAGAAGTCCAGGTTGGTCAAAGGGGTTGACCGTAAAATCCAGGTTGGTCAAAGGGGTTGATCGTAAAATCGAGGTTGGTCAAAGGGGTTGACCGTGAACACAAGTTAGGTTGGTCTCAATCGATTGGGTGATCGATTGGGTTGTTGTCTCGCGAAAACAAGAAGGATTTTAATCAATTGGGTAATTGATTAAGAAGGATGGTAATCAATTAGGTAATTGATTAAGGAGGATCTTAATCAATTAGGTAATTGATTAAGGAGAAAGTGAATCGATTGGGTAATCGATTAAGAGAGTTTGTTGCGAGAACAGAAGGTGGCTGAATCGATTGGGTAATCGATTCAGCCTTCTCTTAATCGATTGGTCAATCGATTAAGGGCAGTCTTAATCGATTGGCTAATCGATTCAGGTTCAAAAACTAGCCGTTGAACGGCTAGTATGACGTGGTAATCGATTGGGTAATCGATTAGGGAACCCTAGGCGTCGGGTATAAGAGTTTTCACGCAGGTTTTGAGCCATATCTCTTCTCCCCTTTTTCCTTCTTCATTGTTGCCATCTCAAGGGAAGTCTTGGAGGTTTTTGCTGCTGCATTTCCAAGGTTCTAGAGGCAACCACAAGCTTGAAGATAGCAAGGAAAGCAAAGAGAGTTTATTCATTGTAAATCTTGTAAGATTTCCTTTTGTATTTGCTTAGATCCTTGTTGTATCTTGTTGTAAGCTTGTAAGAGGTTTCTCCACCTCAAGAAGGAGACTTTCATAGTGCATGAGAGTGTGAGGAGAGTGGATCCTTGGATTAGTCACCCGACCGGGGTGGATACCAAGTAAATCCTTTGTGTTAGCGTTTGCTCGAGTCTTCCGCCGCGACAAATCATCAAGGAGCAAATCGGAGCTAATCACCCCCCCTCTAGCTCGCCAATCGGTCCCAACACTAAATAGTACAAGAGTCAAATTAACTTTGAAGCTAGTCCTAAGTGCCCACCTGGGCAAAGGCTGATTTGGAGGTGCCAACTAGTTTGGAGCCTCCCCCTAAATTGTAGACTGGGTGTCTAGGGTCAATGTAATGGATGTCCCTTTTTGGGACATAAAATTGATTCTGACCTACTTGCTTTGTTAGATAAGCTTTCGGAACCCACGCTTTTCGTTGATTTTTACGGGGGTGGATAAAGGAGATAAAGGATCTTTGGGTCGATCTTGATTTATATCCTATCCCAGATTTGTGGTACATGCCCTTTTGTGATCCAAGAATAAGGTCAAGGTTCTTGGATCGGGTTGTGAAAGTTGCTAGTAGATCCTTAAGTTTTAGGACTTCGCCCTTTAGGGTTAAGTTTTCAGTTTCAAGCTCAATTAATTTTTGATTTTGAGTTTGTTCAGTTAATGTTCTGGTATTAATTAATTGCTCCTTAAGGTCTTGATTTTCCTTAAGGAGCTGGTCATTTCTAGATTCAGATGCAAGCAATTTTTTATTTAAAGCAGAGATAATCTTTAAAAAATTTTGATTAACTGAATCTAAATATACCTTAGTCGAGTTGTCCGAAAAGAGTCCGATCTCTTGACTCGACTCGTATTCGGAATCTTCGTCGTGCTCTGAGTCTGACTCTGGTCCGGTTGCCATCAGTGCGAGGTAGCTTGCGTTCTTTGGTTGTTCATCGTTGGAATCGTCCGAGCTTTCATCCCACGTGGCTTGAAGAGCCTTCTTCTTTTTGTTCTTAGTGGGTTGGTCCTCCTTCTTGTAAGGGCATTCATGTTTGAAGTGCCCTTTTCTGTTACAGCCGAAGCAGATCATTTTGCTTTTACCTTCAGTGCTGGAGGGCTTCATTACCTTTTGAATATCTTTCTTTGAAAATTTGTTCTTCCTTCTGGTGAACATTTTTCTTACCAAGTTCACCAGTTGTTCTTCTTCATCTGAGTCAGAGTCTGACTCATCTCCAGGTTCTTCTTGAATTTTTCTTTTTGATTTGGCTTCTTTTGGTGAACCTGCAAATAAAGCTAGCCCTTTCTCGACCTTGGCGTTAGTTTGCTCATGCAGCTCTAATTCACAAAATAGTTCATCCAGATTAATTTTTGAAAGGTTCCTAGAAATTTTATAGGAATCTATAATAGATGCCCATAGTGAATTTCTAGGGAACGCATTTAACACATACCTTATGATGTCCCGGTTCTCCTGTTTATGCTCGATCATGTGGAGTCCATTCAATATGTTCTTAATCCGGGCGTGGAGTTGACTTGCTGATTCTCCTTCCTGCATTTTTATGTTAAATAACTTATTCAATAACAGATCTCTCTTTGTTACCTTTGCATCAGAAGTGCCTTCATGTAATTCTGTTAATTTGTCCCATAGCTCCTTCGCCGAGTCGGTTGGTCCAATTCTGTTTAGCTCCTCTTTGGTAAGTCCGCACTGGAGGGTGTTCTGAGCTTTGAACTCGGTCTGAGCCTTTTTCTTCATCTCCGGGTTCCATTTGTCGGGCTTCAGTGGAGCATTATTTCCCTCATCCATTGGTGGTGTGTAACCTGTTTGAACTGCGAACCACTGATCCATGTCGATCTTCAGATAAACCTCCATCCTTCTCTTCCAGTAGGGAAATTCTTCCCCATTAAAGAGGGGAGGGCGGGCAGTGCTATAGCCTTCACCTTGGGCCATTTAAATTCTGTGCACACGAAATAAAAGTAGACACAATATCCCAAGACTGGGTCTTGGATTAGTAGTGTGGGAAAGGATAAACTAACGAAAAACAACTTGAATGGTGTTGCACCAGATTCAAGTAAAACCAAGGAACGAGAAAAATAACTAAATTTAGGCAAGAATACCAAATTTAGATTATATGTAGCGAAAAACCAAAAATCGAAAAGAACTGGATTTCCCCCGGCTCTTATGGTGGTTGCACCGATACAGAGCGTACCAGGCTCTGATACCACTTGTAGGATCGATGCACGTGAGAGGGGGGTGAATCACGTGACTTTAAAAAAATTAGAGCGCTTTAAAAACCGTGCACAGCGGAAAAGATAAAACACGAACAAAAAACCAATACAAACGACACAGGTAATTTTACTTCGTTCGGAGCCTTCGGCGACTCCTACTCGAAGGCCCAGGTCCCTCAGACCTTTCCGTTGGGCAATCCACTAAAACTCTCTACCGGTCAACCCCGATAGAGTAGGCGAGTACAAAAGAATTGAAAGTGTGACAACCCCACACTTTCAAGTAATTAAGTGCAATAAAATATATAAAAAAACGTTCTTCTTTTTACCGACGTCCGGAGTAGGTCGACTCTTTTGGGGCAGCAGGACGTCGTCGGCTCGAGGTGAGGCGTTTCCGGAGCAAGGCGCAAGCGTAGAAGAACTTTGAGGCGTTGGAAAAAATATTGTTGGAAGCCTGGGGTCGAGGGCCCTTTATATAGGGCCTGGGGGCGCCCCCTACGTGGCGTTTGATCCGGTTGTAGCTCGGTCACCGTCTGATCCCCTTATCCTCGGGATCCGGTTTGACTGGGGCGCCCGGAGGGCTCGGGGCGCCCGGATTGACCGGTCAAAGCCTCATCTCCTCGACTTCGCAGGGATGCGCTTCGGCAGCTGGCAGTGGGGGCGCACGCGACACGCGGGGCGCCCGCGACAAGCGGGGCGCCCGGAGCATCCGGGGTGCCCCGAATCTAGCTGTCGAGGCGCATTGTGGTTCTTATAGACTTGGGTTGACCTTGGGGGCGCTCGGATCATCCGGGGCGCCCTGCTCAGCTTCTGCCTCACTCCTTTGAGGCTCTCTGAGCTGCAGATACTCAGTCCTTCGATCCTGCATCCAGGGTTAGTCCAAATAACAATTATATTATTATTTTATACAGCCTTAGCTGTCTTGGTTCTGACTTTGGTCTCCTAAATGGAGCCCTAGGTCGAACCGACGCCTACTGTTCCCTCGACGGGGAATGCGTCCTCTCCTTCTCCTCCAGTGACTTACCTCACTTACCCTTTGTGCAGCTTTACTTGACTTCTTGACCACCAGGACTTCCTGCCAAGGCTCAACCACCCTGGTCTTCCTGCCAAGTCTCAACCAACTTGGTCTTCAGCCAGTTGTCAGGTCCCGCGGACCCAACTGGACTTCCCGCCAGGACTCAACCATCCTGGACTTCAGCCTGGTGTCTGGTCCTAAGTCTTTCAACCCTGCACACTTAGTAAAGAGGTTAAAAACCAACAACCCTAACTTTAACCACTTTGTCATACATCAAAACCCGAGTTTGACCGTTAGTGCAAACTGCACCAACAGAGTCTAATCTAAATGAGTCAAACTCAAATTAGATCTCAATCCCATAATCCAATTGGATTCACTTGAGTCTAACTTAATTAATCCAATTCGGATCAAATCTTAGGCTATCTAAGATCAATTAATTTCCGAAGTATTGTGTCCTTAGTGTGTAACCCAATAGGTTCTCGTAACGTTGGGAATATGTCTAAACCGCTTTAGACACATAAGCAATAAGAGGCATTTAGCAATGCATCGTTGCTACCCAAGTGACGAGAAAATCAAGATCCAACTTAACCTCCATGACTATGGCAATATATGACCTTGTCCTTCCATCCTTGATATCTAGATTGACCAATGAGGCATACACCATGTCATCCTTGATCAATCTTTATGTTTCTTGATCCCCGAGTAGAATCACTTAAACAAATGAGCTCAATATCTCATGTTGACTCATTTGAGCATGAACATGCGTTTTAGTAGTCCTACTCGATCAAGGGGCCCACAGATATCACTCCCGTCATATAGGAGGGATGGATCTCATCTACATCACTCACATCCCTCCGCATAATTCAATACATACCCAGTGATAGCCTTTATAGTTCACCCTGTTATGGGTGACGTTTGACGATACCAAAGTACATAACTCCTTATGTAGGAAACCGTAGTGACTTCAGGTCTAAGGACTATTCATACTAATAGTTACATGAGAAAGTTTATGACACTCATATGACAATCTATGAAACTTTCTCATGACGGGTTAATTTAGTACACATTCTCTAATGTATACTCATATATTAACTTGATATCATAATCCATGACTTATGAGTTCAAGTCATCAATTGACCTACATGTTAGTCTCCATGCATTAATATTGTCTTTGAATATTAATGCTTGACTAGGAATGGTTTAGTATAGTGTTCTCTACATCATCTCACTATCAATTAAACCAATCGATATAATGTAGATAAGAACCTACTACCAAGGGCATTATTATACTTAGTTATTTGACACAAATATAAAGTATAATAACCAAATATGCCTTTATTAATGATAGAATATGATACAAAAAATCCTTAGTCAATCATCACATAATTGGATCTAGGACTCCTACTAACAGTTTGAATATTGTGTGAGTTAAATGAGTCAATGTTGATGGGAGATTTGACGTTGAAATACTCTAGTGGGACTAGGCACACCTAGTTTGACTAGGTGAAGTCCAGGTGGATCGGGGAGATCGCACGCTGGCAAGGGAAAAGTCCTAATGAGACTAGGCACACCTAGTGGGACTAGGTGATGTTCAGGTAGATTAGGGAGATCGCACGCTGGCAAGGAAAAAACCCTAGTGGGACTAGACACACTTAGTGGGGCTAGACATACTTAGTGGGACTAGGTGAAATCCAGGTGGATCAGGGAGATCACATGTTGACACAAAAAAAGTCCTAGTTGGGAACTACGCAAGGAAAAGTCCAAGTCGGTTGAAGGTTTGATCGGGCACATGATGAGGAAGTCTTAATAGTTCACCGTTGACCGGGATTAGGCAAGGAGACCCTAGACTTGTGTGCACACAAGTTTGGGTTGGGACCAATTGATTGGGTAATCGATTAACGTTGGTTTCTTGCAAATATAGCCTTCTTAGTCGATTGGGTGATCGATTAAGGAGGGAGTAAATCGATTGGGAGAGTTGTATCGCTAGAATAGAAGTAGGCTAAATTGATTGGGTAATTGATTCAGCCTCCTCTTAATCGATTAGACAATCGATTAAGGAGGACGTAATCGATTGGCCAATCAATTAAGGGGGATCATAATCAATTAGGCAATCAATTACGACGATATTGCGCGAGAGCATAGAAAGGTGATGAATCGATTTAGCAATCGATTAATATCTTCTTAATCGATTGACTAATTGATCAAGCTTGAAAAAATAATCATTGAACGGCTAAGTCTGACATGATAATTGATTGGATAATCGATTAAGAAACCCTAGGTCACGAGTATAAAGGGTTTTCACGCAAGTTTGAAGTGAGATCGCTCCGGCATTTCTTCGACGCTCTTCGCCTTCCTCATCGTCATTTTAAGTGAGGTCTTGGAGCTTAGTGTTGCTGCATTTCCAAGGATCAAGAGGTGATTCCAAGCTTAAAGAAAGCAAGAAAAGCAAAGAGAGATAATTTGTGTAACTCTTGTAAGATTTTTATTGTATTTGCATGTTCTTGAGTGTTTCTTCTTGTAAGCTTGTAAGAGGTTTTACCACCTCAAGAAAAAGATCTTTCATAGTGTATGAGAGATTGAGGAAGAGTAAATCCTTGGATTAATTATCTCAAGGTGGTGGATACCAAGTAAATCGTTGAGGTGTTAGCATTGTTCAAGTCTTCTGCAGCCACAATTCATCAACAAGTAGTTTGGAGCTAATCACTCCCCTCCCCAATCTAGCTTTCCTATCGATCATAATAATAATTGCAACTATCTCATTTCACAAAAGTAAGAACACAAACTTCTTGTCTGATAATACAAAATTGATTTAGATACAATTAGAGAAATTGTTTCAGTAAGAAATTTTTATATCTTGAAACCAACTGGATGATATTGATTATCATTAATAGGATAAAGAATTGGGTGGTTGACATGGAGAGTTGTGTTTGGGCTTTTGTGATTCTATTAATTAGCTTCTTAGATTAAATGAAAAATTGTATACCATTGTGATATGACTCATCATACTTCCTAGATCATAGTATTTTGCAATTAGGATGTATCATGCATAAAAATAATAATAACATTAATAAATATGCTAAATTGGACATATGAAATTATTAGACATGAATAAAATTGAAAAAAAATACTATTGTCTTTGAGCAATTCTGTATAGTTCTAATAGTTAATTAAAGTTATTTCTATGACTCCTTGAAGTAATTTCAATGACATGCAACAACAATTTTAATGTTGTGACAAATATTTGATTTCTACATTAAATGTTATAAATAACTGTGATGAACACTTGATTTCCCATTATCGCCTGATACTTGCTCTCAAGTCATAATTAAATAAGTGTTAACTACCATTTGAAGACTCTCTAACCCGAGTAGATTTTTTCATCCTCCCTACGCGTTAGTTACAGTATCGGGGCTAGTAATCTTTGTGAATTACCTCCTTCATGTTGGCACTGAGACAGATTGACGGGCATGTTGCCACCATGTAACCCTTACAAATTTAGATTCAATCAATTAATGTGTTTGACAATATCATTATTTGTCTATGAGTATGCTCATATTATCTTAATTTGTTTCCCATATTTAATTACTTGTTGGGTTAAATAGTCCAACCATGAGTGATTTCTAATAATGGTACATAAAATTTAATGCAGAGATTCAATAGACATATATAGTCATCCTCAAATAGTTGGGACTTGTAGTATTATGTTATTGCGTTTAGAACCAATGCTTTTTGATTTTCTTCATGATGGTTATTGCTAGCAGTATTTTATTGTCGGCGTTGTCATGTGCTACATAACAGCTAGCACAATGTTGTTCTTGAGAGTTGGGCATTGATATGGTTCCGGTCAAATATCATAGATCGTCAAGCCACTAGTTATATCATAGATTGTCAAGCCACTAGTCAACGAATCAATTGACGTGCGTGCTCTCCTGAGTTCGTCGGTGAAGAAGATGAGGAAGACCTAAAACACACTCAAAAAAGAGCTAGACTAGCGATGTAGAGATCCCGACAGGCCGTTTAGATGCTCAAGTTAGGATTTGCTTTAGGTAGTATGCAGGAATAAGGAGATAGAGAAGGAGGAGAGAACCTAGTTTCAAGTGGGATCCTTTTCATTGGCTTTCTCTACAGTTTTTATAATTGTTCGGAGAGCATCTCCACATAGCTGCTGCATATTCCCTCGCCATCATCGTTGTATATATGAGCTAGCAAGGAGACTAGATCTGACTGTCGTTAATTGTCTTTTCATTCATGAAGAGCCACGTGTTTGAAGGGTGGCATCACGGAGACCATCTTTGACAACCTCATAACCGCTTTCCATTCACCCAGTGCCACGTGCCTGGGATATTCACGGAGGAATAATCTTAATGATGAGAAGGTTTTGTTCTCCCTCATGTGTTTTAAGCAGACCATGTGAGGCATGGGCTGGATCCGAGGATGAGGAGACGAGGAAATGCAATTATTGTGGAGTAACCTTGAGAGTAGACGAAGTCTGGATCTACAACTCAATCAGGGGCAATATTGACAACTGAGACTAAGCCAAATAACTGGCGTCAAGATCCAAGACTAAGGCTTAGAGGGTGTCGGCCACCAAAATCAAACCATGTAGATGATGTTGGGATATAAGACGAAGCCAAAGGTGAGTCAAGTCAAGAGGTGAGACATGGAGAATGTATGGATCTAAGGTTGAGACTTGAATAATATTGGTGACTGAGACTAAGGTTGAGTGTCGGGATCTAAGACTAAGCTAGAGGGTGAGTCAGGGTCAGGAGCTAAGACATAGAGGATGTATGGATTTGAGGGGCGAGACAAGAGTGATGTTGGTGATTGAGCTAGAGCCGAGTTGGGGTTGGGAGCTGAGACATGGAAGATGTACGGATTTGAGGCCAAGACAGGAGTGATATTGCTGACCGAGACCGAGACTGAGTGTCGGGTTCTGAGATTGAGCCAGAGGATGAGTTAAGGTCAGAAGTCGAGACATCGAAGATGTTTAGATCCAAGACTAAGATAAAAGTGATGTTGATGACTGAGATCTGACTATTGGGATATGAGACTGAGTCAGTTTAATCGAACTCTAGTCTAATTTGAACCTAATCCAATTCCTTTTCAATCATCTTTAACACATCTTAACTCAGACTGGCAAATCAACATCATTTTTGGCTCTAGTATTTACCAGACCGGATCCTCTGTACCGCCCATGCCCCTGTACCCGTGTACCAACTCGCCGGCTCGTCCGATCGACGATCGGACACCACCAATAATTTTTGATCGTCGTTCCGAATAAGATGATATCCTCGGAGAACGGTGAACTCGTCGAAATCGTCGCATCAGACGTCTCGTCGGATTCGACGGTGAATACGGTAACATCACAATTGCGGCGATTTCGACGGGTTCACCGTTCTCCGAGGATATCATATTATTCGGAACGACGATAAAAAAATTATTTGTGGTGTCCGATCGTCGATCGGACGACTCGCCGGTGATCGCCGGCGAGTTGGTACACGGGTACAGGGGCATGGCCGGTACAGAGGATCCGGTCTGAGTATTTACGGGATACATGGGACTATGAAAAACTGCCACATCACTATGAAATTGGGACAGAGGTGGTGTTTAGGAGATTGACCTCCAATTACACGACAACATGGCATGGGTTACAATGAACACCTCCATGTGACTAACATTTTTTAGTTTCACCGTGACCTGTGGCTTCTTTATCATTCTCAGTCAGCTCCGGAGCGATTAATTATCATTTTAGATATTAATAATTCGATCCTTAATTATAATATATTTTATAAGATTTTTTTCTCAAATAGAATGTAAATCCTAAGATACTGAACTTCTGAATCGTCCATCGCGAACGCTTTCCGATTTAGTCTGACAGCCGATGAAAAACTTCCATGAATGAAATCAATCGTTCGAGATTTAACTTTTGATCTGGGATAACCCGGACGGGGTGTGGACCCGCCCGGGCGGGGCATGTAGGTATCCAGTTGGGATGGGGACACTTGGGAGCCGCGAGAGATATCACCGAGTTCTTCTTGAAATGCGAAGGACCAGCAGACCACCCTGTCAGACAACAGGATAGAGTGAACCCACTGAGATAACGAACATTTATGGAAGGTTGGTGGTTGTAACTCTAGGTTCACACTAGAGGACAATAAGGTTGCGCTAGCTCCCTGAATCGACAGACAGTTATGAAAGTTGGGTGACCGTAACGCTAGGTTAGAGGGCTACGCGGTACTATGCTGGCCTCGGCCGCCCTCTCGTCGGTTATCAGAGACCTGCTGACAGATTCGTTGGCAGGAGGGGACTTATCTTGCCTATATAAAGGCCCCTAGGGTAGAGAAAAGAGGACATGTATAGTTCTCATCTATTATTCACCGGAATCTCGAGTGTGGCCGGAATTCTCTCATAGTTCCCTCGTCGAAGCTCCGCTTGACTGGTCCTTGTGTCTCCACCAAGGGAAGAGTCGTCAGCATCTCCTCCGGGCATCACGAGGGAAATTTTGTAAAATACGGCGATTCGAAAATTCGGACCAGAAAAATTTTCGAGATTTTTCCGGATTGAGTCTAGGATTTATCGAATTTGGGAAAAAGGTTTAAGGTGAATTCTTAAACTATGAAAGGTTAAATTGCTTAATATTTAATCCTAAAGGTCTAAACTAAAAATGTATCTAAATATTTGAGGGCTTATTTGAGTTTTGGCTAAAGCTTAGGGGTTAAGAGGATAAACTATCTAATCCTAGTGATGTGATGTGGATTACAAATAATTGGAGGGTTAAAGGGCTAAAACCCTTACCCTAAGGGTAGAGTTTAGATTTCGAAGAGTGGAGGGGTTTTTCTGAAAAAAGGACCAACCACTTATATTCTTTCTTTCCTTTTCTCTTCACACGCCCGCAGCCAAAGCCAAATGCCACCGCTTTCCCTTCGCGTGCCCTAGCCGACGGCCACAAACCGACGCCGTCTCCTTCTCTCCCTGCGAAGCTAGCGAACCCAACGCCGATGACCTCTTTTCTTCTCCTCATCGCGCGACCTAGCCGCTGAGTCCCCACGACGGTCGAGCCCTAGTTGCGATCCATGGGATCATCGTACCCAAAGTCATCTCCGTTGTCGGGTGTCTTTCCTCAATCGTGGTCGGCTCTTCACGGGGTGTTTCCTTGCGTCGATTGCCTGCTTATGCCGACAGCTTGATCTAGGGCTCAACAGATGGCCGCAACGAGTGTTTTCTTGATATCTTTGGTCTTGGCCGGTTCCAATGCTGAGGGGAAATGCGTGTGTCGACTCATCTGAGGTAAGGAATTGTGTCTCTGTTCTAGTTTTTGAATTGGGATTGTGATTAGTTGTTTTGATCAGATTGATTTCCGAGAGCTTGGGATGGAGATGTTTGGATCTTTGTTTTTGGTGCTCCGATCACTATTCTATTTTGGATTATTTCCTCTTGATAGCAAATTTGGTTTAAATCTATGTTTTGAATCAGATAGTTGATGTAATTGAGTAATGGATTTGGGGTTGCTTTAGAGCTATTCATTTTGAATGGGTGGTTGGATCTGTTAGGTTAGGGATGTTGTAGATGGTTTCCTAATCAAATTGGTAGATCTGTGGATGTGGTCTGTTCTGATATAAAGAATTGCAACCAAGATTTGCTCTGTTCTGATTTCTTTGGAGCTGTGTGTTTGATTTAGATTTCTTAGGATGATGAGTTGATTTGGATGTTGAAGTGGGTATTAGTTGGGCTTTTGGGATTAAGTTGTTAATGCATTGCTAGGAGTTATGTATTCAGATAAGGAATTTTGTTCTATTTTTGTCATCTGCCCATAGATTTTGATTATAATTGGGGTATGAGCTTTGACTTTGGGTTTTGTGATCTTGTTAAGTTTGTGCTAAAAGATCATTGTTGTATGAGAGAGAGAGAGAGAGTTATCTATCGATTTGTTCTGTTGCTATTTGATCATGGAATATTTGGATGGATAAGTAGAGATCTTGTTTTGGTTTTACTTAGGGTTTCAGTATGATATTGGATCTTCATACTATGAGAGTGTGTTGGAGTGTTTCTGATCTTGGTAGTGAACATGTGGTGGTATGGTTTCCCTTTTGTTTTGCCGAGATGTGTCTTTTGATCTCTGTTGATCCGGTTTCGTGATTCTGTGTTTCAGGATTAGATCTGATGTGGGGTGGAAGTTTTGATCTTGAGCTAGATCTTGGGTTAGGTTCAGATTAAACCTAAGTTTGAACCCCACCGTGAAAACTTATGATAATCATCTAATTTGGGATAATTAAATGATTACCGCAATTAGGTAAATTCTAATATGGTTTAGGGATTTTCTGGCTAGTTGCTATTCTATTTTGTAATAGCTATTAAATATGTCCTTTGATACAGGACATTGATTTGGACTTTTGGGTTGCGGAGTATCAGACGGGAGGTTCTCTTCGTATACGGACTCCTACTTTGAGGCGGGTACCCTTTGCCTTATCTTTTAGATATTGTCATATTGCTATGCATGGTTGGTTATAGATAGCGGTAAGATTATACGCTAGCCTTGTTTATTATGCTTATCCTGGATACTTGTTAGTTATCCCTGAGTTATTATGCCTGTCCTGGATACTTGTTAGTTATCCCTGAGTTATTATGCCTATCCTGTATACTTGTTAGTTATCCCTGAGTTATTATGTTTGTTCTAGATATTTGTTGGTTATCCCTGAGTTATTATGCAGTTAGTTCTATACAGTCTCAAGTATTGTCATATCTATATGTATGCTTAGATATCGTGAAGTATCTCTTGCGTTTGACATTGAGAGATCTGTAGATTTCGGCCAGTATACCTTGTAGGTTACCTGTATTTCCTGTTATAGGATTTCAGACTGAGACTTAGTATACTGAGGACTTGGGGAGGGAGGTATGTGTATCCATCATACACCATCCTTGCATTGTTGCATGCCGGCGATCAGCGACTCCTTTGTGGTTGAGCCTAATCGTCTTCCGACACATGATATGCACACACGGCCACTCATGGGTTAGTGGATACCGCTGGGTGTGTGCATTTGCTCTGTATTGCTCCGCTCGTCCGCTCAGGGGTAGTGGTTTCGGAGCGTGGTAGCAAGCAGGGATCCCTTCTCTACCCATAGATCAGAGAAGATGAGAGAGATATCTCCCCCATATATACATGGGGCAGAGCGATAGCTCCACCAGCATCATGTCCTCTCGGTCACTCAGGAGCAGTGATGGCAGAGTGCGGACAATGTCACAGCTCTACCCACTCGGCCGACACAGTATCGCCTGTCTCGGTGACTTGACTGGAGTTAGGGGGTGACCATGGCATTGCACCATGTGCATATTTTACATCATGCATTGTTTGCTGCACTTGATTTCTACACTTGTTTGACATGCATATTCTGGAGACTTGTTATCTGAGATTATATGTCTATTGATATTTCCCTTGGTACTTATTACATTCTTTTCAGGTTAGATGAATTCTGGTATGTATCTTGATTCAGTATCTTCAGTATACCCCTTTCATATTGTTCATATGAGACTGTATCAGCGTAGACTCCTATTGTTATTATAACTTTCTACGCATATCTGTTGGGTATTCGCCGAGTTATGGACTCACCCCGTTGTCATATATGTTTTTATTTCAGGTTGAGATACTTGGAGTCGCCAGAAGAGCCCAGCAGCCAGTCCCTACCCATCGCGACGACATGGTTTCGTTTTGTACTTTGTAGTGTATTGTTTTATATTTCTTTTAGCGATATGTATATGTCGTATGTGTCGTGAGCCCTAAGGGGTTGTTGTATTTGTTGTTTCGTCATAAGTCGGACCGGTCCACAGTCAGGTATGATTTACTTAGTTGTCTTGTATTTTTATATTGTGTCTATCTATATTTTGAGGCCTGAGGGCAATTAAACTGCGTGGTCGTGTTCTATGTATGTGTAAATTGCCCGCCGGACAGGGGAGGTGCTGTCCGATTTTCTATTGGATCAACGGCTCCTGGGTCTCGGGGCGTGACCACACTTGGTACCAGGATTCAGGAACTATTGTACTTGTCCTGGAGGTCAATGGTTCGAATCCTGGGGAAGGCAAAAACCCACTGCCAGGAGTGGGAAGACCGTAGGGTCGCCGGCCTAGAGGGTTGCCTGCGGAGACCATAGAGGCGGGGCCGCTACAAATTTGGCAACTCGCCGTCGAATATTGACCTGGTCGGCCGAACCCCCACTACCCGGTCGGAGGGCTTATGTAACTCGATTAACGGTCTCTTTCAACGTCCGGTCAACAACTCGGCAGTCAATTTTCTGTCAAGATCTGAGCAAGTCATTACGGGATGATCCATTTTTTACTTGCCTCCAGAATCAACTTTAACCCTTGTTTTTTCCTTTTAACATTCTTAGTCGCTATAATAAATTCTCTCTCCTATCCTCCAAATTTCATGCCCAATTCCTTGTTGGTTGTCAGAGACCTGCTAGGTCAGAGGGCTACGCGGTACTATGCTGGCCTCGTCCGCCCTCTCGTCGATTATCAGATACCTGCTGACGGATTCGTTGGCAGGAGAGGACTTATCTTGCCTATATAAAGGCCCCTAGGGTAGAGAAAAGAGGACATCTATAGTTCTCATTTATTATTCACCGGAATCTCGAGTGTGGTCGGAATTCTTTCATAGTTCCCTCGTCGGAGCTCCGCTTGACTGGTCCTTGTGTCCCCACCAAGGAAAGCGTCGTCAGCATCTCCTCTCGGCATCCCGAGGGAAATTTGGCAACTCACCATCGAATATTGACACGGTCGGCCGAACCCCCACTACCCGGTCGGAGGGCTTATGTAACTCAATTGACGGTCTCTTTCAACGTCCGATCGACGACTCAATAGTTAATTTTCGGTCAAGATATGAGCAAGTCATTACATGATGATCCATTTTTTACTTGCCAACATAATCAACTTTAATCCATGTTTTTTCCCTTTAACATTCTTAGTCGCGATAATAAATTCTCTCTCCTGTCCTCCAAATTTCATGCCCAGTTCCTGTTCCTGGTTGGTTGTCATCGGAATCTTTCGGTATTAGACAAAAATAAATAATAATAGTAACAGCGATGTAGTGAATAATCATGCTGGCCGAACGAGCGAGGGTGCACCAGGTACCTTCCCTTGTCTTAATTTCTCACTGATATGATATGGCGGGATCCACACGGCAACTACTGTCTTTCGCGGGTAGTTCGGCCCCGCCACAAAATGCATCCATCCATCCATCGTTCTTCCGATTCCTCTTCCAAATTACTTTAAACAAACATCACACTTCTCCATGACATAACATTCATACAATCCGTCTCTAATCGGCCTTACCAGGAAGATACAGGACACGATATCTTGAACACATGCAACAAGATCAGATCACACAAGGAAAAAAAAACTACTAATTAAACATTTCCGTCACCATGATTCATGCACGGCCAGTACTGATCATCGCCGGCCATCTCCTACTGCCGCTGCGCGGCGTACCTCCTCATCCTCTCGATCATCGCCTCCGTGTTCGCCTGCTCCTTCAGGATCTCCGCCCACTGCTCCGATTTGATCGCCACCCGCACCCGCCACACCCCCTTCTCCGGCGACCGCAGCACCTCCAGCCTCTTAAAACCCCCCTCCTCCTCCTTGCCTTCGCCTCCTCTCGCCGATCTGCCTTTCATGATGTCCCTCACTAGCTTCGGAGACTCGTTCACTCCGGCGGCGGAGCAACTCAACGACCCCTCCTTCGCCGAGCAGTTGCCCATGCCGAATCCACCTCTGCCTCAAGCCTTGTGTCATGCGTTGTGAGTGGTAGGGTACTTAAGGAGCCATCAGGCATGATTAAACAGACAGTCACACAGATGGAAACTGGACATTAATTTGTGGGGGCAAAGCTTCTATTATGTATACTGTCAGAACTAAGTTCCTTCACGCATCACGCAAACACTCGTCTCATTGATTACATGTACGCAATGGCCAGCAGCTTCACAGTTTGCACGCGCCTTCTTTGATTGCAGATGATCCTGTTGCGAAGCGAAGCGGCAGTCCCAAGGGTTGGATGATATCTCGGGCATCACGAGCGAGTGAGGCGGCGCTAATCTGACTCCGAATTGGCTTTGGCCTGTAAAACGATGATTGTTAGCAAATCCGCCGGGGGTTTTCCCGGTCAGGTACTCCGACGGTTAAGTCAGTATCCGCAGAAAATATAATGGAGTTGAATTGAAATGCAGTGGTATGGAGAGCTCGCGCGCATACTTGCGGTAGTAGGAGTGAAGAGTTTATATAGCCGGGAGCTGACAACCCTTGTTCATGTTGATGAGACCAGGGTGTGATATCTGTCAGCTCGTATGAGAGCACTGAGTAATGAAGTGACAGAGCGCGGGGTGCTCAAGCAGTACGAAAGTACTGAATTGACGGACTGACCGCGAGATGTGTCAGAGATGAGTAAGAAGTGCAATACCCCGATAGCATAGTCGTACCCTGAATATAATGACATAGGGGGTGTAGGGGTGAGATAGCCCGTACCCCGAGCGTCGACCGGCGGTCCGAGTGTCCAGGCTCGGGTCGGGTAATGGGCAGTGAGAGTGGGCAGCCACGCATCCGACTGGGAGAGTTGAGGTGCAGGGTACACCCTGAGTCGAGGGTTTGTTGAGTTATGTCTAGCTGATTCTGTTAGATATTTGATCCTTGTGGTGTTGCTGGAGCGTGGGTCGCCACGCGTCCAACCGGCTTGTCCGATCCAGATCGGGGTCAAGGAATGAGTTGAGGTGATCGAGCTAGGTAGGGTTAGAGATCGGCCTGACCGACTCTGTCCGCTGCTGACCACATATTATCTCGGGGGCTTCCGGTCTCAGGAACCCCCCGAGTGAGGTCTTTATTGGTCCACCTATCGGCCTTCCGTGGCGCCAGACTATCTGGCGGAGCGAACCGACCCACCCATAAACAAGGTCGGGATCAACAGAGAATAATGTCTAGAATAATTGAACACCATTATAATACAAAGTAAATAGCTCATACTAATTCAACATCCATGAATGTCTCAGTGATATCTATAACCCCAAGATCTTATTCTATACTGCTAAGAGGGGCAAGCACACAGTATGTAGTTTCCTAGTCATAGCTCAGCGTTGTTCTCCGCAAAGACATCGAGTAGTTTCAGTGCCTCTTCGACATTAAGCTCCAACCGGAATTTGGGGCCATCGTAGTGGTGGAGGATCGGCCTGAAAGCATCTTCTTCCAAGGGGTCGCAGATTTTTCTGGTCACCACCTTCACCTAATCAAGGATTCATTACTCAACTCATTCGATTTGAAGAGGACAAAGTTTAATTCGAACGGCAATGGTTACCTGAGAAGGGAAACGGGACTCTCCGGGACATTTCTTGTCCTCCCAAGCTGTTGGATCGATGTTGCTTCCTCCAAAACTAGCTGCCTGCACAGTTGAATTTAGATGTGAGAAACTAATTTGCATAACAGTTGAATTCATTAGATGTAAGAAAGAACCTCAAAAATTCCATAAAGCTGATGGGTTGAGTAGTTGTAGAGGAAGAGAGGCAGCCCCGGTTTGATTGATCGAACAGAATCCCTGTACCTCGACGGCAATCCTATCGATCCCAAAAATAATGATTGCAATTTTAAAAAGGTTGAATTGGATTTATCTCCTTACCAAACAGCTGACGCTGGAGGTTTTCCGGCATGGTTTCGTTGTTACAGACGAAGATATAGCCGCCGATCGCCTCGTTCCTCGGCAGCGCCTCCGCCGGCGGTAGGGACTTGAAGCGCTTGTCCGCCGCTCCGTTATCGTTGTTGTTGTTGTTGCTGCTGTTACTGTAATTTCCGTTGCCGTTGGAGTTCTTCTTCTTCTTTCCCGCGTTGACCGCGTCGTTAGTGTTGTTTCTGCCGCTGGCGGCGACGGCGGCGGCGATGTTCACCGGCTTGCCGACGGCCTTGTCGAAGTAGTTATCATTGTAGTTGCTGGCGCTCTTGCTGTAGTTGTTGCGGTTAATTTCGACGGAGTTGGTGCGGCTGTTCTTGTGACGGTCGTCGACGGTGTTGTAACGGCTTCCGTGAGTGGTGTAGCTGTTGAAGGCGAGCTTGTGGTTGGTGTAGGTCATGGTCCACGGGTCGGCGGCGGCGGCGGTAGCCGAGAGGATGGAGGCGTCGGACCATATGGAGTCTCCGAGGGAGAGGGAGGAGAAGGCGGCGGCGTGGAGGCGTAGCTGATCGCTGAACTGCCGGAACGAGGTGGTGTCGTCTCGGCCATCTCTGTTCTGACGCTCCATCGACTCGCTCTGTTAAAATTCGTGCTGAATTATCAGTGATCGATGGCTATGGCTTTGAAGTATATGGATGTATATAGAGGAAGGGGAAGGGAAGAGCGAGGAAGGTGAGACCTCGAGAGGAGGTTAATGGCGGAAGAGGGAAAGCGTGTGAAGACGTCGACGGAGGAGAAGACAGGGCAGAGGACTGGCTGTAAGTCAAGAGAATTAGTTGGGAAGAAAGGTAAATCCAAATAAAAAATAAAAAAAATCCTAATTTCAAATCCGATCAACTTGAATAATCCGACAGACCTGATTAAAAAAAAAAAAAAAAAAAAAAATTTACATACATCAATATCATAAATTTTTAACCTATTTGATAACGTCCGATTTTCGATTATCGATACTATCAGTGGCCTCTGATCATCGTTCAAATAAACTATACTTGGAGAGATATATAAAACCGTAATATAGTAATTAAGTAAATAATTATGGTAATAATACGAAATGTAATTCATATTCGACCCCGGTCAGACCGTGTCACGTCGAGTTTCGTTTGTCGGTTCACGCGGTCGCCGTCGCCGTCGCCGTGGCTGGTCCGGTCCGCTGTCGGACGCTGCATGGTCGGCCGTGCCACCGCATATGTTTTTCTGGTAATTGATTAAAAATTTTCACCGAAGCATTTATTTTCCTAGGTTTTCTAAACAAATAATTTTTTTACTCCTAAAAAATATTTTTATTTCAATATTTCATTAATATCATACTAATTTTTTACTATCAGAAAGATTTTTTTTTAACCCTAAAAGCTTCCATCATATTTTCAGACATCTTTCAAAAAAAGCCTTCAAAAGATATAATTAGCATTAATTAAAATTAATTAATCATGAGTTATCTTGTCCTAATCATACATTTAATGGTGGCGCCCAAATAAGTGGTGGAAACTTTAGTAGATAATTTTGTTTAGCAATCAGAAGTGCTTACTAAGTTAGGTATGAATAGACCCTGGGCTATGATAGAGCGGAGGTCAATTAATTATCATCTTAAGTATTCGTGATTCGATCATCGATTATAGTATATTTTATAAAAAATTTCCTTCAAATGGGATGTGAATCTTGAGATATTGGATTTCTGGACCGTCTGCCACGAATACTTTCCGATTTACTTTGGTGATTAGTGGAAACTTTCATGGAGTCGGGGTCGGTCGCTCCGAGATTCGACGATATCCAACCTCGTTAATCGTAGTTAGGTATAGAGCTAATCGTTATCTCAGATATCCGCGGGTCGATCACAACTATGATAAATTTTATAGAAATTTTTTTCCAAATGGAACATAAACCTTCGGGCATAGGACTTCTAGACCGTTCATTTCAAACGTTTCTTAATTTATCCTAATGGTCGATAGAAAACTTTCACAGAATCAGATTCACCATCTCAGCATCAATTTTTTTCCTAGTTAGGTATGAACTGGCTTGACTTCGACACTCGTTAATTATATATCAATTCATTTTAATTAGATTCGAGATCTTCTCTTCGAATTCAGGTTAGGGTTTAGGTGAAATGCCGGAACCCCAAAGTCAGTCTCCATTATTTCGTTTAATTATTAATCACGAGCATGGAAGAGATAACGAGAGGCCCATAACGTGGACAAAGAAAACGACGAAGCAACCACACAGATACAGATGCATTGCACCTAACGCTGTCTGTTACGATCCAATAAATTAATCATTAATTAATATTATCAATATTTAAAATGATCAGCACTGATCCAATCGTGGGCTTTAATTTAAAGGCCCATGAGCCTTCTCTTCTTGTATTGGGCCTTGAAGCAGGCCTGCCTCAGTCTTTTTGTTCGTTCGGTGAGTTCCATCTCTGGGTTCTCCACCATCATCTTCCTCTGCTGCTGCAGCCTCTCCAATTCTTGCACCACCTTCGTCCCTTCGACCATGGACGACCTTCCCAACTCCTATAAATTTCGAATAGCTCGATTGTGAATATAAATATACTTAATTTAATTCAGAAGATGTTAATTGATCATAACCTGAACGTTGACGATGAGAGAGTCTAAGCTTTTCATCTTCCTGTGCGGCCACCGGGCGATCCCCAGCTCCCTGCACCGCTTCTTCAGCAGCGTCAGGCCCACCTTCATCTCCTTCGCCGCCTTCGTTATCGGCATGCTGAAGTATTTTCCCATCTCCTCCATTCCCATCGCGTTCAGCCTCGGCGTCGACGTCCGCTCGCCGCAGTTCTGCACGACGACGCCTGCGTCCTCCTCCTTCGGGTCCCTTTGGTTGAGAGGAACTGCATCCGAAATGACACTTTCGACTGCACGATCATAATAATTGAGCCACGAAAACGCATCGAGGTCGAGGTGCTCGTCGTCGATCTCAGGGAGGGGAAGCAGAGTATCACTGCATTATGAAAATTATAGAAACAGAGGAACTCAAATCGATTCACCAGTGCAGGATAATATACATACCAGCAGGAGGTAGACCAGTCTGGTAAGAATGGTTGATCGAGCAGCAGGATGTCGTTCGAGAGATCAAACTCCATGGAGAAGAAATTAAAAGATCGGATATATATATAGATGCTAAATCCTTGTTTGAATAAAGAGGAGATATATATAGCAGAGAAGCTGTGCATGCAGTGGAAGAAGAGTATAATGATTAATGAAAAAAAATAGCAAACTGACGAGAACGTGTGATCGGCGGCGGCCGGCATGCGGCAGGGCGGCGAATTATGATTACTGTTATCGGCACTGTTATTGGGTGATCGACTTCAACGTAACGAATCAGGCATAAATGCATGCACCATGCAGTAATGGATCCTTACGTTAGTTTCCAAGAGATTAAAGAGATCTCATTCAGTATTTCTTCCCCCAAAAAACAGAAATCTCATTATTAATCCCGGGAAAGAAAGAAAGAACGTCTATTGGGTGCAGAATCTTTTACGGCGGCGGATAGATATCTTGTGGATTATACAATCTTCCACGGATCGATGAAGGAAACGATAAAGAAACTGGATGTATCTAATTGATCGAGCATTCGAGTAGATTTGGATTTTCTTTTCCGTGAGAAATGATTAATCTTTCCAAGGAGTTTCAGAATTGCTTCGATGAACAAGCCTGTTTAACAATTAGAGAGCATGTGAAAAATAAAAGCATTTCATAGCGAAACCATCTCCATTATTCCATTACGGCAAAGAAGTTGATTCCAAATAAGGTTTGCATAATACAAATACGTCACATTAACAGAGGCACTAAACTGTCTCAGTTTCATTCAAACAACCCAGCTGGTCATTATGGTAAGACTGGGTATATAAATCCTCCTCGAACAGAAGGATTTTTTCACTATCTGAATACTCAATCAAATATAATTAATCTGATCTATAAAAGATTCAAAACTCGAATAGATCATCATGAAACTTGGTCACATAATTCAGTTTATTAGAATCATTTTACCGATAGTAGGGAAAAAAATCAAGATACAGGTAATCTAGGTTACATCACATCATTCATAAGCTGAAAGCAATCGTCTGGAAATGATCTCCAAGGGAACAAGGAAAAAAAGGGAAAATGCACATTATTATATTTTCTTCCCCGTGATACCAGCAACCACCTGCAAACATCAAAATAACCAAGATAAGAAGACTACAAAACTAAGAAAATTTTGACAGCAAAACTCGCTAGTCATACGCCACTTCACTAATAAAGGAAGAGAGC
Source organism: Boesenbergia rotunda (assembly GCA_024364735.1). Lineage (NCBI taxonomy): Eukaryota > Viridiplantae > Streptophyta > Magnoliopsida > Zingiberales > Zingiberaceae > Boesenbergia > Boesenbergia rotunda. The sequence goes on along the minus strand of JAGFNQ010007824.1, from coordinate 157,677 downwards.
CCACTTCAGATGTTAAAATATCCATGAAATTTTCTTATCAGAATGTTCATGAAAAAAAAACGTGCTTGAGTATCAAAAACACAAAAAAAGGGAACTCAGTTTAAGATGATCAGATTCTAGATGTAATGAAACAAAAATAAGGAAAAAGATGATCAAATTCTAGCTGTAATAGAAAAAGGAAAACAATATATACATACATCATCAAGAGCAGGCTGCTGAACTGGTTCAGCCATCTCAAAGGAGTCCAAGATCGGCCTAACTACAGCTGGAAGGAAGAGACCTGGAGTAGAAAAGAACAAAGGTTTTAAAAAAGGCTCTGAAAGTACTAGCAATCACTGCAACGATACCTGTATACAAGTAATCAATAAACATCCAATACTTCTGCTGTGCTAGGGCAAAATGCCCTATGATTTGCCTGCCTATATCTAGCCAGGTGGCTAACTAGGAGGCTGACAATACTAGGCCGCTTAGGATGAGTGTTATCACCTTTTGCTCCAATAAAAACCCAATACTTTTTCATTTAAATTTGAAGCAAGAATAAATAAATAGATAAGGGAAAACCTAGTTCATTCAGCCACTACAATGTGTGAAATTGAACTTGCATTTTTTTTGTTGCTACATAGCAGCGACATCATATAGATGTTTGGCAGACATTTAAAATACTTAAGCTTGAGCAAAGATCTGTGATAGGGTGTGATGGACGTAAAGATGATGTAACAATGAGGTAACCTGGCTAACAATGAATCAATCAGGGAGATGGAATCCTAACTAGCTTCGGTTTGGTATTTGCAAATTACAACAAAATGACAAGCAGAAGTTTTTTTTAATAAAGCAGCCATAAGTAAAAACTGTGCTGCTTATAGAATTCATGCTTGATGTTGGTAAGGAGAAACCTCATCATTAAGCATAAAAGCTAAAACAAGTCCTGTTCGGCTTTAATTAAGTTCAATTCACAAAATTATCCATTAGTCTACACCACAAATATAGGAGTTGGTCTTGTGGGCATGACACCCCCATATCTTGGGAGATGAATCCATTGCAGCGAGAGTTAATAATCTTACAAATATTAAACTAAACAGGTGACAGAAGAAAGCAGAAACGACCCATTTGAGATATTAAAACAAAATAATAAGGTTGACAATAAAGAAGAATTTAGAGACAGGAAAATTTATTACATTAAAAAATCAGAATCTTCCCTGGAACAATTTTTTCTCCTTACCTACATTTAACAATATACAATAGGAAAAATGCCAACTCCATGCAATCATAAGCATAAAACTAGTTCAACTAACACTTCAAAATTTTATTCTAGTGTGACACGGTAGAATATATCCAAGAAACTACAATGACCACCATAAACCATCAGAATGTATAATAAATTAAGATACATGTTGCATTGAAATGATAACAGATAGGGAAAACCATCATTTGCATTTTCCAAGGCCAAAACTGTATTACAAATTGCAATTTTCAAGAACTCATGGAGTTAGATGCCAAAGGAACTTTCCTTACATCCGGCAAAAAAAGAATGAGCACACCTATTTTAGATAGAGTAAAATGTTTTGTTATCACATGCAAATTAGTCAATGGTGTTCCGAGGTGGAGTGTCATTCATAAATATTCACTTGTTTAACCTCACTTCTTATATACCTTTGCAATGCAAGTGTGCAAGAAAGTATAGAGCATAGTATACCAAAGCAACCAACTCAATCTGAATCAACTGATTGGACTGAGACAAATAAGCCTGATAACATTTCTTTAAGTATCTTATGTATAAGCTGATCGAAGAATAAAGATGAGTATCATTTCTTTGTCAAGGATAAACTCTCTGAGTAATGAGATGATGAAACTTAAAATTGGACTAGTTGGAGTCTTGGAGACCAAATGAAAGTCGGGTAGATAATTGCACGGCAAGTGAGATCAATTGGAAAAGTCAGCAGTTGAAGTCGGCAAAGCAAAAAAAAAATGCCATGTTGGCAATGCAGAAAAGTTGGGCCAATAAATCTGAATGACACATCAACAAAGATGAATATTGGCAATATCAAGAAAGTAACAAATAAGGTCAGTAAAAAGTCAGTAAAAAGCATTGTTAGTTCAGGATGGAGGACAATTTAGTGCTTAGCACCCCAAGCACTTGATGACATTTACTTCAACAAATTAAGGTCGAACGTAATTGTTTGGGCATTGCAAGTTATATTCATTAGCACTTAGATATACAGTATTGATATTTGTACTACAATATACAAGCATGTATGCACTAGGATCGGTTGATGGTCAGGTTCTATGTAAACAATTCAACACGGTGATGTTTTTAATTTCCCTCATGTTTTCCCTTGAATTCTGAGATATTCACATAAATCTTGGTGTTCTTGCACTCACTTCATGTGATAGGAAGGTGATATGCATAACAAAGACATCTATACATGTTTGATTGGTTACCTTCCTAGTCCACATTCATTGGCGTCTAAAGATGCTAATATGGTTATTTCAGGCTTTAAAGGTGTGAGCATCTAAAATTTTCCCAATTCTTTTTTTTTTCTGAGGTTGCCAGTAACAGGACGTATACAGTGCAAAATCATTTTCCTTAAACAGTATCACAAATAGATCAGACGTGAACAAGATCCAACACTGTTACATGTGCCAAGTTACCCGACCATAAATTGAAAAGGAAAATAATTGAGCAACGGTTTTTTATTTAAAATGGAACTTGTAGTGGTTCTCCAAATCTTATTCTTTTCCATTCAAAGATATCGTCGTATCTCCATCAAATGAACATCCGAAATCATAGATTAAAAAAAAACTTTTCAGCGACTCTTGGTCGACAATCGCAGGCACATCGATCACCCATCCGTTAAATCAGAGCTCCGCTATATATGAACACGGATAAACAAAGAATGAAATGATCGCATGAACATAAAAAACTCCGCCTAGACCTAATCATAGAGAGAAACCAAATCATCATACAGGAATATGATTAGGGTTTCAGCGAAGATGGGGGTAGAAGGGAAGAGAAAAGGCGAAAGAAACGTCATTACCTAAGCCACCGAAGAAAAGGGAGGTGGCGATGATTGGCTCCTTGGCCACAAAAATCCTCAGCCTCTCCATCATCCTCGACATCTTCTCTCTCGCTCTCGTGCTCGAACCCTCGATTGCTCCTCTCCTCTCAGCAGGCTTGCATTGGTGCAGCCTACCTGGAGGTTAGATAGGCTCATTACATGGGCCCTTAAATGGGCCTTTTTTCTGGCTTTTGTCAGTCTAGGAACTTGAAATCCCGGTATTAATAGATGTCACTTATTTCAGTCACACGGGTAAAAATTGATTCGCTTCGAAATCATCAATACGAAGAACATAAATTATGAAAGTTATTAGTTCGAATATTATGATTAATACATGAAAAGAACGGGCACACTAAGAGAGCATTTAATTTGGAAAATTTTTTCTGGTTTCTATTTTTATTTTTCTATTTTCTGATCTAATTTTCAGAAAACGAAAAATGTGTTTGATATGATATACTATAATTCTGTTTTCTAAAAAAGAAAACTGAAAAATACGTTTGGTATGTTAATATTGAAAATAAAATAATTTTTTTAAATGATTTTATTTCTAAAATAAAATAATTTTTTTAAAAAATAAAAATTGGCATTATAATTCCTGAAAAACGAGTTGCTCTCACAAAGTCTACACCAATTGGCAATATAATTTCGTATTGCCTGAACTCAGAATTAGAGTGTGTCATTAGCCATGGGTTCAAAATTTGAAAACTTACCTTATTATTAGTGAAATACATTTGTCAAGTAATATAAAGTCTAATATGGTGAAGTTATCCTTCTCACAAAGCTCAGAATCTAATCCTAAGGAGACAAAATCAGTATCATATAAGGGGGCGTTTGGTCTCCTTAGGATTAGATTCATTATCTTTTGTTAATTATCTTCATTATTAAATGCAATGGTGTCTAAATTCCAAATGAAGATCATCAAAATGACCAGTCAAAATTATCTTTTGTTAATTACCTTTAGTATCTTCTGCTATTACTGTTAAAAGAAGTTCATCAAAATGAAGTTGGAAGGACAATACAATCTGATATCCAATCAAAATTTTCTAGTTTCCAAAATTTATCTAACGTCAGAGAAGATTCACACAAAGAAGATGTCTCTAAATCTGATTTTGTGGCGAGTAGGAATACTGAGCAGATTGAACTTCTAGGACAAAATGTTATATCTTCTGAGATTCTTGTAACTCAAGCAATGACAGTAGCTGGATTAACCAACTCGGATGATGTTACACAGGTTACAGCAGCAAGGGTTAGGACTAATTTGTTCAGAGAGTCAGCTGCAAATTACAGCCATCCTTCTCTTCTTCTTTTTTTTTCAAAAATAAAGCAAGTACAGCCATCCTTAGCACTCCTCACAAGACAGGGACAAGTGCTGCCCCAAAACCAACTGCTACAGCACCTTCAGTACCTTCTGCTACTACTGTTAAAAGAAGTTCATCAAAATCTAATGTTACCACAAGTCTCCAAGCCATCAGCAAGATACTTTCGTAATTCTTTGGACCGGATTGTCAATTGTTTGGAATATGTACTGTAACCAATGAACAAGTTGCTCTGTTGAAAAAAAAGTGAAGAGAGAATAAACGAACTTGTATCAACCTCAACTTTTTGTGCCAAGTTTAATCTCAAATTTTCTTACGGTTGTTGTTGTCCAAGTAAGTTCTGGGGTTGCAATGTCAGTTGGTGTTTTGTTTGTTCCCTAAAACCATTCTGGTGTTGCTAATCAAGGGGTGAGTGTCGTTGATGGGTGAAGAAAATACAGATAAAAAAAAAGAGAAAAACATGATCTTGATTTTTGAAGCAAATTATGTTGTTGAATGTTATGATCAGGAATTAAGATTGTACAAATGGCTGGGATTGTACAAATTATCCACCTTATCAAGTGCATAAAAAATCACCATCCTACTTCCGATCTATCATGGGGATAAACACAGCTGCTTCTCAAGTTAGAATCCAAGAACAATAAATAAAGAAACACAGAGCTACATTCGTAATGAAGCATATCATAACAAAAACAGTAAAGCATTGAAGCATATCATAACAGTGAAGCACATCATAACAGTGGGGCTTTGCATCTTACTCAATAGCAATGAAACATATCATAACAAAAACAAAAACATAGAATTTTCCAAACAAAAACAAGTTAAATGGCCATTCATAACAAAATCCATCCCACAACTTGTAACAAAAACCTTCCAAAGGCAACCAAAATTCAAAAACAAAAACAGTCATTCATAACAAAATCAAGAGCCACAAAATGCTAAACCAAACATTAGCTAATTAAGGATGATGCTTGACATAATCATCCCACATATGGCTTGCAATTTCATCACGTATGTGTCCCATTTGAGTTGTTTGGCTTGGATCAATTGGAATCGGCTCTTGATTATCAAAATCATTTTCAACTCCAGACATGAGCATATCATCAGAAAAGTATTCCATAAACAAATTATCCATTGCATGATGCCGACGTATGAAATTATGCATCGCACAACATGCAACTGGAATTAATCTTTGCCTAGTAATTAGATAGTTTGACATATCTTTTAAAATTCGAAACCTTGCTTTGAGCACTCCAATGCATCGCTCTATAATATTACGACATGTGCTATGCCTATAATTGAATAACTCTTCCTTCCCTCTTGGTCTGCCTTGGCGCCAATAATCTCTCAAGTGATAGTGTCGACCTCGATACGGAGCGAGAAACCCCGGCACATTTGGGTAACCAGAATCAACCAAATAAAATTGATCTGTGATAATATTCCCATATTAATAATCTAAAACACCAACATAAATGAATATACATATAGAGTTTTTTATATTACTTACCACCGCAAGGTTTAGGAAAATTATTTTTATGCCTTGTCAGTGAGTCTATGAAAACTCTAGAATCATTTGCGGTCCCCTCCCAGCCCGTATACACAAATGTAAAAAGCATATCGAAGTCGCATGCAAGCATCACGTTTTGTGTAACAATCACCTTTCTACCACGAAAAGATGTCTGAATTGATGTCGGTGCCCATGCCGATACGTGAGTCCCATCGATAGCTCCAAGGCAATTCTAAAACTACACAACGCCTTAGTAAGAATATATTATTAATGTAACTTGACATATTAGGGTACAATACGTACCTTAAAATACGGAAACCACTTTAGATTGTTCAATATGCGAGGATGGACACCATTGTATTCATATAGTCGAATTATATATGTGTCCAATGTAGAAATAGCTCGTAAAACTGCCTTGAACCACTTGCTACAAGTGTACAATGAATGTTGAAATCGATCGGCACATATTCGATGTCGTGTGTTGTGCCCGATGATCAGTAAGAACATAGCAACACCTTCTTCAACTGTAACTTTCTTTCCATCTTGCAATAGATTTATCTCTTTTAATGTCCTACAAAAATTCACAAACACATGTTTTGACATACGAAAATTGTCAAAGCAAACTTAGGGGTGCCCATCAAGTATTTCTTGAATATACATCCTCCCAGTAAGAGATGAAGTCTGACACGACATCCGATCAATATATCCAAGAAATGGAGTCATGTCATGAAAAAAATCATTTACGAGACCCAAAACTATAAGTAAATTAATATCTGGGCCTAATTCATCATATCCTTCATCAGAGCTTGACATGATCTGCGACACACACATGCATAAAATTAATTATAAATTTATCTCAACATATAGATTTCAAAATATCAAACATGTCTTAAACATAGCCTTCAACATTAAATTTCAAAACACAGTCTTCAACATTAAATTTCAAAATACCAAACATGTCTTAAATATTCAAGTCACAAAATCAAACAAACACCAATAATGAAATAGTCTTCAGCTAGGTAATAAAAGAAATCCCCATGAACTTGTCAACATATAACCCTACACACGATCCAGATTGAGGCAATCCAACCATTCAGCCCTCCTATTTGATGGAATCTTCAGAAAAATTTCTCGTAAACCAGGCTATGGAAAGCTTCTGTAGCTTTTGTGTACACTTGGGTAGATAAATTATCCATCTCATTTAAACTTTGCATGCACTTGTCTATAGAGTAAGGATCATTGAACACGTTAGTTTCAGAAGAGCCAGATATATCTTGTTCACGTTCTAACTTAGCAGCCCTCAAATCCAAGTATTTTTGCCTAGCAATAGATTCTTCACTCAGTTGTTGCAAGGTATTACTCCACTTGTCCATACAAGTCTCATATTTATCAATTTTTGAAAGTTTAGGATCTTTACGTCGATGACTATCGGATGATTCTGTAGTACAACGCCTCCAATTATTAAGTTCTCCTCCAACATCCTCATTTTCGTCAACAACAACTTCGACATATGAGTTAACACCTCTATTAATGAATGCATCTTCGAGCTCTCTCTCTCTTCATCATATGTGGGAGGCAATTGAGTAGATGCCCTAAGCATATCAGCTGTTGCAGTTGTCCCAGTGAAAACTTTACTAAGAATGTGGAAATGATCACAACCTTCCTTTCGTATTGACTTGTACTCCTTTTTATTTTTTGTACAATTGATTACAAAAATTAGCATTTGATTAAATATAAACATATAATAAAAATATATAATTGAATGGATAAAAATATTTACCACATAAAATTCTGCCCATACTTCCTCTGGAGCATTCACTTTACCGGTGTCTGGATCCATTGTAACACCAGTATGTGCAAGCAATGCAGCAAAAAGTCGATGTCTAGTGCGTAGACGATTCCATTTACCTTTGAGTCTCTCTACACCATAATTCGTCTTTGTAATTAGATATAATTCTTTGTTGATCTCGTCCCAAACCGTAAGGTAGATGTTTGTAACTTGTTTTGCTTCATTTTTTTCATAAATGATCTCAACAAACATGGCAGCATTAGCCTTTGACCACTCATATTTCTCCATTTCGACACTGGGATTATACCCTCCCATACTGTATTCTCTAAAAAATTACCTTAATATTTAGGGAATTTTAATGTAATTTAGGAGTAAACAAACCATACAAACATACTAATATATTGTCAATGTAAATTGCAAAAAAAAACTGTGAAAGAGGAGGTACGTAGGGTGATGGATACCGTTTGAGTGTACGACACTGCCGAGGAGGGATTGAACCACTGCTGAGCAACCGGCAAGCAACCTTCTGAGTGAAGCGTCTGCGAAGAAGGGGCGAGCACAGGAATTTTGTTAGCACAAAAACGTATCAAAATGTTATTTATCAGAATGCATTTCTATTCAAGAACAATGTTGTCCTTGATGTGGGTGCAGGCACATGAATTTTGTCTCTGTTTTGTGCTAAAGCAGGGGCAAAACACGTATATGCAGTAAGTCATTTTCTGAATTACCTTTTCTGGAATGAATTAAGTGCGAAGAAGTGGCGAGCGATGAAGCGGCGGCGATGGTCTTCCGGCGAGATAGGGTAGGAGAAAGGAATCGGGTTCGAGGAGGTTCGAGGCTTCAAGGAGGGATCGAGGGTTTGAGAGATGAGATGAAGCGGCGACGATGATCTTACGGCGAGGTAGGGCAGGAGAAAGGGAATCGGGTTCGAGGATTCGAGGAGGTTCAAGGCTTCGAGGAGGGATCGAGGGTTCGAGAGATGAGATGAAGCGGCGGCGATGATCTTGCGGCGAGATAGGGCAGGAGAAAGGGAATCGGGTTCGAGGGAGGAGATGAAGCGGCGACGTTTTTTCCTATACTTTAATTCGAGATGTTTCCTTTACTTCTGGTTCGAGCGCCGAGGGTTCGAGGGAAGCGGCGAGTACCGTATTTTCCCATTTTCTACCGCATTCTCCCTTTTTTCAGAAAATGACATTTTGTCATTTTCTATTTTCTTAGAAAATGATATCTCCTTTTCTAGAAAATGAGATTAGAAAATATAAATCAAACAATATTTTCTAGAAAATAAGAAAATGAAAAAAGAAAATGCCTAAACCAAACGCCCCCTAATTTTGTTAAATTTTGACTTCAAATTTCAAGATGACAACATTCACGCGTTAATCATCAATATATCCCATAAAAATTCACTTATTCCAATCATGTTCCATCAACAAATAACGAGATAAAATAAGTAAATCACAATGAGCTAACAATCTATCACTAAAATACCAACCAGACTACATAATTCTATTAAATGGAAGCATGTTAATTAATATACAACTAGATAATTTTATCAATGAAGTCATTCTAAAAAGTAAGCTATTTTGCATATAAATGATCACAAATTAAATTGATAAATGAGTAAATCATATATATTCCACTTTCATTCAGATCTCCCTCTAGCCTCTTCTGCCAGAATATCCTCCTTAGTCCATGAAATAATTTAACTTGTCTCGCATAGAGAAATGTAAAGCGATATAAAGCTCAATCAAAGCCACAGTATCTGTACAGAATAATTTCATGTAGTAAGAGTCTCAATGTAATTTTTTATGTACAGCAGAAACCATGTACATTGAAAGACGAACTGCAGGTACACGAACCAGCTTAGGAAGCTCAACTTTCTCATTAGGCCACAAAATGTGCCCAATATACAATCACCTGTTCGCAATGATGATAGTAATTCTATACTGGGGGAAACAAGCAACCAAACGTCCAGCCGAGCAGCAATCCTGCGCCGGCCAGACCCAATCCGACAGCCAGTGCAACTGCGAGTTTGCAGATTTTACACTTGGGCTTTTTCCTCCCTTCTCTGTGTTTCCCTTTCAATGGAATTTGAGGCAGTACTGGGAAGTTTGGAATGCTAGTGGAAATCGGATGGTCCTTGAGTTGATGCTGGAGAAAAAGGTTCTCCCACTGCAACATTTGTAGCCACTGTCTGTATGCGAAAAGGTGGGACGCTTGTCTGAACAAAAGCTTGATTATATGTTCCTTTTCTTCATGAGCTTTCTGGGCCTCCATTTCAGCTTTCCTAGCTCGGGTCTGGGAATGGCGAAGCGCATCCATCAGATTGGATCTTGAAAAGTCATTCTTGAATGCCTGATCAGCAGGTTTCCTTTTAAGATGACCTTGTGCCTGACTGCACAAGAAAAGTCGGATAAAAAAAAATTCAGAATGTATTGAACAAATGAAATTGCATATAACAAGGGGTTTGCAAATTGTAATGAGAGGATTAGGAAGTAGCATGCAACGTTGAAGAGACTTTCAGAGGTGACTAGAGAACTCATAAAACAACGGCATAAAACCAGAAAGGCTGAAAAGGAAGCACAATAGGGGCGAAGAACCATTAGAATAATAGCATAGGCCAAAAGGGAGCACATTGTGGTGGACTGGAACAACTAAATGAGTATATCCTCGATAAAAACGAAAAAGAAATATAAACGGCTAAAGAAATGCAATGGGTACTGATAATGTTACTATTACAATCATCTACTAACAAAGGCATAAGAACCGTCAATTGTTCCCAACTAGAGGGCATTGACCTGATGTACCAAGGCCTACAATTGAGCTGGAGCATCTCTTACTCTTTGTCCTTGACTAATCTTTAGCCTACTTATATACCTTCTAGCAATACCAGTTTGATTGACTCACAAGTCACTATACACGCTATATAAATTGTACTCTAAGACGTGGAAGCAGATGACATGAAGACGCTTGCAAGAGCTGCTTCAAGGGAGGTTGAAAGGTTTAAGAATCTATCAAATATTTTGTCATCCAGTAACCACTAAATCACAGTGAAGAGTAGGTAAGAAATATTTTCTTGATAATCAATGTAAGGACAAATTTTTTAATTGGGAAAACAGAACTGCAAATTATATGAATTGAACTAAGCTTGTTTATTACCCTTTGTAGAGTATGCAATGACGGTGACTTAACAACATCACCAGGATGAACAAGGACCTTGGAGTCTCTTTAGATCACTTGACGTTGCAAGTCTCAGATGGCTGCAGAATTCCTAAAATTCCTACATGCCCTTGAGAAATTTATTGGCTACTTGCTAGGAAATCTTTAATTGCTGGAGTGCAGCATCTTGGAGTACCATCTCTATTTAGCTATAACTTCTCCTTGACGTTCCCTATCTACAACACTCTCTGTAAATGATAACTGAAACCTACTTCCACTACGAAGTTTAGAAACAATCAGCTTGCAAGTTTGCCTACTATACCAAGTTCACATGTGAATATTACATACAACCATCAGTAATTCATACACACAATAAATGGTGGATAAATTCATGGTTAGTGCGATTAGAAAAATAAGACCAAGCAAAATCAGCAGAAAATATTATATACAGAACAAAATAATAATAATAAAGCTGCATAGAGTCTTGCCTGTACAACTTCTCTGATTGGTGCAACATGTTTACCCCGGAATAAAAGAACTTGTCATCAAAACCACACCAAGAAGTATTATCTGAATACTCATTGGCACCATATATACCTGCATCTAGCTTTCCTGTGGGGACATGAACTGTCTGGCTAGGTTTAGGAAGATCACAATTTTCAATATGCTGCGATGATTTTTGGGAAACCAACAAAGACAACTCATCTTTGTCTGCAATACGCCACCATGGCTCAGACTTGGTAGTCCCAGACCATGGCAATTCAAAATCTAAAGAAGTTTTCTCTGGTCTTTTCAGGGAAAAGGGATCAGCTGTCTGGCTCAGAAGTTCCTCTTTATGAAGGCAACCTTCCGTGGCTCTCTTTATCTTTAGCGAGTGTTCTGAATAGCTTTTTGTATTCATCTCTTTGACCTTTCTTTCAGCATCCTGTGTCATGGAAACTGATGAGACTATCTCAGGAGACTTCAGAAAAGTGTCTTCCTTTGTAGCCACAAAGTCGCTAGAGTCATTTGACAAAGAATCCCCATTTGTGAGTACAGCATCCATGTCACTTTTGACCTCATCTTCTAAAGAGCTTAGTTGCTTGTAAATGTAATCCTTATGATATCCTAAGTTTGGTTGCATCTGAAGCCACCATTTTGTTTCCGGTGACAAAATAGAATTCATGGAATTTCTGTTAGGTATGATATTGGGAATAAAATAATCTTGTACAGTTGTTGTACTTCCACTTCCTGAATCATTTTGTGGGGTAGACGATGGACAACAAGCAAGTTTTGGAGCTCGCTTTGCATCTTCCTGTACAAGGCAACGGTTTGCAGCACGCTGCCAAGCAGTCCTTACTTCTGCAGCTGCCATGAACTTCTAGTTCTCTCAAACCATTGTGTATAAAATTTAATCTGCCAGAAGCAAATCAGTCAACATCATCTCCACATTTATAAGAATAAAGAAAAATATAATCAATCAATCAAAAGCAATGCTATCAAAAGAAGTAATGCATAGAAAAGTGTACCCTACACCTGATGCTGAAGTCGCTATACAAGAAAAATTTGGATAAAAGAAATAACTTAGTTATGCAAAGAAAACTAATCAGTTGAAACTTGAAGGGGTATTATATGAATGAAAAGAAGAGTCTTAGATATATTTTTCCAGCATCAACTTTGTTTCGTTATAATTACTTGGAAGATTTAATAAAATCAACAGTCAAACCTTATCCAAACCGATAGCAATACCATAATCTTCTATGACTATTTAAATATAAGGCATACAAGTTCAGATCAATTTTATAGAGTATAGATTGAAGAAGATTGCAAGGAAGATTTAAATCTACCTAGGTCTCATCCCAGATAATGCCAAAGTCTTAGAAAGAGCAGTCTAGTTGGGACAATTAATTAAGTTGAGAGAATCATACTGTCTTCTACTGGATAAACTCCAGTCAAGTGCCAAAACCTCGATCGAACTCCAACGTGCGTTCAATCCAAGCGTCATAACTACTGGACTCAGTAGGAATTCAATTTTCAAGTGTGATTATCAACGGACTTTGAAAGGCAACAATGGATATATGCTCTCTAATTTTAAGTATTGAATTTGAATGCATTATACGTAGTTCAGTCTGTATAAATGAGTTTCAAAACTTGCTCCGACATAGTATTAATTTAAAAAAACAACGCCAACAAGATAAGAGCCATAAACATACATATTCCCTTAACAAATTTCGGCAAGAAGCAACAGACAATAGTGAGGAAAGCTCACAAATCTCATCAGCAAATCAAAAGAGTACATACCAATTAAAAAGCCCTTGAATCGAAGAATCTAAGAACAACAGAGCTAAAGTGATCAAATTATCCCATCCATATGTCACAAACCCTTGGATCAAACAAGCAAAGTAGGCAACAATTTACACAAACAGAATAATCTTCGAGGCCAGATCTAGCAAGCAAAAACCAATTTTTACCCACTCTAACCAAGAACATAGCAGTAAAATCTTATCAATTTCTCATTTCCAAGGACAAAAACTAAAAAGCGGAAGAAAAACGACGGGCGAGATCATACCGCATGAAGCAGAAGAAACTAGCGATCCGGGATCAGAGACGAAGAAAACGGAGAGTTCAACTTCCCGCCCTCACCGCGATCAAAGAACGGAGGTGGCTCCGACGAAAGAAGCAGAAGGAAGAGAGACGAAGGAAGGAAAAAGATTGAGATCGCGATTGATTTGCTCCGTTCCTCTGCTTTATTCATCGCAAGTTTCCCCCCAAATTAATAATAATCTCATAACTATTTAATAATCAAATTCTTCGCTTGTTTTTTTTTTTTAATTTCCTTTTTCTCGACTAAAATATCTCTCTTATCCGGGAGCGTCTCCCTCCAGCGGGCCCCGCGGGTGTGTCTCCGGCGCAAAATTCGATAAGACGTGAACTGATACGGCGACGCTGATAAATAGAAAGAGGATTATTTACGCGTTTGAGTGACACCCAATGAATACCCGATGACGGGGAAGAGGAAGTGGAGGAATTTTTCTGTCTCGCCTGTCCCAAACTCGTCGATAATGGTTGACGAGTCATTCGATCGATGATCGGACACTATTAATAATTTTTTATTGTCATCCCGAATCAAACGATATCTTGGAATATAACGATGAATCGATTGAAATCGTCATATTACAATCTCGTCAGATTCGACGGTGAATATGACGAGATCGCAATTGCGACGTTCCCCGACGGATTCATCGTTCCCCCCAGGATATAGTTTTGTTTGGGACGGCAGCCGGAGGCCACCGATGATGGCCGATTGATAACCGAACGATTCGTCGGCCATCACCGGCGATTGGGACAGAGGGACAAAGAGCCTATTTGGGACAGAGGATCCTATCTCAGGCCGACGAGAACGAAGATCGTTGACAATGCAGGTTCACAAAATGAATACCCTACCGAACCAAGTAAAAAATTAAGTAACACTGAATTTAACTAGTTGGTTCATCCCAACTACCTTTCATTCCGTTTAAAAAAAAAAGATTGCACAAGATAATAAATGAATCTGAGATGATCGGTTAGGTTTCATGAAAATTTTCTATCGATTATCAAAATTAATCAGGAAGTGCTCATTATGGACGGTCTAAAATCCCAGCATCTCAGGGTTCGCGTCCATTTGAAGAAAAATTCTTATAAATATGTCGTAGCTAGGGATCAAACCACGGATACTTGTGATAGCGACTAGTCGCCTTAGCACTGCACCATAGCCCCAAGGTCTTTCATTCCGTCCCAAGAACAATACAAATATGATAAATCATAAAGTTTATTAGGCCGAATATTATAGCTAATGTTTAAGGCGAGCCGGCATATTGGCTTTGTCAGATTTTATCTTTCAGACTTCAAAATGATAACACTACACGCGCTAACGATCAGTCCATCCTGTGAGGATTGATAATACCGAATCTAGGGCTATCAATTCAATTCAATTAAATAATTTTTTTTACTAACCATTGTAACAAATCGAAAAGAATTCGCAACAGATAATTCAGGAATTTAGAATCTCATAATTACACACACCGTTTAGATTTTTTTTATAAAAAAATACGTCTTAGCGGATTAGATCACGAATATCCTGGTGATAACTTAATGTCTTTCCGCTGTATTATAGCTCTGGAAGTAAAAAAAAAATGATGAATTAGATAAGACCGAATATATGACGATTGATCTGTTTCATTCCATAAAAATTTTCCACTGATCGCTAAAATAAATCGAAAGCACTAATGGCGGACAACTCAAAAGTTTGACATCTCATGATTATGTATCTCATTTGAAAAATTTTACAAATACATCACAGTTAGAGATAAAATTATGAGCTCTGATACGCTAAGTGAAAAAACTCAATGAAAATTTCTGTGAATAACGTGGTACTTTATATGCACATGTTCGATTATCGCTCATACACCATTGGCGGTCTCTGACCACCGTCTCGAATCAAACTATACCCCAGGGGTATGATGAATCCGTTAAAAATCATTGTATATAAAGTACCATATTATTCACTGAAATTTTTATTGAGTATTTTTTACTAAGCATATCATTTTTCTAAAATTATAAATGTTTGAATGATAACACGAGGTGTTGCCGTAGCACCATAGCTCCAAGGATGACAAACTAGGGGATGGTGGTGGATAATAAACAAAATTCATTTTGTCCCCCAGAAGTTTAGAAAATTGCAGTCTGGATCTTGAGTGCAAACTCTACCTACCTCAACTTGCGTATACAAAAGGACTGTTGGAGCTCAATCATCAAATATGGACAAACCCCAAACTTCAAAAAGAGTCAAAAGCTTGCAAAAGACAACTCGTTGTCATCATATTAAGTTATTAAGTTATTAACCATGACAGATCTGTTTACCCAACAAACATAACATGATTTTAAAAGTACAGGGGTCCAAATGTAAATTCCACTAAACTTCGTAGCAAATTTTGTACATGGATCTCCAAAGTCGTCTCTAAACAATATAAAGCGTATAGAATCTAGTGCACTTTCTTAGCTTCCTTAATTGCCAAAAGCATACACTTATCACTGTCAGTATATTTGGTTGAAGTAAAGATAACAACGTAAGCTTTTGGGCGTTGAGGAACAAACAAAAAAAAAACGTTTAACGGGATTTTTTCAACCTCGAGCGATTAATTCAGTTTCACGGAAGTTTCCCATCACCATCAAGGTAAATCAGGAAGCACTCGCAATAACCGATCTAGAAGTCCAACATCCCAGGATTGCGCCCCAACATTTAGGATTCGCGCCCCATTGGCTCCGGCTTAAATTTATTATTATTATTTTTTTAATTGGCTCCAGCTCACGAAATTTTACATAAACGAGTAGGCCATATTCACATGTTAATGGGCCCGGCCCAGTAAAGTTGCCGTAGCAACTTGTACAAGAAGGCCTATACAGCGAGTAGGCCATATTCACATGTTAATGGGCTGGACTAGTAATATATCAGTGGTATTACAAATCGGAAAAAAAATAATAACTTGGTCGGCAGATTATAAAAATAAATTAAAGAATGCAGGTTTCGAACCTCTAAGGGGTGTTTGGTTTGCTTATTTTTTATGTTTATTTTTCAGAAAATTATAGGGGTGTTTGGCTTGCTTGTTTTCCATTTTTATTTATGCAGAAAATACGATTTTTTTTAAAAACGTGTTTAATTTATATTTTTCAGTCTTGTTTTCCAGAAAAAATATAGTGTTTTCTGAAAAATTAGAAAATAAAATAAAATTATTTTTCAAAAAATAAAAAAATATGATTTTTTGAAAAATTAAAAAAAAAGAAATTGGAATAAGCTAAACGCCCCCTATTTTCTGGAAAATAACCTTATTTCATTCTCTAGTTTTTTAGAAAATACTATATTTTTTTCTAGAAAATGCAAAACAAATACATTTTCAGAGAATCATATTTTCTAAAAAAATGAAAATAAAAAATAAACGTACCAAACGTAGCCTAACCTTTTCAGGTAAGACCCTCTAACCAACTGCGCTAATAAGCTAAGGCAGATAAAAAGCTATAGAATAATTTGTATGATTTTGTCACAACATAAGTATGGTCATTTGTTGGTTTAAATTCAAATCAAGGCAGATAAAAAGCCAAGGAAGTGAAAAATTATAGGAAAAATAGTGAAAAATTACGTTTTGAATCGATATTTTTGGGTTATTTGAGTCGAGCCGGGTTCGGGTTGATCGGGTTGGTCAGGTTCAAATTCGGATTTGGGCGTTTCAGGTTGAATTGGGATTCGGGTCGGGTTCAAGTTAGGAGTTAAAAAAAAAAATTCTAACCTAACCTGAACCCGAATCCGAACCGACCTATCCGAATTAACACCATAGCTGTCAGTTCGAATCGATTAAATCCATTTTTCAATGGACTCAAACCCAACGAAGAGAAATGGACTTTTAAGTAATGAGTGGTTAATCAACCTAATTAGTCAATTTAAAATCAAAAGTTCATTACCTAATTTCTACTCATCCAATTATTATTTTCTAGGATTTTATTATTTGCATGAAATTAAGATTTTCTGTTCATTTTTACATCCTTTATTGACGATATTAAACAAAGTTTATATTTAAATTGCCAAGTTTTTATAACTCAATGTAAATGTGAAACACACACATATAAACCTAAATAAAATACTAATATGTAAATAAATAATGCACATTTATTCGTAAATATCTAGTATTAATTTTTTTTAGGATTTAAAGTATAGTATTTAGGTTAAAAAAATATAGCTATCTATCAAAGGGTAAATTTTTGTCTTAAAAAGTTTTCCTATGCGACAATCAAGTTCTACACTTGACTTAGCCTTCCAACAAGTGCACTTTCAAGATACAAAGAATGTCCAATGCAATTTTGCAAGATTTTCACAGAAATACCACCAGCAAGCAACACACCAACGATTATGGAAGAAATCCCAACTTTTTATTAAACTGATAATCAAAGAAATACAAGAAGAACACTTACATAATTACTCACAAAACACTCATGACCCACCTATACAAATCATGCACACTTTGGCCACAATTTTTGCACAATTTACCCTTACAAGAGCCCCTTGGTTGCCCTTTATTGACAAACCTTGGCTACTTTAGCTCCCACACTTAGGAGCCTCTTGGCTCACTCATTCCAAATGACAATCCTACCTATCTATAGAATATAGACAATGGTTACAATAGAGGTTATGGCGGTTACAATAGAATTATGGTAGTTACACCAACTACCATGGCATGTGTACAAAACTACTCAAACTTCCAAAACCGCTTTCTCCGCATAACTTGACTGAATTAGCTTCATGCCAAGTGTTAGCTAACACTTCATGATCCAATGGCTTCTTGCTGATTTGACACCACACCAAATGTACGTCCGCTTCCTCATAGATTTGCCGCTTGGCTCCGTGCCAAACGGAATCTTCACCTCTTATACTTTGACCCATGATTCCGCAGCATTTGTTCCACGCCAAGTGACAGCCCACACTCCTTATGCTTGACCACGATCTGTTGGATTGCTAAGCTACCTCCTACATGTCTTGGCCTTGGGCGATGCCCCACGCACCATCACTTCAGCTGTTTTGCATGTTGTGCGCCCTGCACACATGACCAATATGCTAGATCAGAAGAGCAACACTAAATTTTAATGGCCGCCGAGCCACCAACTTATGGGTAACAGTATCCATGGTGCTAGCCTACACATTGTAAACACCATGTGTTTTTTTTAACATAAATACTATAACCAAAACATAAACCTTAACAAAATCCTAAACCCTATATATACATAGTGCTCAGGTGCGGTTAACGTTGTTAATTATTATTTTTTAATTTAGAGTATAAAATTAGAATTAAGGAAGTAAAATATTATATATTGCCTCTTTCTCATTAACCTGCTAAATTGAACGGTTTACCTTCCTCGTGTTAGTCACGATATTTGAATTAATAATTTTAATAATTTATCTTTTTTTTAATCCTGAAACAAATTACGAAGATAAGGAATCACATTTGGATGGCCCAGTCATATTACAGAAAGCCCTAAAAAGTCTCCTTATGAATCAAAATTTATTTCTACAACCGAAGAAAAAATTGTTAGCCGAACGAGAGTTTCGAACCCGACCTCGGAAAATTCTCTTACCAACTGAGCTTATCGGCTCATAATAATTTGTCCAAAATTTTTATTTACATATAAATTTATTCTTCAGTTGAAATAAAGTAAATGGCCCATGCAGGTTTCGAACCTGCGACCTTCGCGTTATTAGCACGACGCTCTAACCAACTGAGCTAATAGGCCGATGCAAACGCTTACAATATTCTTTAAAAGTCTAAACTAAATAATCACGTCATTTTTTTTATGCTCGTCTTCTGCTCTGTGGTTACCTTACATTTAATACGATTAATTTAGATTTATTTAGTTATGTGAGAAAAAAAAAACATTCAAAGCTAATTTTCAATACGATGATAATCACCAATTGACAACTAATTTTGAGTTTGAGAGCAACATATTATCCATTATTTACAGATAAATTAATCTACCCAATCTCGTCTACGAATTTAATATCAGCCAATTATCTCAGTTGTTTAAAACGTAGTACTAATCAATAATTTTTTTTTCTTTTAGGAGCCTTCCATTAATATAACTTGCCAATTGCCCATTTCAGATAGAATTTCATTTAAAACAAATTATTAATTACTCGCACAATTTCTTCTTCCGTAGATCCCATGCAGCACGAGTTGAACCGCCGCAAATCCCACTCCCAGCGCATTCGGAATCTAATTAAATTCCAACCGAATTAACTAACTTATTCCAGCTTAAGAATTAGTTAAAGCATATTTAATTAATTAATTAATTACTAAGATGAAGTGGTCCAGCTGGATGGCGGCGTAGATCAACCAACAGAAGCTGTTGAGGAAGGCGGCCGCCGACAGCGAGAGCGGCATGAACTCCACGCTCCTCGTACGGATCACCTGCCTCTGCGCTAATCACTTCGTTAGCCACTAATTAATTCCTCAATTCATGATTTAGTTCGTACGCACCATAACGGACAACGGAGCGGCGTACATGGCCGTGCCGAACACGACGCAGAGCACTCCGGCGACGAGCCTCCGGCTGTCGCCGTGCAGGGCCGCCAGTAGGAGCCCCGCGACGCCGCCGACGAAGACGAACTCTCCGACGAGGGCCGCCAGCGCGCGGAGCCGGGCCCCTCCGGCGGAGAAACCCAGGAGGACGAGGACGTAGGCGAGCTCGATGAGGAAGCCGGCGCCGTTGATGGTCAGGATCAGCGTGCCGTGGGGTGCACCTCGGGGAGGCCGTACAGCACCCACAGCATGCAGTTCAGCATCGCGCAGTGGTAGGGCACCGCCGAGAACTGCTCCACGCTCCGGCGGCCGTAGATGCTGTAGATCGTCGGACTGGCAACACCAAACAAAACAGAACAAATGGATGTCGGCGGGAACAATATAATTTCGATCGCTATCGTAGTTAACTGAATATTACGTACGCCGGCGAGAGGAACAGCACCAGAGCCGTCACATTCCCTGGATCAAAGTAAAACGATTGAAGAAACAGAGTAACAATTACCTACTTCAAAAAAAAACTGAATCTCGATTACCGACCTACAATTCCAATGACTGTGCGAACAGTGTCGGCTGAAGGAGTCATGGTGATCAGTAATGGTGGGACGACAAATGCATGAGTGAAGGCATTGGGGCTTGTTTAAATAGGCAAGTGAGTGATTGACTTAACTCAAATGTAGGTATGTGGTAGGTAAGTGGTGAGGTGAATTAACTAGCTGGTGTTTAACTTGGGCACAAAAGTCTCCTTGGGGTTTCCTTTTGAGAAGGATCAAACCGTGTGCAAGGGTTTCCTTTCAAGCTCCTCCAACTCCCTACTATCATTTATCATCCAACTCAATTATATGAGTAGATTTGTGTTTGATTAACCAATGTAGTTAGACAAACAAATTTAATGATGGGATGATCATGCACGATTTGTGCATGACATACTTTCATCTTTTAGTTGTGAACATGCAAAGAGTGCTTGATTTTGAGATGGAGGTTGGAATGGATGGTTATTTTTCTTTCTTTTTTCTGACAATAAAGTTTAATCTCTGATTCTCTTAATAATTTCTCTGAATAATTTCTTTCAAAAATATTTTAATATCCAACAAGTATTAATTGCTTTATTCCTACATTTAGAGAGCAGATTTGGACACTTGATTTCCCAACACTTGTTGCTATCACCTCCAAAAAAAAGAAAGGAAAAAAGAAAAGCCTTGATATTTATCATAGCTTGATCTGAACCTTGTTGCTATCAGTTGAACGATGGTTCTTGTAAAGGTGCAGTCACCAGTTCTTGTGCATTTATCTCATGTAGGAGGAGGTGATGATCAAAGCTAGGGACCCTTTCCACCTGGCTTGCCTTTCTTTCGGTCATGTTTGGGGTTTGGTCCTCCATTGTCATAATCTAGGATGAACTCTTGCAGAGCCCTTCTCATGTGCACATACTGAGAAAGAAGAAGCAACAAGAGTATTTGAATCATGTTTCACATGCTCCATGATCTAGTAATGTAAGATCTAGTACCTTGGTCATCATGTAGGAATGTTGAGTTCCACCTTCACGACTTCGAATCAAAGGCATCATACATAAAGATGTCTCAAAGAGGAGAATTAGCACAAGGATAGCGAAGTAGGCTTTCAGTCTAAATGCCATGGTTGCTCTTCTCAAGGAGGGCTTTTGAGGGGATTCAACAAGGAAACAAGGTCTCTTTTATGGTTGGCAAGTGCAAACTTTTCACATGGTCCATTAGCCACGACTGACCTGCACAGTTATCATGAAATCCATTAGTTTAGCTGGAAGTCAACTGCACTGACTCAGCGACTTAGAGGAATACTGCTTGAGTGTCTGTTATCCACCAAAACAACAGTCATTGGATCACTATCAAAATAGTTTCGTCCTCCCAAAAGGCCGTGAAAGTTGACCTTTGGCCAAACTATAAAAAATAAAGTTCATGCAAGGGATATGTCAAGCTTATTTAGTACCCTAGGAATGCACTATATATCAAGCTTAAGACGTGGTGTTTTTTTGTTGGCTACGGTGAATATGCAACAAAGCATCTCAGAGGCAGTTGAAGAAGAACCACACAAAGTGGAACAAGCAAAAAAACTTACTTGTGTATCGTTGGTCACTATGTTGGTACTCCTTCACTATTCATGCTGGTGTGTTTTCAATCTTTCCTGTGGAAACACTAAACTGTTATAGTTTAGTTGAATGGATGATTCTGAAAATGGATCTCACATACCTTTTAGGTGAAAGGGCCAAGTGAATTAACTTACTCGAATATCACAGATGAGTTCTTTGTTAAACTGTCCATGAATCTTCAGATATCATGAACACAGCTCCTCTTGTCTGTTTCCCAGCCCCTTGCATCACAGTACTAATATACTAACTGAGAAATTGTAAATTCAGCAAGTTTATCGCTGCACGCCAACAACCTTTCAGTTCTCAGGAATAAAACTCTGTATGATAGCAACTTTGATAGCAAATACAAGCCGGAGCAATTCAGTTCCAGATCAAAACATGGAATAAGCAATAAGATCTATGAAATATCAGCCATAACTGGGCAATAATTATACAGACAAAAGGTCACAGTGCTTGTGCCGATCATTCATCATCAATAGCAAATATTTACACACGGTTAGCAGCACTTCATCATTATCGCGTCATCGATGCGCCGTGACAAGCGTCTCCACGAAGCGCAACCCGTCAAACCTCGGAGTGAATCTTTCTTCGGTAGTCGCTGACGGCGGCCGTAGTCGCTGCTGTTGTTGCTGCGACGCCAGCTCCTGCTCCAGACAAATCAAATATGCGTGGAATGGTGTTAGTTTGACGGAGTCCATAACACCAAAACACTTGTAATTACCTGGCAACTTGGGAGGGCGTGGGGTTTGGCGTCAGAGAGGGAGGCGGTGGAGTAGGAGGCTGCAGCGGTGATCACCGTCGAAGCAACCGTGACAGCGCCAGATCCCTTCATGCCTGTGACGGATTGAGCAGGGAAACAGTGATGATGTATAAATATTATGAAGACTCATCAGAAGAAGAAGAAGAATCCAACTGACTTGAATTATAATCACAATTATTATTTTTTTTGAAAAAATAGTTTATTTAAGTGGCAGAGAGATTGATTTTGATATTAAAAAAATTGTGGAAAATATCCGAGCCATCCATTTCTGCAGTGGACGAAGAGGTAGCTACGTTGGCACGCTCATCGTCTCATGTAGCAGAAACATTTAAAACTATAGCATTTTTTACATGTAGATTACATATTGATTTTTAACATCTAATTCCCCCAAAAAAAACCCTGCAAAAATAAGTAGATTGAAACAAATAAAAGAGGAAGGCAGAGGAAACTGAAAATTTTCTCGTTAATTAATTTCTGGAAACTCTACAGCAAAGGGGAATGACAAGTAGAATTACAAACTTGAATGTCTTGGCATGCATTTGATCTACACTAATATTCAGGACTGTTAAACAATTGCCATCTAGGCTTCATGAAACCTCATGGGTTAATATCGTTCAATGAGATCATTGCTTCAGCCAATCAAATAGCCTGATCGTTATTGATCAAGCATACAATTTTGGGCCACTATCAAATCCGAAAGATCTCGTACCTGGCAATGATTGGAATGCATTTTTCATACCCTTTGAAGCTGCTTCATTCACAGAAAAGAAGGGATGCATCTCTTCGACAGCATCTAATCTCAACTTCGGTTCATCTACCCAAAACTATACATGCCCGAGTATGCGCCATGTTTTGAGTCTTTTTTCATGCTTTCTTTTCTCTGAGGAACCATAGTTCTTCGCGAGCGAGAAAATTCAAATTTCTTTATCTTGGTTTTGCAGGGCCAGGAGATTGGTTCAAACCATAAGAGGAGAACTTGGGGCAATCAAACTTCACAATATCAGTTCAGAGTGCAAGCCTACTGTAGTCGGCCTTGCTGTACAGAAACCGGCGGCCGAATGTTGTCCTCCTACAAAAGATTAATATTGTCCTTTACTCAAAGAGATGCAAAATACTATAATTGTAGACAAATTTAGAAACAAGAGCAAAAAAGTTTTTTTCTGCAAATTTCAACTCAGATGCATTTATTTGATTGTCTTGAGTTATGGGGTACCCAATCACAACGATACATATAAACGTAGTAAGTATTACTTTAGAATGTAAATAATCATCATGTTTATGATATTGAGTTGAGTGTTTACTTACTCCAATCTTAGTCACACAACGGCAACAAGAACATCTTACTGATGGAGCTCCATATGGGTACATCAATAGGACAGAACATTTGCCACACTTCACATTGCCAACCTGATGAGCTACAGATAATACAGTTTCTGTTAATAAGTCGAGTTGTAAAAAATAATGAATCGATGCAATAAACAATGAATTGATAGCAAATGCCTAAATCAACTGAATTAAAATTGCAAAAGCAAGTCTTATACCTTCTAGCACAAGATTGATTGTCTGACAGCAAGCACATTGAACATAAATTGCACCTCGAGCATAAGAAAGCAATTGCCGACAATTTCCGCATACCATTTGACCCATTTCTGGATTGAATATTAAAAATCATGAATGTAAACATGTTAAAAAACTGAACAATTTCCATGAAATCATTTTTTTCCTAATAACATCAGCTTATGATGTTGATGAACAATATTGTAAATAAAAACATGAGGATAACATTTACCATAAAGCAATGTTTTCTATGGTAAATCTGTATGCATCAAAACTCATTAAGCAAAAATTGAAGTGAAGATAATAACAAGTTAATGCGCAAAAAGTATCCAGTAAAGTGGAAGTCATGTGCATGTTGATTTAAATTCGCTCAATAATTAATTACTGGCAGTTAGACAGCTAGCTGAAAACGAGCTGATTGAACCAAACATTTTCTAGGAGACTTTGAGCACTGATATTAGATATTTTCAACAATTCCGCTAACCACATGATGAATTGCCAAAGTATATTAACTTCAAGATTAAGTTAATTAATCATGATATGTTCATGAATCATGAATCGCACTCCCCTAAGGAAGATGTCAATTGCCTGAAAATAATATCCAATACATCTCTTAATTTCTAGCCAATTGAATTGGAGTCCACCTAAAAGAGGAATAAGTAGGCTGCCATAGAGTTCCAATGCTTTCGTTGGCAATTCCATGATTTTCTGCAGCACTATAATTCTCAGACAGCATGATCCAATTTGACCTTATCACAGAACCCACGCACCAATAGGACTTAAATTAGGGAAGCAAAAAATGGAAAAAAACAGAGGTTCTTCGCTGTATTTCAAACTATAGGTGGAGCATTTAGGTTATATATTCACAAAAGCTAGTTTTTTCAAACTATTATCATTGTTGTCTACTCCAACAAGCAGATTATGGTTTCCAGCTTTCATTGAACTGAGAATTTTGCTTCGAATTCAATCTAAACGAAGGCAAAGAAAACTGACCTGGAGATTGCACAGGTGGAGGTTGAGGTTCAGCAGCGACTTCGAACGAGGGTGGAGCTTCGTCGGGCGGGATTCTCACAGAATCCATTTCCCTTCGGCTTCCGCCCAAGAGGAGCATCTCCATCTCTCCCATTGACTGGGTTCCTCTCCGCCGACTCCCACCCAGGGGGATCTTCGTCAGGGCCAGTCACTGGATCCCTTTCCTTCGGCCGCCGCCCGAATGGAATATCGTCGTCTGGGTAGCACACTGGGTGATGCGGAGCTTCTGCGACTGCGGCACCACTCGCCGTGTCCCTTTCCTTCGGTGCCCATCCAGGCGGAACATCCTCGTCTGTGACATCCATCGAGTCCCTTGCCTTCGGTGCCCATCCAGGCGGAACGTCCTCGTCGGCGTCGCTCATCAAATCCCTTTCTTTCGGCTCCCAACCAGGCGGGACATCTTCGTCTTCCCCACTTATCGAGTCCCTTAGCTTCGGCTCCCATCCAGGTGGCACATCTTCGTCTTCGTCGTTCATCTCCTTCGTCTCCCTCCGCCCGGGCCGAACATCATCTTCTGGGCAGCTTCCGGGATGTTTTGGCATCGGCTTCGAATGTGGCGCCGCATCTTGAACTTGGCCAATCATCGAGCACCTACCCGGCGGATTCCAACCTGGCGCTCGGGCCACAGCCTCCCATCCCGGCGGAGGATCATCGCCATCTGGGTCAACCATCGAACGCCTCCCTCGTGCCTTCCGCACGGGCAGTGCGTCTTCGTCCTCGCAGCTCCTCGTAGACGCGCAATCCCCTCCAGGCGGAGCATGGTCTGATTTCACATCCTTCATTTCCCACCCGGGCGGAATTTCATCGTCCTCTCCGCCCATCGGATCGTCTTCCGACGGCCGGCACGTCGAAGCCATACCTTCCCACCCAGTAGGCACACCATCCACTGGATCACTCATCGGAAGTCCGTCACAGAGGTCCACCGCTATCAAACAAGAGCAAAAAAACCTCCGCCGCCGCCGCGATCGAGCACCGCAGCTCACCGATCGGCACGAGCATCAAATACACGATTACGACTGGTTCGATCGGCCCATCTATCCGCTAAACAGCCCATAACCTAACTTGCCGAACAAAAATTCGTCGGCCCAATTACCCCAAAACTAATGAAAACCATAAAATTTGTTTGTTTTTTTCTTCGTAGAAATCAGAATACAACGAAATCTCAGAACCCTAATTTGCTACCAAATCCCTTCAGATTCTGATAGCTGACGAAGAATGATACAATTTATCTCCATTTGAAGCTTCTTGATTCACCCCAATCGGATGAGCAGCTCTACAGCCACTGTCACGCCAGGGCTGCATACAGGATCTGATTCCAAGTGTCCGGAACGCCGGCGAGGCACCAGTGGCTGCAGTCGATCCCTTCATGGTCTCCGCTGTACGCCGACGGGTGCCCGTCCTTCCGAAGCTGCGAGAGAAGAGTTATGTCGAGCAAGAACACCGGCTTCGACACGCCGCTCAGCACGCTCTTCACCACGGCCTGCGCCGGCTCCGGACCGCCCGGGTACGTCGATCCGCTCACCGGCTGCGTCTGCCTATCGCAATCCTTTGAGCTCCCGCCGCCCCATTCATTCGCCTGGTAATGGGTAGGAGAGATGCCCTGGAAGAAGACTCTGGTCGTGGCAGGATTGACGTTGGCGTCGACCCATCTGGCCCAGGTGGTGAGACCCTTCCCGAAGGCCTCCAGCCGGTCCATGTCTTTATACCTCTTCCCGCCGTATTCGATGTAGTCCCATCTGCGTTCACGCACCCACAAGGTTAATTTCGCCGGAATCAGCAACAGAAAAAGCAAGACGACGACGAACTCCATCGATCGATGGATCACGTACGGTTGGCTCTTTCCTTTGTGAGTCCACCAGTGCCAGCTGTTGAAGATGAGCACGTCCGCCACCGTCCAAGCCGACCCGGATCGGATCGATTCGAGCTTGAGCACGCGGCCGTCGGGTTCCTTGACGATGTCGACCAGGTAGGTGGTGTGGTAGCGCATGACCGACACTCCATATTCCTGCATGTCGATCTTGTTCGTTAGCTGCCGTCGCGTTCGTGTACATTTAATTAATGTGCTTTGTTGGCTACGGTAGGTGGACGAAAGCAACTAGGCAAGCAAGAACAAGAGGAACGACAAGCTTCGCTGTCGCCCATCATTAGCTGGCCATCCCCACTGGAGAAGAGAGAGACCTGAAACGTGATGGTGGAGAGAGGGAGCGAGTTTCTGAAGCTCGTCTTGGCGTTGGGCACGGCGGCGTGGAGCATGCAAGCCAGAGAGAGCCACTGGTTCTGGCTCAGCGAGTCCCCCACGAACATGATCTTCTTCCCTCTGTACTTCGTCAAGAAATCCAACCCGTTGAACCTGAATCAATCGCTAGCTCGAAGTCAGAGACAAATTCAATCGGGAAGCTAGCAAGCGCGATGAGCATCGCAGGATGGCGAACCTCGGGAGGCTGCACAAGTCGGGGTTCCACCGGTACTTGAGGTAGTCCCTGTCGGGCCGGCCGTAGCGTTGGCAGTCGAACTCGGGGTCGATGAAGGGGCAGGCGGCGGAGTCGTAGGCCGGGTACGACTCGTCGTACACCCAGCTGCCCTGGAACAGGTTGCAGCTCACGCCGGCGGCACGCGTCCTCCGGCCTCTCGCCGTCGCGGCGGCGGCAAAGCCATTGGCGCCGTCGGGGAGAGACGCGGCGGCGGAGAGCAGAAGGGAGAGGGCAGCGCCAAACCAGAGGAGAAAGGTCGAAGGAGCTCTGTTCCCCATGGAAACAGAGTAGGAATGCGGTGGTTGCGGCGATTAAGGTGAGATTTATATTTATAAGGTATTTTGTGGTCCATGCATTTTTGACGTCACAATTACGATAAATGAACCAATCAAAGGTAAAACCAGATGCAAATTCGATAAATTTAAAAATTAAGAAGGTGTTCTTCAGAAGAGATTCTTTAATAGCAATCGGCGGAGCTGAAATCTAGTCACTGGCGATCTGTTCGATGTATATATATATATATATTTTTAAGAACCAAATCTATCTTTTGGAGTGCAAGGTTTGTACTTTTGCTTACGACAATGTTCGATCCAAACAAAATATGCAGCTATGGATTCCACGAGATGTCTTTCTTACTGCTAATATTTTACTGAGCATTCGATGGCATGCTTCAATCATCGACCATCATATCTCCTGTCCCATTCTATACCGAACACACCATGTGTATGCAATAATGCGACTCGTTGCTAAATCTTTCCCTCGATCAATGATTCCATAATGATATTATCGTTTTTCATTTTCTCACCATCACGAGAAAGACTTGCAACCTGCCATGCAAGGCACGGAATTAGCTACACTTCCAACAATTAGTTGAAGTTAAGAGCTTCAAAAAGGGCGTCGACAGAGACGTCTGTCTTGACAAGGATGCAGCGCCAGCTCTACTTATTTTTGCCTATGTCAACGCATTGCTGGATCGCATATTTGTTAATCCTGTCGCGAAGCGAGGTGACGATCTCAAAGGTCGGCTGGTCTTCCGGGTGGCACGAGCTGGGGAGGTGGCAATGACCTAGCGGCGCCCCGGCTTGGCTATGCAAAACAGCGACCGTCAATAAATCCGCCGGGGGTTTCCCCGGTCAGGCATTCAGACGGTCAAGTCAATATCCGCGGGCGCAATAATGGAAGTGAATTGAAATGAGGCAGTAGATTAGAGAGCTCGCGCGTGCATACCTGCGGTAGGGGAGGCAGAGTTTATATAGCGGGGAGGACTGACAGCCCTTGTCCACGATTGACGAGACAAGGATGTGATACCTGTCAGCCCGTACGAGAGTATTAAGGAGCTGCACGACGGGGCGCGGGGTGCTTAGGCAGTACGATAATACTGGATTGGCGGACTGGCCGCGAGATGTATCAGAGCCGAGTAAGGCGTGCAGTATTCCGACATCAGAGTCATACCCTGGTTCTGATAATATAGGGGGCCTAGGGACGAAGTAGTCCAGGCCCTGAGCGCCGACCGGTAAGTCCGGGTGTCGGCCACGCGTTCGACTGGGAATGTTGAGAGACAGGATATGGGGGTTTGCCGATACATGCCTAACTGACTCTGTCAGCTATCCGATTCATGTGGTGCGATGGAGCGTGGGCCGCCACGCGTCCAGCTGGAGCGCACTACCTGGATCTAGGTCGGGAAACGGGTCGAGGTGACTGGATCAGGAGAGACTAGGGGTCGGCCCGACCGACCTTGCTCTTTGCTGGTCGAACAATGCCCCGGGGTCTTCTGGCCTTGGGGTGACGTCTCTGCCGAACCATCTGATAGACCTTTGTGGTGCCAGATTGGCTGGCTGAACGGGTCGGCTTACTCGTAGATATGACCGGGATCATTTGCATTGTATTGAGTAGTGCTGAAACAGTTAACTTTATTAAGGACGAGTATTCGATTAAAATTGAATCGAATATACATAGTAATTTATTGTGCCGGCCCAAGAACAGACCAATGTTATTGGGCCAATGAATGTGATCTGTGCAGAGTCGGACATTATTCAGCAAGGCAAGCTCTTGGAACTGGAAGTGGCCGCCAGAGTCTTCAAACGAGAGAAGTCCTCCGGCGCATGAGCTCTCCTCGTGATCACCTCCATATTCCTGTCCAGACTCTGCTTCACCATCCTCCTCACCGCCTTCTTGCACTCCCTCAGCTGTCGCTCGCAAGTCGGCGACGAGTCCGCTGAACTCGGTAACTCCTCCGGCTGCGGCCCGGAATGCCCTCGAATTCCCTCCCTTCCCTCGTTCTTGAACCACTGCAGCATCTTGAGCGCCCTCTTCCGCGCCAGAGGAGATCCCAACAACGCCACCTCCAGCGCCAGTTGCACTATCCCCAGCTCCGCCATCCTCCTCCTCTGCTCGTTGCTCCGGTGAGCCACCACCATCAACAGGTACGCGGCGAGCTCTTGGCACTTGGGCTCGTCCTCCCGCGCCATGGCCTCCATTAGAGCTCCTACGGCGATTGGGTCGTCCGCGATGGCTCTCTTGCCTGTTTCGCTCAGCATTAAGTTGCTCAGAGTCGACAAAGCGGCCGCCGCGCCGCCGCCGCCGAAGACTCTGTTCTGGGACAACTTGAGGAGTTCGCGAACGGCTCCGCTGGAAACGATGGCTTTGATGTTCTCCAGCTTCGTGGAGAGGTTGTAGAGCGCGGCTGCGCAAGCGAGCTTGGATTGCTTTGTCGTTTGATCGGAGTCGAGGATTTGGATTAGAAAAGGCAGCATTTGCCTCGCGTCAATTGGGAATTCGGTCTTCGCGAGGGAGGAGACTGATGAGAGCAGGGGAGCCAAACATTGGTTCATTCCGAGCTCCTCGGAGGAGTTGCCCTTGGCCCGCCGTCCCAGTTTGACCAGCAATCCGGCCTCCACGATGAGCGCCTTGTTCCTGAGAAAACAAAATTCAGTCAAACAGCAAGTTTGGCGAGATTGCACTCCGACAAGTCGACGAAATCAATCAACGTTGGTCAACGTTACTTGAATGCGCCGTGAGCTAACTCCTCGAGCGTTTCCACCACCAGCCTCCGGCGATGCTCGTCCTTCAACTCCACGACCATCGCCACCATCGGCGGGATCACTCCTAGCGCCGCCATCCGCCGCTTCGCCTGTGTATCCCCGGCCGCCACCTTCTTGATCTCCGCCACCGCCGCCAGCTTCATCTCCACGCCCTCGCCGAAGTGAAGTTGCTTCACCGCCGCCCGCGTCCTCGCCGCCGCCGCTTGTTCTGCAATCACTCCGCCGCTCTCCTCCATCACTCAATCAAACACGCTCTGATTTGTGCAGCTTTATCAAATCTATAATGTGTATTAGGTAGTCGACAGCATCGACCACTGCCAATAGAGAAATGGTGGATGAATCAAGCAGTCTGGGAGAACATGCACGCATACATAGATCTGGGTATCAATCAATTCAAGCACGAGCAGCCTGCCGAATCACTGACTTGGCGTGCAGAGAAATTAGGTGGAATTGGCCGAACAGATATAGATCGGGGGGAATTATTTTGGAGGAGGTTGGAAGGGAGTGGTCGGCTGGTGGCGCACTGAGAACTCGATTAAGAATTGGAGCTGCGATGGAGACGCTAAGCGGCTCCCTCACCTACGTGTGTCGCACTATACGTGATTTCTCTCGTAGTTGTGAAACATGAGCCCGGAGGATTGTTCTGATCCCTTAATTATGGAGGAGCGATTATATACAATGTAAATTTAGAACAACCCTAAACCCTAAAATTTAACTTGATATTTTTTTTTATATACATTCGATTATCGTTCGAATATTGTTGTCGCCCTTTGATCATCATCCTGAATCAAACTATATCTTGAGGGGCACGATGAATCCATCGAGGATCGCTATAATTGAAGTACCACATCATTCACGTTAAATTTCACATTGTAAATTTATGTTGTGTATTATTTTCTCTATTGACGAGGTTTTGCCAATCTCGGACGACTGGTCCGTCCTCACGAAAACTTTATGTCGGTCGTCAGGGTAAATCGGGAAGCGCTCGCAGTGGACGGTCTAGAAGTCCAACATCCCAAGATTCGCGCCCCATTTGAAAGGAATTTTTTTGTAAATACGTCGTAGCTGAGAATCGTATCGCGGATTTCTGAGATATCGACTAGTCATCCTATGTTGTGTATTATTTTTAAATGATTACAGAGGTTTTTTCAACCTTTGGCGACTGGCCCGGCGCCATGAAAATTTCCTATGGACCCCTAGGGTAAATCGGAAAGCGCTTGCGGTGGGCGGTCTAGAAGCTCAGCGTCCCAGGGTTTGCGAAAATTTTTTGTAAATACGTCGTAGCTGAGGATCGAATCGCGGATGTATGAGATAGTGACTAGTCGTCCTATATTGTGTATTATTTTTAAATGATTAACGAAATTTTTCTAACCTTAAGCAACCGGTCCGGCCCCACGGAAGTTTCTCACGGACCGCCAGGGTAAATTGGGAAGCGCTCGCGGTGGGCGGTTTAGAAGCCTAGCGTCTCAGGTTTCGCGAATTTTTTTTTTGTAAATATGTTATAGCTGAGGATCGAATCACAGATGTCTGAGATAGTGACTAGTCGTCCTATGTTGTGTATTATTTTTAAATGATTAACGAGGTTTTTCCAACCTTGGACGATAGGTCCGGCCCCACGGAAATTTCTCACGGACCGCTAGGGTAAATCAGAAAGTGCTCGCGGTGGGTGGTCTAGAAATCTAACGTCTTAGGGTTCGTGCCCTATTTAAAAGAAAAATTCTTATAAATACGTTGTAATAGGGGATCGAAATATGAATATCTGAAATAGCGATTAGTCATTCTATCGCTGTACTGTAATCCCGGGGCGTGTATTATTTTTCAATTACGGAGCTGGTTAAGGTGTTTGTGGCCTTGGATTGATGAGCTTAGTGATAATTAACAGTCCCTTTCACGTGCCTGAGAAGTCGGTCAAAGCACTCATCGGTAACGCTGGATGACTCCGCTTGCTTGCATCTCTACTGTCCATTAGTTTTAGGTCATCGAATCAAATCAGAAGTTTGCTAACTAATAAGTTTGGTGGGCCCCTTATCAACTAACATACGCCAAGTGGCGGGGGTGCCGAAACCCAGAATCAGGAAAAGGTCTTCCGGATATACAAAGATTCCAAATGGGCGAGAGATTTAAGATGAGATCTATCGCCAACCCCTTGGAAGCTTCTTGGGGGCACGCCTTCAGTTGGATCCCACGTCAACTCCCACAAATTATTCGATGTTTTTTTTTCACCTCCGCGTGATCCATATGCCTGAAAACGAGAATGATAAGGGTTCAAAACATAAGATGAACGGGGACAATCCTCATGGTCACCGAATCCTAATCAGCATCCCACCATCCCCTGCAACTAATGCCCCTGCATGAGCTGCCGCCGGCCTCCTCCCGTCAACATCACCGTCGCTGGGGCGGCGCATGCAACTGCCGGTGAACGGAAAAGTGCTCCAAGGGCGAACTCACATGTCCAACCTGATCAACGCCGCCACTGACGACCCCTGCCGCCGGTCAGGATCCCCGTCTCCCTCTGCCCTTGCAATTCTCGCAGTCTGGGCCTCGATCCAACTGCGAGAGCCCAATCTGAATAACCAAAAAGATGGAACCGCGATTTTAAAAGTCTTCCAGCCCAAAAATAACGAGAGCAGTATTTCTAATCATATTAAAAAGAAGCTTTCTATAAAAAAAAAATCTACTAATAAGTCCCCCGGCTAAACCCGCAAAATGGATCAACTCGGAGCAAAAAAAGTTATGATACGTACAGTCAAAATGAATACCTAAGTGAAAAATTTAACCATCAATCAACGACACGTTCGACGTTCGATCGTCGATCGGACACCATCGGCGGCCTTCGGCCGCCGCCCTGAACCAAACTATACCCTAAGGGGCACAATGAACCCGTCGGGGGTCGTTACAATTGTGATCTCGCATCATTCATCGTCGATCTCGACGGGGTTCACTGTTGTCGGTGCTCCCGATGAGTTCACCTTCTCTCAAGGTATAGTTTGATTCGGGATGGCGATTAAAGGTCACCGGTGGTGTCTGATTGACAATCGGACATCGGATGTGTCACTTATTGACGAACAAATTTTTCACTGAGTATTCACTTTTACTATGCGAATCATTTTTCTGCAGCAAAATAAGATGGGCATTTAATAGGATGGGACGAGCCGACTTATCATTTTGATAGATTCGAAGATTTCCAATCCAACCTAATTTAAGATAATTATAAGTTACTTAAACGGGTCAATCCACGAGCCCAGAGCCCATAATATAGTTACTGATGGTTACATCATTAAAGTAAAATTGTTATCAATGTTTATTAATACAAACGCTCGTTTCGATTAATATTAACAACAATATCAAAATCAAATGATAATATGTTGTGAAATAAATTCTTGTAAATGTTAGTAACATATGTCTAAAGTAAGTAAAAGAACGAATGAGGAAGAGTATGAAAGAGTGTCTTCCTATCTTAGCATAATAAATTTTGATTAAAAATCTATTTTCTTTCTAAGTTATTAATCACCAACAAATTAAGAACATGTCGCTTTTAAATAAATAGATAAAATTTTAATATATTCTTGATCCGGGCGAGCGGTTTTTTATCAAAGATGAGAGTTCGGTCGGAGAGAAACCCGGTTCAACCCGGCTCGAGGATAACAGAGGTCAGGGCGAGTAGAAGCTCAAGTCGGAATCAAGTTCACCCTAGGCCATGCTCTCGGGGCCGATCTCCCGAGGTCGAGCGATAGAGGCTGAGCTCTCGAGGTCGGCCTCCCGAGGTCGAGCGATCGAAGCCGAGCTCTCGAGGCCGACTTCCCGAGGTCGAACGGTAGAGGCTGAGCTCTCGAGACCGACCTCCCGAGGTCGAGCGACCGGGGCTGAGCTCTCGAAGCCGACCTCCCAAGGTCGAGTTATCGAGGCCGATCTCTCAAGGCCGACCTCCCGAGGTCGAGCGATTGAAGCCGAGCTCTCGAGGCCGAGCTCCCGAGGTCAAGCGATCGAGGCCGAGCTCTCAAGGCCGACCTCCCGAGGTCAAGCGATCGAGGCCGAGCTCTCGAGTCTCATTCCTCGCAAGGCTCTGTCAGAACTCTCCGTTAAGAGGCGCCGTCATCAGCCGACGTGGCCACCCAACATTAATCAGGGGTAGGATTACAGGTTGGCAGACTGCTGTGTCAGTCTCACTCCGCCGCTAAGGCATCCAATTAATTAACCTAACCTCTGACTAATTCCTGATGGGATGTGACCGTTCGCACGTGGAAAGACCCTATATAAACTTCATTTGGTCTCTGGAAAAAGGAGGGCGGCCATTCGCAACCACACCTCTATATCGTGAGTTCTGTTCTGATCCAAGCCGAGTGACCAAGTCGGGTCCCCACTAAGCCCGAGTCCAACCTCTCGAACTATAACAGGCCGGGTTCACTTGGTTAAGCCGAGTCAGCCGAAGGAGAATCGATCTTCGCTTGTCGACAGGATCAATTCTATTTCACTTAATTCAAATTAAAAGCTCTCACTTTTCCTCTTTTCTAACATTCTTTTTATTTAATATTTTGGTAAAACGTCAATGCATGAATTGAACAATTGGTGACTTTGCAGCAGTTTGTTAGTTAGTAAAACAAGCGATCCCCGTCAGATACACGAGAGACTGTCAGAGAGAGCACATGCGCCTCCACCACCTCCCCAGAATTATTGACTCCTGCATGGCGACGCGCCGACGCCACGATCTTGTACGGGTACCCAACTAACTCCACCGCTCAAGCAGATCAGACGGCATATTCTGTGCCAGAGGATTCCTCTCTCGTTTATTCTACGCTCAACGACGTTCTAAGATATAATTTTATTCGGGATGAAAATCAAAGATTATCGATAATATCCGATCGATAATTGGATGATTATCGAATGATTCATCGACCATCGTTGACGAGTTAGACAGAAAAACAGAGACCTTTTGTGGGAAAGAGGATCCGATCTCATCCGACCTCCGTAGATCAGACGGGATCCTCTATCCCAAAGAATTCCTGTCCCGCTTGTCTCACACTCGTCGACGATGACCGATGAGTCGTCCGATCGACTCGTCATACACTATTAATAATTTTTTTATCATCATTCTAAATCAAATAATATTCTGGAATAATGGTGAATTAATCGGAATCGTCGTATTACAATCTCGTCGGATTCGAAGATAAATGCCGCGAAATCGCAATTGCGACGATATCCAACGGGTTTATCGTACACCGAAGGTATAATTTTGTTCTGGGCGGCGGTCGGAGACTATTGATAGTGTCCGATCGACGATCGGATGACTCGTCGGTTATCGTCGACGAGTGAAATAGAGGGACAAAGATCCTGTGTGGCACAGGAGTCTGACCTCCACACAGATCGACCCTCAACACTTAATTTTCAATTCCACGGAAATTTATAAGGGAAAATTTGATAAAACTCTCCCTAATCTCAAACTCACCTTTGCATGCAGTCCCCATCCGAAAATTCCTTTGCATGCACTCCCTAATGGGATAGACAAGACAGTTTTGTGTGTTATTTTTTTATCAGTATAAAAGAGTAAAAATTCTGTATATATTGTAAAGATTTGAATATAAATTACTTGAGATCGAGTATTAATTTAAGAAATTTGAGTATTATTTATAAAAATTTGAGTATACATTGTTTCAGTATATTATAAAAATTTCAATATACATAATAAAAATTTAAGTATGAATTATTTTAGATTGAGTATTATTTAAAGAAATTTGAGTATAAAATTTAAAATTTTGAGTATATGAGATTGCATCCACCACATCAAAATTTTCACATGAGGGATAACCGAAAGGGTATATCAAATTTCTTAAATTAATACTCAATATTAAATAATTTATATTCAAATTTTATAATATATACTAAATTTTTATTTTTTTATATTTAATAAATTAGGAAGTGGATTAAAAAATTTATCAAATGAGAGTACATAGAGATGAATTTGAAATTGAAGAGTTTTCTTCAAATTAACCGAATTTATAAATTAAGAAATATTACGTAACGGATATTCTACCGTTTTAATAATCTTGGACGAATCTATTAAAAAATATTTTAAAGATTAAGAAGATGACGTACAATTGTATCATGGCCTGGCACCGCCGTTCACGTGCCGAATTCGCGTACGTCTACGTGGAGCTGAGTCACGAATCGAATGACGTCTGCAATTTCGGTCCCGACGTTACGATTTGACCCGAGAAAGTAGGTGCGAATGTAGGGTCGAATTTCATTAATTTCATTAATATTTTTTTTGGATTTGGAGGATCGAACGTGGCGATGACGTGCCCGGTCGACGCCTTGTCATTTCGTCAGTTGAGTGGGGTCCGGCAGCAAGTTGAACGAGCGCCATCGCGATTCGCGAGGCCGTGGGGCCCTGGGCGGTTGGATACGGACTGACTCCCGGATCCGATCCAGAATTTTTTTCGGTGCGAATTAACAAATGTTTTTTAAAAAGATTTGGTTGAATAAATAATTTTTTTAATTGTGTAAATTAAAAAGATAAAAAACAAAGTAACAGTTTTTTTGTAATCATCAAACGTCAAACGAGCTCTTCTCTTTCTTTTTATTAATTAAAATAACGTAGAAGTCCTTTGAAAAATAATAAAATTTTCCTCACCTACAATATTAGATTGATTTTAATTTTTGACCAATCGATTTTAAATTTAAATCTCAATCAATAATATTTAAAACAATAATAGAGAACGTGAAATTATAATATGAAATTCAACGTAAATGACATGATATTTTTGTATATACGTTCGATTATCGCTTGGACATCGACGATAGCCTTCGACCGCCGTCCCGAACAAAACTATAACCTAAGAGACACGATAAACTCGTTGAAGATATTTACAAATAGAATGTCACGTCATTCACATTGAAAATTCACATTCTCCATCATTTTTATAATATTTATATTATAAATTTGCAACTATGAAACGATAATTTATATAACACATATTTGACCTCTTCATTTAAAATTCTTATTATAATAATTATGATTTTATAATTTTTATAACATAAAATTATTTTATCAATGTGAGATCGTAATAATTTAAATATTCATAATAACTACTTATAATAAAAATTTCTCTTTGTTCGTATAACTGCCCAAGTTGATTGAGATTTAATGCGTGATCATAAAATAATATTATTGAATACCTTTCTAGATTTTTTTGGCTAAGATCAAGTGTAGTATCTGTTCTTAACAGTTTAATATTTGATATATGAGTTATTGGTCCACTTTAATATTAAATTAATTTTTATATGGAAGATGATCCATCACAGTAGCTTGTTAGGGTTTTTATGTGTCGCCTGTGTATTGCACTATAGCACAAGTCTGACACACCCCTATCAAAACAAAATAAACTTTAGATCGTATCCATATCTACCATCCTTATAAAATTTATGATCGTCATTAATATCTTATATTATAAAAAATAATATTATATCTTATATTGATATGAATTCATGATGAAATAAAATTACTTTTCATTTTAATTTTTTATTTAATAATAAAAATTGCCTGCCCGTACCCCTATTTTCCCTTAACATTATAAAATACATATTTCTCACCTATATATCATTTTTAATGTATTGCCTTAAACACACCACCATACTTTTCAAATTTTATTGGCTCTCAGTAATTAATTAAAAAATAATATACCTCGAGAGATATAACATAATTAATCAATTGATTTTGGTATTATTTTATCAGTATTGTTGTGTTAACTATCCAATAAAAATATTTATTTGTTAATTCTTTTAAATTGAAAGTCGATGTTTATATATATCTTAGAAATTAAAAAAAAAATCTATTGGTGTATCATTTCTCTTTTATTATGAATATTAAAAATGATAAAATATGATTCATTCGTGCTACTGTCTTTCGAATTAGTAGGTGGTCATGAATAATGGATATGTTTATTGACGTTGAAATAATACTAGATCCTTGTGAATAATGGTAGACGTGTATATGACTATATTCTATTGATTGATATTATTTGTATTTACGACAATTTATCAAAGGGCGTATCCAACTATTCGTAATTATCGAAAGGAGTATCATAGTTTCTATTATACCAAATGACGCATCCCATATAGTGAAGTTACTTTTATACCCCTCCCGCCAAAGAATGACTTTATCAAACACAGTTTCGAGACAACCGAACCACTTTATCAATAAAATATTAATTTGTGGTTCGGATGGGTAGCAGTGGAAATTTTCTCCGTTCTCTCTCAGCGCAACAACGTAAATGGAAGTCCTTCATTTCGGATAAAAGCTCACTCTCAACCTCTCTCAGCGCAAGAACTCGCCTTCTTGCAGTCCTACGTGCCCTAGCTGTGATATAGTCGCGAGCTCATCCCCCGAATCCCTGCGGACAACCAAAACCTAGGCATTGCTCGAAAGCGTTTCTGTGTGAAACTGAGGTGGGTTTTAGTGTTAACGTTGAAGTGGAGACTGATCAGCATAATACACCAAGGGGTTAGGGTTTCTGCACGTTGGATTTATTTGATAATGTCAGGCAAAGGTCTGTAGGTGCTTCAGCGTCTTCTTCCTTGGCATTATCCACCAAGGTATGTTAGCGATATACTTAGGTCAAACCAGCATTGTTTGTCAACATGTTTAAAATTATTTTGCTGAATAAATTTGTACTGTATATAAACTGTAGGATTCAGATGACATTGGACAAAAATTACGTTGGTGCAGTGTTTTAGGCCACTTTAAACAATTTTTTGAAGAATTTGACATTTTAAATGATCGACACATTGCGAATATCAAAGGGTCGCCTTTCAGTTTTTTCCTGGACATACAAGAAATGCAGCATATCCGTGGAATTTTGGTTAATATATTTGAAAGTTGGGATTCAACCTCGCAAGGTTTTAAATTCTCAGGTAATAGTTTTAGTTATGAATTGTAGACAATATTTATAGTATCTATAGTAAGATAAGACAGTAATATAGATGACCTGAAATGATTAGTTTTTGATAAAGTTTAATCATTTCATTTTAGGGCTACTAAGGGACTGAAGTGAAAATGACTTCAGGCCCTCGGTAGGCCTGAAATAAAATCATTTCAGGCCTACTGAGGGCCTGAAGTTAATTTAGTTCAGGCCCTCGGTAGGCCTGAAATGAATACATTTCAGGCCCACCTCGGGCCTGAAATGAATTCATTTCAGGCCCTCGTCGGGTCTGAAATGTATTCATTTCAGGCCCTCGTTGGGCCTGAAATGTATTCATTTCAGGCCCTCGTCGGGCCTGAATTGAATTCATTTCAGGCCCACGTCGGACCTGAATTGAAATCATTTCAGGCCCAACGTGGAATAATTTCAAGCCTATATTCTTAATGATAACTAAATATTGTAATTGTTTCAGGTGTACCGGTTGCGTTCTCCAGACGAGATGTTGCTTTGATACTGGGTATAGTGGACCGTGGTGTTTCGGTCCCTATTAATTCAACTAAAGCATCGGGTGACCTCTATCGTACTTACTTCTCAAAAGAAAAACAACCTACAAGAACAAGACTTGAGGAGTTACTTAAACATTTTTCTAAAAGTGTTGAATCAGAGGATGATGTGTTATTAGTGTGTAAATTTTATATTTTGTATATATTTGTTTGTGTTTTATTTTCGTCTAGTACATATAAGGTTCCTCTAGGTCTTGTAGATATAGTAGATGATTATGACAATCTAGGTAGATTCAATTGGGTAGAAGCTATCCATCAATTTTTGTCTCCACAAATACCTAAGATTGGGGACTGATATGCTTGAACAAGGGTTTAGATTTATTTTAATCCCTTTGTGCAGTGATAATACACACTTTCACTTGTTGGCGGTGGATACAGAATCCATGAGTTTTAATCATTTTAATTCTCTTGCTAGTGGTCGTAAATATAAGCATGAATTTGACACAGCGGTGAGCTACCTTCCTTTATTCTTATATATGGTCATCATTTTCTCTAAAATGTCATTGATGGTGATTAATAAATTCATGATATGCTTGACAGGTAAAAGAACTTAAACAATATACTCGCGAGGAACTTACGGCTATTCATCCGTATCTACAAAGTCATCATCCCTTGGACAAATGACCCTCCGTCAGACAAAAATGTCCCCAACAAGAACATAAGTAACTAAGAGGAAGAACTTTCTTATTTTTTAAAATAAGAAAGTATTTTATAAACCCACTTATGGAAATCTAAAAAAGTGTTTGTTAATTTCAGCGTGGACTGTGCCTTCTTTGTCATGCAATATGTTCGATGTCTCCTATATGATGAGAAGATGGATTTCAAACAAGGAGACATGAGTAGAATCAGATTTGAGCTGACAGTTAATATTCTGAGAGACATGTTTTGTAAAACTTGAGATAATCTGAAAACTGTATTGGTGATGTAAAAATCCATTGCTGTTGATTGACATCCATTTGTTTGGAAAAATCTCCTTATGTGAATGTTGTTATGATTATGTAGATGTTGTTATTCTATATAATATATTGTTAACAAAAACAAAACAATTGGGTGATGTTTATTCAAATCCAGTTGTTGCACTGTTGTGTGCCAAGTGATACGGTCAGATATATATAATAACTGATAATGCACTGTTGTGTGCCAGTTGCTGCACTGTTGTGTGCCAAATGATCTATTCTGTCACATCTTGTAGGTAAATATAGATTATTATTCTAAAAATCATTATATAATCTAATCAACAATATATATTATATAAATCAGATATAGGAAAACCTATAGGATGATATATTCTGTCACTGTTGGGTTATGCACTGTTTTGAGCAAAACCCACTGATAGAACTAAACTAAACCTATAGGTTTGGAAAAAATTATAATTTGATGTTTCGGACACCTAATCTACATTCTCCAACCTCAACCCAAACTATTGATAATGGATTTTCAGAAATCCAGATATGGGAGGGTCATCAGTGGGTTTTGCTCAAAACCCACTGATGGAACTAAACTAGCCCTATAGCTTTGGAAAAATTTATAATTTGAGGTTTCCGACACCTAAAATACTTTCTAGAACCTCAACCCTAACTACTGATAATGGATTTTCAGAAATCCAGATATGGGAGGTCCATCAGTGGGTTTTGCTCAAAACCCACTGATGGAACTAAACTACACCTATACTTTGGAGAAAATTATAATTTGAGGTTTTCGACACCTAAAATACTTTCTCCAACCCGATCCCTAACTGTTGATAATTTTTTTTCATTAATCCAGATATGGGATGTCCATCAGTGGGTTTTGCTCAAAACCCACTGATGGAACTAAATTACACCTATAGGTTTGGAAAAAATTATAATTTGATGTTTCCGACACCTAAAATACTTTCTCCAACCTCATCAATGGGTCATTCAGTGGAGTTGAGGTGTTACAAACCTCAAATTATAATTTCAGGCCCACGTTGGGCCTGAAATAACTTTATTTCAGACCCGAGGTGGGCCTGAATAAAGTTATTTCAGGCCCAACGTGGTCCTGAAATACATTTATTTCAGGCCCAACGTGGTCCTGAAATACATTTATTTCAGACCCACGGTGGGCCTGAAAGAAGACAATTCAGGCCCAGCGTGGGCCTGAAATAAAAATATTATTCGAGGACCACCCTTAACCATATAATATTTTGACTTCATCCCCTAAGTTGGATTACATATTTTATCCCTAAACCCTAAAATACTCTCTCCAACCTCACCCCTAAATACTGATAATGGTTTTGTAGAAATCCAGATATCGGAGGTCCATTTGTGGGTTTTCAGCAAAACCTACTGATGGAAATAAACTAGACCTATAGCTTTGAAAAAAATTATCATTTGAGGTTTAGGACACCTAAAATACTTTCTCCAACCTCAACCCTAACTACTGATAATGGTTTTTCAGAAATCCAGATATGGGAGGTCCATTAGTGAGTTTTGCTCAAAACCCACTGATGGAACTAAAATACACCTATAGGTTTGGAAAAAATTATAATTTGAGGTTTCCGACACCTAAAATACTTTCTAGAACCTCAACCCTAACTACTGATAATGGATTTTCAGGAATCCAGATATGGGAGGTCCATCAGTGGGTTTTGCTCAAAACCCACTGATGGAACTAAACTAGCCCTATAGCTTTTGACAAATGTATAATTTGAGGTTTCTGAGACATAAA
The DNA here is from genome assembly GCA_024364735.1 of Boesenbergia rotunda. NCBI lineage: Eukaryota > Viridiplantae > Streptophyta > Magnoliopsida > Zingiberales > Zingiberaceae > Boesenbergia > Boesenbergia rotunda. Next base: position 114,624 of record JAGFNQ010007824.1, on the reverse strand, counting down.
ATAGTTTCTAGCACCTCAACCCTAACTACTGATAATGGATTTTCAGAAATCCAGATATGGGAGGTCCATCAGTGGGTTTTGTTCAAAAACCACTGATGGAACTAAACTACACCTATAGTTTTGGAGAAAATTATAATTTGAGGTTTAGGACACCTAAAATACTTTCTCCAACCTCATCCCTAACTGTTGATAATGTTTTTTCACAAATCAAGATATGGGAGGTCCATCAGTGGGTTTTGCTCAAAACCCACTGATGGAACTAAACTAGCCCTATAGCTTTGGAAAAATTTATAATTTGAGGTTACTAAATCCTAAAATACTGTCTAGAACCTGAACCCTAACTACTGATAATGGATTTTCAGAAATCCTGATATGGGAGGTCCATCAGTGGGTTTTGCTCAAAACCCACTGATGGAACTAAACTACACCTATAGCTTTGGAAAAAATATAAATTTGAGGTTATCGACATCTAAAATACTTTCTCCAACCTCATCCCTAACTGTTGATAATACTTTCTCCAACCTAAAATACTTTCTCCAACCTCATCCCTACTTTCTCCAACCTATAGCTTTATTTCAGGCCCACCTCGGGCCTGAAATATCTTTATTTCAGGCCCAAGGTGGGCCTGAAATAAAGATATTTCAGGCCCATAGTGGGCCTGAAATACATTTATTTCAGGCCCACCGTGGACCTGAAATAAAAACATTTCAGGCCCACAGTGGGCCTGAATTAAATATTATTTGAGGACCACCCTTAACCATATAATATTTTGACCTCTTCCCCCAAGTTGGATTACATATTTTATCCCTAAAGCCTAAAATACTTTCTCCAAACCTCACCCCTAACTACTGATAATGGTTTTGTAGAAATCCAAATATGGGAGGTCAGCAAAACCCACTGATGGAACTAAACTAGACCTATAACTTTGAACAAAATTATAATTTAAGGTTTCGGACACCTAATCTACATTCTCCAACCTGAACCCTAACTACTGATAATGGTTTTTCAGAAATCCATATATGGGAGGTCCATCAGTGGGTTTTGCTCAAAACCCACTGATGGACCTCCCATATCTGGATTTCTGAAAAACTATTATCAACAGTTAGGGATGAGGTTGGAGAAAGTATTTTAGGTGTCCATAACCTAAAATATATAATTTTTCCAAAGCTATAGGTGTAGTTTAGTTCCATCAGTGGGTTTTGCTCAAAACCCACTGATGGACCTCCCATATCTGGATTTCTGAAAAACTATTATCAACATTAGGGATGAGGTTGGAGAAAGTATTTTAGCTGTCCATAACCTCAAATTTATATTTTTTCCAAACCTATAGGTGTAGTTTAGTTCCATCAGTGGGTTTTGCTCAAAACCCACTGATGGACCTCCAATATCTGGATTTCTGAAAAACTATTATCAACAGTTAGGGATGAGATTGGAGAAAGTATTTTAGGTGTCCATAACCTCAAATTTATATTTTTTCCAAAGCTATAGGTGTAGTTTAGTTGCATCAGTGAGTTTTGCTCAAAACCCACTTATGGACCTCCCATATCTGGATTTCTGAAAAACCATTATCAACAGTTAGGGATGAGGTTGGAGAAAGTATTTTAGGTGTCCATAACCTCAAATTTATATTTTTTCCAAAGCTATAGGTGGAGTTTACTGAATATCAGTGGGTTTTGCTCAAAACCCACTGATGGACCTCCCATATCTGGATTTCTGAAAAACCATTATCAGTAGTTAGGGTTGAGGTTGGAGAAAGTATTTTAGGTGTCCTAAACCTCAAATTATAATTTTGTCCAAAGCTATAGGTGTAGTTTAGTTCCATCAGTGTGTTTTGCTGACCTCCCATATTTGGATTTTTACAAAACCATTATCAGTAGTTAGGGGTGAGGTTTGGAGAGAGTATTTTAGGGTTTAGGGATAAAATATGTAATCCAACTTGGGGGATGAAGTCAAAATATTATATGGTTAAGGGTGGTCCTCAAATAATATTTTTATTTCAGGCCCACGCTGGGCCTAAATTGTCTTCTTTCAGGCCCGAGGTGGGCCTGAAATATCTTTATTTCAGGCCCACCTCGGGCCTGAAATAAAGTTATTTCAGGTCCTCGGTAAATTTGTGAAAATCATCCGAGGGCCTGAAATATTTGATAAAAAATAAATTCCTCTAATCCCTCTAATTTTCAGGTTGATTTGTGGAAAATCAGATAAATATTTGAGAATTAAAAATTTCCTTTTAATTTTGATATGTGTTATATATTTGAAATACAAAAAATATACCTAAGTTATTTGTAAAATAACTGTAAAAAAAAGTTACCGTTTAGGGTCTGAAATCCTCTATTATCAGGCCCAGCAGTTAGTGAGCTATATAGGGTCCTTGGGTCCCTAGTGGTAAGCAATCGTCTCGTAGATCGTGATTTGTTGCCTATAGCTTTGAAGTTAGCGTGCTTACCTCCATTGGAGTTGTGGTGGTACCCATCCGAACCACAAATTAATAGTTTATTGATAAAGTGGTTCGGTTATCTCGAAAATGTGTTTGATAAAGCCATTCTTTGGCGGGAGGGGTATAAAAGTAACTTCACTATATAGGATGCGCCCTTTGGTATAATAGAAACCATGGTACTCCTTTCGGTAATTACGAATAGTTGGATACGCCCTTTGGTAAATTGCCCTTGTATTTAAGATAAAAAAACATAATACAAATTATTAATTTTTTATTTATAGAACAATTTTTAAGACATCAAATTAAAGAGCGAGTGTTATATGGGAATATTTTGTTATAAATATTCAAAAAGTATTTATTGTATTCTTCCTCTTATGTCAAATTAATAAATCGACCATTTAGCTATTATAACTATTGTAGTCAAGCAAACTCGCATGATAGTTTTGACTTTTGATTCAAAAGATCAAAAATTAAAGGCCAAATTGGAAAAGAAAAAAGATGAAAATTTAACCATTAATTAATTTAGAGTACCGTCGAATTGGTTAGAACCATGTAAAATGATCAACTAGATAGTTATTAAATTTAAGATGATCGATTTCATCCATGAAAAATTTATATTGACCTTTAGAATAAATCTAAGGTGGTTAAGAAATTTAACATCTAGTGATTGCATATCTTAATTTTAAAAAAAAATCTTATAAAATATATTATAGATAGAGACCAAATCGTAAATATCTAAGAGACAACTTGATATATTTCCGCTATACCATGCCCGGAGTTAAAAGCTAAAAATAAAAAACCTTAAACTTCCCAAATGGACCCAAATCATTTTATAACTAAAGATAAATGGGATAATATCGAATCTTGGGGATCAATTTGGCCACACGAAAATTTTTCATTAGTCGTCAAGCTAAATTAGGAATCGCTCATGGTTGACAGTCCAGAAGTCTAGTCAGGGTTGTATCGTCCATAAGACGAGGTACGCAAATACCTCATAGACCAACCTTACTAAGAGCTCATTTTTCTTAATTATATCCAAGAAAAAAAATGAAAAATACGAATCAGCTAAATTCTCGTTGTTTGAAGGCACGTACTGATGCATGACTCTCCTTCGTACGCGATTTCTTCTCTGGCATTCTTTCCACCAAGGTATGGATCTACGTACCGAACCAGAGATAATTCTAATATTCTTCTTCGACTTTTTTCTTTATCCCGCAACACATGACACTAAGTGTGAATCAATCCAATATGAGATAATCCTAATTTTTGTTCACGACTTTCTTCTTGATCCTGCAACGTGTGACACTAGTTGTATCCTAATCATACGATAATGACTATTTGTACAACTTAATCGTGTTGATTCACGATGTGACTATTGCACACGACACCACCCATGATCGGCTTCCGCTCACATGGCCTAATCCCACATCACAATATATTTAATATATTTATTATTTGCATGCTAAATTTTATAATTATTTACCATCATGAAAGAATGATCTTTTATTATTCACTCCATGCTCTATGTTCATCCTTTCCATGTATTAGCCATAGTATCTAAATTAGTAATTTTCATAATTTATTAATCTTGAGATGGATTAATAAAGATATTAGAGTTGAACGAATTATTTTTTATCAACAAATTCGACTCTGAATTTAGTATCGCGTGATTACATATTTTATTTAAAAAATAAAAATTAAAAATATATCATAATTAAGAGTTAAATCACGAATATTCGAATGTCAACATCCTTTTAAACGGAGTCCCAAAGGTCACTTGTCTTACGTCATTGTAGTCCGTAGATTTGCTCCATGTGGCCATCAATATCCAACTGTGGCAAATATATTTATCCAAATAAAAGGACTCCCAACCACATGGATCGAAGTGACAGATGATAATATATAGTTTAATGCTCCATTAATTGTCACCGAATTTTAGATTTGACACCCGATCGATAAGATTTTGAAACATTAATCACCGCTATTTCCTATAATCATTTATAAATATATATATAAAAAACGAATAGATAACCACATGGAAAGTTGTTATACATCTCTGAGAGTCCGCCCCCATACTATATGAGTCCAGCCCCATAACATATGAAGGGAGGTAATTAATCATGGGATCCATTTATAATCGACTGTTAAGTAGCTAGAGAGCAGAATGATTTTCCCCCGAACACATGCGCCCATGGAAATTAATCCATGTCTTATTATAGCAAATTTATTACTCTCTAACCAATTTGGAGTCCTCATGGAGATAAATTTCTATACATTATATTTATATAAAAGGTCATACATTTATCCCGGACGTTTCACATGGCTGACCCCATAACCAGTTGTAAAGAGGTAAATTAGAAAACAAACAAACCATCACATGGAAGGATATTTTTCTCCGAAAGTTTTTATACATTATATTTCTACAATAGGTCATACATTCATCTTGAGCAGCCCACTTGGCTGACCCAACGATCAATTATAATGAGATAAATTAAGAAACTAAGCAAACTATCACATGAGAGGACATTTTTCTTCAATCTTGTTGGAATCGATCCTTGTCCATTTCTATATATCTATTATGAGATTATCAACTTGCTATGTCCCGGCGACGATTTTCTATACATAAAAAAAATAAGAATAAGTAATAATTAAATCTAAGAGAACCGATCTAACCTATAAAATTTTTCCACCGACCACAGTTTCTTCCATTATAGTAGTAAAAGACAATTCGGTCGTCTCAGCACCCCCACCAATCCATTTCAGGATTAATATAGAGAAGGTAAATTATGAAGACTATTAACATATATATCGTAAAAAAAATGAAAAAGATAATAGACGAATCTGGAATAACCGACCTAGTCCCACATAAATTTTCTATCGGTTGCGGGAAGCTCTTGTAGTGGACGGTCTAGAAGCCTAGTGTCCCAAGATTCGCAACTCATTTAGAGGAAAATTTCTTACAAAATATGTCCTAGCTAAGGATTGAACTGTGGATGTCTAGAATGAGCTAGTCACTTGTTGCTGTGCTATATATATATACTTATTGATGAACAAGTTTGGATAACGTCAAACCTTAAGTGACCGGCTCGGTCTCACGAAAATTTACCACTGGCCGTTATGGTAAATCGGGAAGCATTTGCGATGGGTGGTCTAATAGCTCAACATTTTAGTGTTTACATCCAATTTGAAAGAAAAATTCTTATATAATATATCATAGCTGGAAATCATAACATATATATCTAAAATAATAATTAATCGTTCTTCCACCACACTATAACCTCGAAACTTTAAAAAATAACAATTTCTATACGTTATGAGAAATGATACGCACAGCGAAAGTGAATGTCTTAGTGAAAACTTTGACCGCCACTCGGCGACACGTCCGACGTCCGATTGCCGATCGGACACTACAGGCGTCTCTGATCGCCGTCCCGAATCAATCTATACCTTGGGAGAACGATAAACTCGTCAGGATCACCGGCAACGGTGAACCGGTCGAAATCGACGGTGAATATACGAGATCACAATTGCGGTGATCTCCGACGTGATCACCATGCCCCCAGGGTATTGTTTGATTTGGGGTGATGGTCAAAGGCCGTCGGTAGTGTTCGATCATCAATCTGACATCGAATGTGTCATCGATTGACGGTCAAAATTTTTACTAAGATATTCATTTTCACTTTGCTTATACATACCGTTGCTGTAATAATATCAAAATAAAAGTATTACGGGCCTAAAATATCTGATGACGTCTTTTTAATTTATTACGATTATTTTTTAAAGTGTATATCTGATGTTTTAAAAAATAGTCGTATTTTGTTTCTCGATTTCGTTTGATCAGGACAAGAGGTCTCGAACGCTGATTTCTTACAATCGTCCATGTTATCCGTCTCCGCGCGCGTCAGTGGGCTCCACTGTCTGGCTTGGAGAATGATTGGCTCAGATTCTACAAATTGCTGCAAGTATTGGAGCGAATCCTCGGACTGAAAATGGTCCATGAGGCCAAAATCCAAAGTGGATAAAGAGCTAAAATAATAATAATATAATAATATTTTTTCTCTCGCTCTTTTGTCGAATTGATTTTTCTTTTAGAAAGAAATGGATTTATAAATAAGCCCTCTCCGCTTCAAATCTTCGGTCCTCCTTCCTTGCTGAGAGCGGCATTGCTTCTGGAGTTGTTGTTCGGCGGAGGAGATGAAGTACGTGTTGGTGACAGGGGGAGTGGTGAGCGGGCTGGGGAAAGGGGTGACCGCGAGCAGCATCGGCGTCCTCCTCAAGGCGTGCGGATTCCGCGTCACCTCCATAAAAATCGGTGCTTGCTTCGATTGCTTCATCTTTACGTTCCAAACTGCGTTCTTTCACTCTTTTTTTTCGAAGAAAAATCCCATTGCTTCGCTCTCGTGGTGTAGAACTGTGGTGCGGCTCCAGTCTCACCCCTTTCGGTCGATATTGTTTCTCGTCCCTTTTTTTTTTCCTTCCTGAAAGCCCTTTGTAATTTTCCCTTTGTTCTTCTCCGAAAAGGCAAAGTCTTGGCTTCCCGCGAGGTTGATTTTCGTGGCTGGGGGTTGCTTACTTTGTTCTCCGTTAAAAGTCGGATCTTTTTTCCTTTCGATTTTTCAGCAACTTAGTGCATTTTTTTTTTGATTTAGAGTGCTCCTTTCGCGTCCCATCACCATGTTTGGTATGATTTCCATCTCTTCGAAAGAAAAACAGAGAGAAATTGGGCAAGTGGAAAGTCGCATCAGGCTTTTATCGTCAGGAATTCCGATCAGTCATCCTCTGAATTTTCCTTTGACTATGATAATGGATGTTTGTGTACAGTGTTCCAAAAAAGGACTTTCTGTCGATGTCTACAGACTAGTTCCATGAATTTCTCGTCTTCGCTTTTCGTTTTCGATTGGACAATGTTTTTCTCTCTCAGTTTTCTCCAAACTAAAGGAAAATAAGAAAAGTCTTCGGTTCATGTCTCTATCTATCCAAAGCTATCTAAATGTCTCGTCTTTGGTCCAAAATGATTTATTGTTTCGCTTTGTGGACTTCCACAGATCCTTACCTGAACACCGATGCTGGGACTATGTCTCCTTTTGAGCACGGTGAAGTCTTTGTCTTAGATGATGGTGGCGAGGTGAAGCACATTTGAATTTTTCTATCACACTGTATAAATCTAAAAGCCAATATCTTTCTAACTCTAATTCACTTCTACCTATTTCTCACCTTCCAATGTTTATGGAAGATCAGTCGTTTGTATTTATTTCACTTATTTGATGGTTCTCCTTTTTTAATAGGTGGACTTGGATCTAGGGAACTACGAACGCTTCCTTGATATAAAATTAACTCGTGATAACAATATAACCACCGGAAAAATCTATCAGGTGCCACTCACGATATCAGGCTTAGTATCTTAAGACATCTGGTGATGTTGGAATAATGATTGTTTTCCAATAGATTGATTTTGTCTTCCACACTGTGTCTTTGTTAGTTCGTCATCGACAAGGAGAGGAGGGGAGACTATCTGGGGAAAACAGTACAAGTATGTCTACTCTATACCATTAAACCGGCTGGATGTTTTGTCTTCTGCGCCCTCTTTGTATTACTCACCATTCTTCTCTTTTAAAGGTTGTGCCACATATCACAGATGCCATACAAGAGTGGCTTGAACGTGCAGCAATGATACCTGTGGATGATAAAAGGACCAGCTGATGTCTGCGTCATAGAATTGGGTGGAACTATAGGTAACATTCCGTAATGTCTTTCTTGTATCAAATGAAAGGCTTAATCAAAAAAATCATCTGACTAATCTCATCTTGAGAGAATTATGATTAACTTTATCTTTCCTAATTTGTTCATATTTGCAAGCATAGGCACATTCCTTGACGAAATATTGACACTGAGAAGTCTATGTTCATGTAGGGGATATTGAATCAATGCCATTTATAGAAGCTTTGGGACAATTTTCTTATCGTGTAGGTAAGGAGGTTGCCAAAACCAGTCAAAGTACTGTGGCTTTTAGAGCTTGTATTCTGATCCTCCTCTATGATATGATTTCTGCCTATGCTTTGGTCAGGACCAGGGAATTTCTGTCTGGTTCATGTTAGTCTTGTGCCAGTTCTTAAAGCTGTCGGCGAGCAGGTAAAGACTATAAACCAGATAACATATGATTCTATGTTGGAGTCTTTCCATAACAAGTTTTTTCTAAACTTGTTTAATCTGAAAAATAATTCCTTACTTTGTTCCAGAAAACTAAGCCAACTCAACATAGTGTTAGGGGACTACGAGGACTTGGGCTTACACCAAATATTTTAGCATGCCGCTGCGAAAAGGTCACTGCCAAAATCTCACATGATGACTTTGCTACATATCTTTCATTTGAAAATTTTACGTATGCTTTCGTTTGGTTCGTTGACAGCCTTTGGATGTGAATGTTAAAGAAAAACTTTCAAAATTTTGCCATGTTCCTGTAAGTTTTTCGGTCTCTTACTCTGCGAAGCAGGTGCGTCGGTTTGAAGTTTATGTTCGACCATTTTCTTTTCAGGTAGCCAATATAGTCACTCTTCATGACGTTGCAAACATTTGGCACATTCCTCTGATGTTGGAGGTAGTATATACTACTTTGACAACAGCGAGGAATCAATCACTTTTTAATGTTGTTTCAACTGATCACTAACATACTTCACCTATAGGAGCAAAAAGCACATAAAGCGCTTCTGAAACTGTTGAATCTTCGAGGGTCTGTCTGTAACTGACTTGCTTTTGGATCTCTTTATAGTCCAACAGTTGTTTTTCCCAACTCATAAGCTGATAAAAGTGCTCACTGTGTACAGATGTGCCCGGGAGCCCATATTGCAAGAATGGATGGGTAGAGCGAGACTTTGTGATACATTGCATGATCCTGTGTGAAGCTCTTCTTTATGCTATTCTGCTTTACTCTTGAAAAATTCCAAAACCTTAATAACGGAACCGTCATTAAATGTTCAGGTCAGGATTGCTATGGTTGGAAAATATACTGGTCTTTCTGATTCTTACCTATCTGTATTGAAGGTGAATACACATACTCAAGTTACAAATTTATGCCCTTAATTCTCATATTAAGGGACCCAAAACTACTAGATATGCTTTAGTTTTGTTATCTTCTCACTATGTACATGAACTACATTAGGTTTTATTTTTTTTTTCCTTCTTGATTTTCATGCAAGCATAGCATAAATGATGCTTCAGTACTTTCTTTCCAGTGCTCTAACCAGCTCTATTATGTGAACCTCCAGGCTCTTTTGCATGCTTCTATTGCTTGTCGAAGAAAAGTCGTCGTAGATTGGGTCCCTTCATCTGATCTTGAAGAAGCTACTGCATTAGAGGTCCATTCAATTGACATGATGAACACTTTTCTAGAAATATTTTTGGAACTCTTCAGGAAAGGATTTGTTTTGAACAGGCACCTGATGCTCATGAAGCGGCATGGGCGCTATTGAAGGTGAGTACTTTTTTCGGTTGGTCTCCTAAAACATTCTTCTCTCAATTCGACAGTCTTCTATTCCAGGGCGCCGATGGCATACTGGTTCCAGGAGGATTTGGAGACAGAGGTGTGCAAGGAAAGATCCTAGCTGCTAAATATGCCCGCGAAAACAAAGTTCCATTTCTCGGTATTTGTCTTGGCATGCAGATTGCTGTCATTGAATTTGCTCGTTCTGTCATGAACTTGAAGGAGGCAAATAGCACGGAATTTGATCCGGATACATCTACTCCTGTTGTCATTTTTATGCCGGAGGTAATTCACATCTGTTTTCGATTCTCAGTCAGCTGCTTCGCTCGAGCCTTATATCTATTCAATGAACATCAAGGGTTCCAAAACTCACATGGGAGGCACGATGAGGCTTGGATCGAGGAGGACTTATTTCCAGGTCGCGGATTGCAAATCGGCAAAGTTGTAAGCACACAAGTCTCTTTGATGATACAATTCTTGGTTAATATCGTATAGATAGTAGTTCTTAAACTTTAACTATAACTGGTCTCTCAAGGTACGGCAACGTTAGCTTTGTGGACGAGCGACATCGGCACCGATACGAGGTTTTTCGCCATTACCCGAGTGCTGTTTCTCAGAATCAAAATTTAAAGTGTTTCGTCCCTGATCATCAGTTGTTTCTTTCAGGTGAATCCTAGTTTTGTCCTGGAATTCGAAAAGGCTGGTCTTGCTTTCGTCGGAAAAGATGAGACTGGGCAACGCATGGAGGTATGTACGTAGTAGGAACTTGAAATCATAGTTTGTAGAATTGTGATCCTACACAAAATCGATTTGAGATTGGGATCGGATTGTGCGATCCTAACGAAAACTCTTAAATTTTGTATATAAATACAACCGCCAACACTTGACACCTTAGATTACATTATTATCTATACAAATTTAAATTAACTAGTAATTTAATTATCATTGTCGTATAGCAAGATTCAATAATATTTATATAGTCATATCATACATTGAAAAAATTATAAATTTTCTATTAACACTAATAATAATAATCACGTTGAATCTCAAAATATACCGTTGGTTATAAGATGATTCAATTTAAAGGCTAGGAAAGCACCTAAGATGACAGAAACTATTAAATTCTTTGATTTGAACACCCAATGTTGAAAATAATCTTCTAAAGATTCATTGATTCGGCAGATTATTAGACAATAGACATTCAAAAATTTATCATTTTGAAAAAAAAATGATAGAATATTATTGATAAAAAATTAATTAAAAATAATTAAACAGATGTTTAAATAATTTTAAAATTCTAATCCCAACCCTAACTCTGCAAAAGATGAAAAAAGGTAATAAAAAAATCATCTAAGTCTTTGAAAAGGTTTTAAACGATATATTTTAGGTTTTAAATCGGATAGTTAAAGTTTGAAACTGGGAGGTTAAGAGTCAACCTTGAAACTAACTATAGATCTTTGAACGTGCTTCAATTTGATATATTATAGATCTTGTGGTTCAATTTAAGTCAAAAGTTATGATCTCTCAAAGCTTCTACCGATTCTGCTTTAATTCTATTTCGATCCTGTTACGATCCTACCAATCATGTACCGATCCTACTACGAAAATTGATTCTGCACGATCCAGAATCGATTTGTGCTTCCAGATCGTAGTAGGACCGTACAGAATCGTGATTTTGCAAACGTGGCCAGAAACTATCATTGTCCCATTTCTTTTTGGATTGCTACAAGTTCTTTGAGTGGACAATGCAGATCATCGAGCTGCCTTCGCATCCTTATTTCCTCGGCGTGCAATTTCATCCAGAATTCAAGTCCAGACCTGGGAAGCCCTCTGCCGTCTTCTTAGGTAATAACTTGTACTCTGTTCTATCGACTCAATTATGATTTATTCACACATCCAAATCACTTGACAGGACTTGTCGCAGCGTCGTGCGGCCAACTGGAGAACAACCTCGTCCCTCATTCTCCGACGAGCAATGGTCTCATCACTCCTAGATTTTATCCGAACGGCGGGAGGGTGAAGAAACCAGCTGCCAAGAGCGTCCCCAATGGGAAACTCCTCCATGGTAATGGTAATGGAATTGGAAATGGGAATGAATGGCCGGCTGCGTGCCTAATAACTACAACTACGAGGGATGCTGTTTAGCGTAGTTATTCTTCCAAATGTCTTGTACAGTCACCAAGAGAAGTAATCAAGGTGATGTTATCCACTTTGGTGCTTCCTGGTGCGTTTCTTGATTTTCTTTCTAGTGTCGGTTCCAGTTTCAAGGAACAAGCATTGTGTTGCCAGGATTGGAAATTTCAGTATTTCTTTCTTGTCTAAAGAGTGTTTAAATTAGCGGTTAAAAAGTTTATATTTTAAACTAGTCATGGCATTAGTAGTTTTTGTGATTTATCTCTTTCATATTAATCTTAAGACGGATTGGCGGGGGCGCTGAGATGAGTGAATCGCCTTTCTTGCCAGCAAGGAGAAGCCATGATCGTAGCTAACAGCATGTTGGGCTTCGACATCTTGAGCTTTCGTATTGGTGGCATCTCGAGCACGCGCTTGACCTTCTTGATATTTGGGGATGTTGGTGCATTTGATTGATAGGCAACGTCGAGTCGATGTATTTTCATCCGGGTTAATAGTCCCCGTGATTTATCTCTTCCATGTTGATCCTGGGACGAGTTGGCGGGGGCGCTAGGGTGAGTGAATCGCCTTTCTTGCCACCAAGGGGAAGCCATGATTGTAGCTAACAGCATGTTGGGCTTCGACATCTCGAGCTTTTGTATTGGTGGTGATCTTGCGCGGTTTCACCGTGCTCGACTTTCTTGATATCCGAGGATGTTGGTGTGGTCGAGTCGATGTGTCGGAGAATCGAAACGTTCTTCGATCGTTGGGAGAATCATATTTTCCTGGAGGATGATCGTGATCATTCGTCTGAAGATGTGATAGGGATTTCTAGTGACGAAGAAGAAGATGAACCATGAATTACTGAAGGAGCAATTACTTGTCTGTTAAATGAAGAACTCGTTCCTGTTTTGGAAATATGAATGAACGAATGAAACACTCTTTCCTGTTTTGGAATTTTGCAACTGATATTTTTGTGTCATGCCTCTTTGTAGATTTAGAATTTTGATATTTGATTGGAAGTTCCTGAAATTTAGTATTGGGGTTATAAACATAGTCTTACATCGAAAATACATGGAAAAGATCATAGACTTATAAGGAAAAAATATATTTTCATTGGCATGAGACCTTTTAGGAGAGTCCAAAAGCAAAACCATGAGAGTTTAGGCCTAAATTGGACAATATCATATTATTGTGGAAATATCTAATTCCTTTCGGTCCTAACAATTGATATCTCTTCACCGGACTAATCGCCGGAAGAAGCACGAGCTAGAGTCATGATCCAGATTTTACCATATGAGTTAAGCCTTGAATAAATGATGTGTGGACTCCCGTATCTTGGTCAAGAGAACCAGACACCAGACAGAGAAGTCCTAGTTACGGCTAGGCGGTGAAGTCATAGTAGGTCGGGTGGACCGAGAGTCAGAAAGTCCTGATGGGTTGAAGATCGGACATCAAACGGAAAGGATTTCCGCTTGAGGGGGGCTTGTGATCCTTTGTCTGAGGAAGGATTATTGGGGTTGCAAGGTAGCAAACATAGTTCCACATCGAAAATACTTGGGAAAGATCATAGGCTTATAAGGAAAAAAGATATCTCCATTGGCATGAAACTTTTTGAGAGAGTCTAAGAGCAAAACCATGAGGACTTATGCCCAAAGTAGATAATATTATATCATTATAGAGATATCTAAATTTCTCACGGACCTAACATTTAGCTGATTTGTTACTTGACCAGATTATTATTTTTAAACTTTTCGCATGTCAATATTCAAAAGAACATAAAAACTCCATCTCCAAAACTCCATGAGTTTGTTCTTCTTGAGCATATAAAAAAGGAATACAATACGTAAGTAAGCATCTCACCCGGATCCATTGATTAATATCCTAATCAAGTAAGAAAGAGTCATCTTGTAATTCTCTTCTTTGATTAGCAAGGTTCCTAATCTACTTCTTCTTTTTTCCTTTAAAGAAATAACATATACCAAAACTATATATATAGCTAATTAAAACATTTATTTGTCATTTTAAGATATTAAATAAGTCTACTACATTTTAAATAATAAAAAAATAAATAATTTAGTAACTCTAACTTCATTATTATTGTTATTATAATGAAATAATGAAAGAAGTGTGAATGGAAGTTAATAGGCAAGGTCCATTTGGAGTGCATGTCAAGAATCACAGCAGTTTCTTGCTTGTTGGCGAGCAACAGTTCTTGTGACGATAAAGTTAATGTAGATGTGGATTGCCAAAGAAAAGCAATAGAGAAATTAATTCTTTAGCCAGTTAATCAATTTTCAATTAAATTAAATTAAACTGAATTTATATTTTGGAAATCTTTAAATAAAATCAGTTGTAAGTTATTAAATGTTGACATAGAAAATTATGGTAGAAGTTGGATTGGGATATTTAAGGGGACGTTTGGTTTGTTTCATTTTTATTTTCATTTTTCAAAAAATTACGGGGGCGTTTGATTTGCTCCATTTTCTATTTTCAATATTTTATAGAAAAACATATTTTCTCATTTTCTGAAAAATTACTTTATTTCATTCTCTAGTTTTCTAGAAAACACTATATCTTTTTTAGAAAACAAGGCTGCAAAATACAAACCAAACACGTTTTACAGAAAATCGCATTTTCTACATAAAATGAAAATGGAAAACAAACATACCAAACACTCCCTATATTTTTTTATTTTTTGAAAAATTACTTTTTTTCATTATCTAATTTTTCAAAAAATATTATATTTTTTTTGAAAAATAAGATTGAAAAATATAAATCAAATATGTTTTTCAAAAAATCATATTTTTTAAAGAAAATAAAAATAAAAAAAAAATAACTCTACCAAACATTCTCGAGCTTACAAACTTTGTGGTTGTTGGAAATTGAAATCCATGTCCAAGATCTTAGTCAAAATTCTACAGCTGAAAATCTTTTTTAGTTAGTGGAGTGCCTTTTCATTATCAAAGCCATCAGCTGATTCAGCTTAAAATTAGAGAGGATTCTTTGATTGAAGACCACTAATTCTTAAAGGCAAATAATAATAATTGACGGTACCTTGGCTCTTTCTGAGCAGAAGGTCTTGTTGTCTGATCAGTTGGTCTCATTTTTTTTAGTCCCTCATTTGTTAATATTTTTGTGGTCAGGGTGTCAAAAATAAGTCCGATCTAACTATCCAACCTGAATCAATTCGAAAAAAATCAGGTCCGAATTAAAAATATTCAGATTCAGGTTGGATTCGGATTGGAAGGTTTGGGTTGAAAATTTTCGGGTTGGATTTGTGTCAACCGAATTTAATGTTTTTGAAAATTAAGATATTTTTATTTATTTTTATATTAATATTAGTATGATTATGATGGAGTATTGAGATAAAAATGAAAAATTATAAGGAAAATAGTCAAAACAAAGACGTTTTGAATAAGTTTTTATAGATTATTCGGGTCGGATTCGAGTTGGTCAGGTTCGGGGTCAGATATAAGCATTTCGGATTGAATTCGGATTCAGATCGAATTCAAATTGAGAGTTAATTTTTTTTTCCAACCCAATTCGAATCCGATTCGATTCATCTGAATTGACACTCGTACTGCTCGAAACATTTAACATTTGTCCCACATGGACAATGTCCCATTCCGATTTGAGAAGATTACTCGGGATATGTGCAAGCCAAGCACTCAACGTCTCCGAGCACTTGATATTTCCCAAGCACTTGGCGCTCGACATCTCACTTGGTATCCTTTAGCACATGACATCTCCTGAAGACTCGGTGCTTTGTATCTCACTTGGCATGTTAAATCCGAAACTTTTGTGTTGCTTTGGAAAATTTTCAGGGAAGTTCTTACGGTTTCCGGCCTTCTAGACAAGGTTTAGGGGATTTAAAGGATTTAAAACTAAACCTTAAAGGGGCAGTATGCGAAAATGTTCAAACTTTGGGGTGAAAATTTAATTAAGTTTGAATAGGTGGACTTAAATGCAAAAAGACCACCAATAAGAGCCGGTTAGGGCTCTGTTTCCGCCGCAGCCGAGCAGCACCCGAACGCTCACCCCTTCGCCGACACCCAAGCCCAATCTGCGAACCCTAGCCGCGCCCCTCACGATCGCTGACGATCTTTTCCCTCAACGCGAAGCTGGCGAGCTCAAGGCCGAGGATTCCCTTTCCTCGCAGCCGCGCGCACTCGACGCCGAAGACCAATCATCTCCATCCTTTGCCTTCCGACGGTTTCCTCTTCGATTTCCGGCGCTTACCTGTCTTGCATTATAGTGAGGTAGGTTGATTTCGGGTTGGGGTTACCGTAAGCATTTGCTCCATTCTTGTTGAGATCTGATTTATCTTTCCCAAATCAGAGCTCTCCTCCAAACATTTGTTTGATTGTAATTCTGATAGACTTGTTCTTGGTGATCGATCTTGGAGCTTATTCGTAGAGAAAGGTTTCGAAAATCAGCATCCAGTGACATTGTTGGTTTTCCTGTTGTGGAGCTGAGGGAGGTCCCTGTCGTGTGAGCTCCACTGCTTGGTGGAGTTTTCCTCCTGCTCGCTGTGAGTTTCTGCCGTTGGAGCTAGAATCTGAGGTAAGGTTTTGATTTGCTATGATCATGATGTGGATAATCTATTTGAATCAAAGCTGTATTATGGGTTTTAGGGTTGTGATCTTGGTCTTGAACCCAAACCTGGCAATGGATCTGGCTAGGGTTTAATTGGAGGTTGCTCAGTTTCTTATTGCAACGTTCTAACTGTTTGAGATTGGTTTTCGAGCGGCTGGGTGTGAGGTAAACTCAATTCTGTTGTGGTTATTGGAATTATGAGATGGTTTCTTGGAAAGGGAAACTATGGGTTAAATGTAGACTAAACCTAAATTAGAAAACCTAATCCTAAACGAATAAGGATTTAATCATTTAATTAAGTTAATTAAATGAAATACGAGGATTAGGTTAACCCTAATATGAGATAGGGACTTGTTAGCTAGCTACTATCTTTCTATAACTAGCTAATTAAATATGCCCTTGATACAGGGACTTGACTTGGATTTATTACTGCTTATTATTGGCGGGTGGTTCCTCCGGCTTGATACGGACTTCTACACCTTGGAGGCGGGTACTTCTTGCTTGTATCTGTAGATCCACTTTATCTTTATGCATGACTAGTTATTTATGCAGTAGGCTGATATTGACCTTTATCTGCTACCGTTTTGTTATCTTGCTTGATACTTATGCTTGACCTTGGATATGATCTAAATTTTCTTCTATACAGTCTTGTTTATTTGTTATCTGATTCTGTATAGCATTGGTATGAGCATGAGTATGTGGATAGGTATTAGCATACCATCGTATGGTTGCATTGGTTGATTCTAGTCATATTTGCACGTGTGTCTAGATATGGACTGATTGGGTTATTGTGGTATGTCACCTGATATTTGCATTGGTTGATTCTATTAATACTTGCACGTGTATCTGTATATAGGATTGATTGGGTCATGATGCATATATATGACCTGTGCATGATAGGTTGAGTTATGTGTCGATGACCTGGTAGGGGTTGCATGTGTTAGTCATGCACCATACCTGCACTGTTGCATGCCGGCGATCAGCGACTCCCTTGTGGTTGAGTCTATCGTCTTCCGGCACATGATATGCACACACGACCACTCATGGGTCATTGGATACTGCTGGGTGTGTGCATTTGCTCTGTAGTGCTCCGCTCGTCCGCTCAGGGGTAGTGGTTTCGGAGCGTGGTAGCACACAGAGATCCCTTCTCTTCCCATAGACCAGAGAAGATTAGAGAGATATCTCCCCCATATATACATGGGGCGGAGCGATAGCTCCACCAACATCCTGTCCACTCGGTCACTCAGGAGCAGTGATGATAGAGTGCGGACAGTGTCACAGCTCTACCCACTCGGCCGACACAGCGTTCCTGTCTCGGTGGCTTGACTGGTGTTAGGGGGTGACCATGACATTGCATCATGTGCATATGATGCATTTGTGCATTGATTGTGTTTGCTGCATTTACTTGCTGCACTTATTTGACATGCACATACAGGAGGTACTTTTGGTATGGTTTGTTGACCCTGCACATGCTCGTATGGTACGAGTCCTATTATGACCATGATAGACTGATTTCTGGTATGTACAGTCCTTTATTATTTCAGTTATGCATGCTTCTGATATTATTATGGAGACTCTATCCTGTTGTTTCTATATAGCTGCTTTAGCTACTTTTCTGCCATGCATATCTTTCTGTATACCCGTAGAGCCCACTTGGACTCACCACCCATCGTAATATTTTTTTTGTTTCAGGTTGATAGCTCGCCGGAGGAGCCTAGTTGCCGGTCCTGGTCCCTACGACTCCGTGGTTGGGTGCTTCCGCGTTGGTTTTCGTTTTGATAGCATTCTTTATGCGTTGTATTCGTTTTTCATATACCGTGGGCTTGTATTGGATTTATTCGTACGGTATTATATTTTTGAGTCCTTTGTTGGACTTTGTGTTTGTGGTTTTGCTACGCACCTGCCCAGGGGGCAGCTCAGGTGAGTATTACAGAGTTTAGAATTTCGATATGTTCATTTTCATATATTATATATCTGTTTTGTGGCCTGAGACCAATTTATAAACTGTGAGTGTTGTGTGTATGTGTAAATTGTCTGTCGGACAGGGGAGATGCTGTCTGATTTTATATTGGATCAACGGCTCCATTGGTCTCGGGGCGTGACATGGCATGTGTCTGTTGACTCATGTAGGCTGCATTAGAGAGGGTGAATAACTTTGAAATTTGAAATGAGAATTTCTCTTCCTTTTGCTTAGCAAGGACATACAAATTAAATAATAAAAAAATAATAACATAAAAGGAAATAAGAGACGTAGCGAATTTACCTGATTTACAATCGAGGATATAAGACGATTGAAGCTCAACTAAAAAATCTCCTTCGTTGAAGGTGGAGTAGTCTCTTACCGACTTTGAAAACTCAAATAGGAGTATAGAAAATGAATTACAGTTGTTGTATTAAACTCTTAGTTCTAGGGACTATTTATAACTCGTTAGTGAAAGTAATCATTTGCTAACGTAACATTCAGGGTGCCTAAGTTGAGACCTAGGACGCCTTAGTTTGATAAAGTTTTATCCACACAGCAACGTCTTTTCAACGACTACTGTTCACTAAAAGCGTCTCAGTTATCACTCAAGACGCCTTGGCCAAGACACTCTTAGTCACAATTGAGATGTCTCAGTTCCTTTTGGCGGTAGTGACTTTCTTGGACAACTGAAACACCCTTAGTCACAACTGAGGCAACTTGGGTCTTCAAGGTCAACTTCTAAGTTGACCTTTTTTGGTCTCTGCTTACTTTGACAATGCTCTGACCGTCCAGAGTTGAGTTCATACTGAATCCAACTCTGACCTTTTCCTCGAACAGGCTTTTTCTAAGGCTTTTGGTCTCTCGGATGTCGTGCACATCCTTCTCGTTTCACCGGTATACTTTCCCGCAGCTTCTCGTCTCTCGAATGCACCCAGGGGCGGAGCCATCTTTGGGCTAGGGTGGGCTCCAGCCCCACCCACATTAACAACAAAAAAAAAATATATGTATATATAATTTAGTGGCCCAATTTTATTTGGTATCTCTTACCCTACTCATCTTTTTTGTTACCGCCTGCCAAAACTTATTACCGCCTGCCAAAACCTGCCGCCTTTCAATTTTGTATCGCGTGCCAAAACTTGTTTTTGCTGCCGGCGTCTTTTTGCAATTTTCTACTCGTCGAATCAATTTTCTGCACGGCACGAACCAATTTTCTGCACAGCGTCTTTCTGCACAGCGCCTCGAACCAGCGCCTCGAACTGCACTGCTTCCAATTTCTGCAAGTACGATTTTATTTTCTGCAAGTGCGATTTTTTTATAATTGATAGCTTCCACTTTTCTGCAGATACAATTTTTTTTTAATTGATTACTTTTTTAATTGGTTACTTTTTCTACACGTATAATTGAATACTTTCTTTATTGTTTGCTACTTTGTTTAATATTAAGAAGTATGTTTTCAAGTATAATTCAATAAATAATATTTCCTTGTTATTGGATATGATAATTTTTTACCTATTCATTTTATTACAGAAAACTCAGGAAATGAAGAAAAGAAAAACTATCAATTCTTTTTTAAAAGCAAAAGATCAAACATCGACAACTCATTTCATTAATGAGTTTGATTCTAAGAAGAACCGAAGAGCACAACTTTAATAATAATTTTCTATGATTTTGAATGTATTGAATATTGAATATTTTTATTTTATGTATTTTATAAGTTAATATTCACATACTTTTTTTGTTATTTATATTTTTGAGTTAATTAAATATTTATATCATTCATAGTAGCCCCATGTATTTTGAAAGTCTGGCTACGCCCCTGGATGCACCGAGCCCATCAACTCACTTCCCATACTATCCTTTTCAATTCGCTCGTTGCATCTTCCGCTAGATTTTTTGTGTTCCTAAGTTCATACACCTGACTTAGACACAATACATCATAACAAACATAACCTAACTTGATTCGATTAATCATATCAAAAACCAATTCGGGGTACTCACAACAACCACGAGCACTCAATATCTATCGAGCACTGATGCTCGACATCTCACTTGGCATCCCTGAGCACTTGTCATCTCTTGAGCAATCAACGTCTCCCGAAGACTTGGCGTTTAATGACCCATTCAAGCTCGAAAAACTTATTCAAAATCAACCCCTCAAAAGGGCAATTATTGGGCATGCGCCATATTGGGGATCGTTCAGTTAGCAAGAGGGGGGAGGGGGAGGGTGGTGAATTGCTCCTATAAAATATAAAACTATCTGTTGTCTTGCTTAAATAATGATGGAGGTTAATTCAAAAGCAGAATAATAACATTAGAAATAATAAGCAAAAGAAACATAGGCACAGATAATTTTCTTAATTTGCAACCAGGAATGTTGCTAATCCAAGGCAAAGTGAAGCTCGATCTTCTGATTAACTCTTTAGGACGGAGAAGTCTCCTTACAGTTTTAGAACTCAGAAAACAGAAGAAAAACTTAAAGAAGAATTTCGTATACAATCAATGATTGAAAGTAATTGAACTCTGAGGTCTATTTATAACCTCAGTAAAAGTCTATCTAGTTGCGAACGTTACCCTATACGGGCGCCCGAGTGTATAGGGGCGCCTGACATATGCTCCAGGCTTATCCTCGTAGCAATGGTTGCAAACGACTACTTTTGGATGAAGTTTAGGCTCACGGGCGCCTGAGTCAATTCGGGCGCCCGGGAACACAAACACCCGAGTTAATGAGGGCGCCCCATGCCCGGGCGCTTGAGTTCACCTCGGGCGCTCAAGATGACCTAGTCAACATTTTGTTGACCAGTCATCTGGCGGACCTTCTTGGGTAATCTCGGGTCTTCTAGAGTTAGGTTCACCCGAACCCTTCTCCAGACTTCTCCTCAAGTGTGTTTCCTCCCCGCTTCTCGTCCCTCGGACGTCGCAAGTGCCCTTCTCGCTCTACCGGGGTACTCTTCTGTAGACCTTTGCGTTCCTCGGATGCACCGAGCCCATTGGCTCCCTTCCCATGCCATCATTCTCAACCGTTGCGTCTTCCGCTCGACTTCTTATGCTCCTAAGTTCCTACACACTTAGATACAAGGATCAGATACCAACAAGACCTATCTTGATTCGATTGAACACATCAAAACTCATCCGGGGTACTTACAATTTCTCCCCTTTTGATGTGCATCAACTCGAATTAAGTTAGGGTTAAACGGCATATATAAACAACAGTAATAAATTTTGGATAGTGCAATTCAAAAACAAATTTAGAATTCAAAAAATTTAGAATTTATGGAATTTAGATCTTCCCCTAACATAATCCTATTTTCCCCACTTTGATCACATCAAAAACACATGTTAAGGGTAAAATAAACTTAAAAATATTTAAATTAGACTTTTACAAAAATTTGACTAAGTTTGAAGGAAAAATTAAAGTGAACTTCAACAACAAAAAAAAAACAAACATGAGTAATTTTAAAGACAATATATTTTAGAAAAAAACTTTATAGAAAATTATTTAGATAGCCAAAATTCTCGAAAATTTTTAAGAACATGTTAAAGGTAATAGTTAGTCTCCAAAAAATTTAATTTTTCAAAAATCTATCTAAAATTAATATTAACATTAACAATTTGATTATTGATAAAAAAATTTATAAACATTTTCTTCTTAGTTGAAAATTAATCAAATTTTTATTTAAGTTAGAAATTAAGCTGATTCATCTCTATAAAAATTTCATAAGTAAAATAAATTTTTTAACTAAAAAAATAATTTTGAATTTATAATTTTGAAGAAATAATTTTAAAATTTGATTTCGACTTAAAATAAAGTTAAAAATTTTCTCAATATTCAACAGATAGTTTATAGGTCCCAAAATTCAAATTTTACAAAAATTAATTTTAAGTATTTTTAAAATTAAAAATTAATTTTTGAATGAAAAATAAAAAAATCTATTTAACAGTAAAAATTTTGATTTTTTTTATGGATAACTCATGGCGAACTCTATCATAAAAAGAATAAAACTAAATTTTCTGTAATAATTACATATTAAAAAATAATTTTCAAAAGGATGACAAATAAAGCATTAATTAACATACAAAAATATTAATTATTGACAAACAAGTATTAAATAAAATCTAATAATTTAGTAAATTTCAGAACCTAAAATAAATTTTTACCGATAGGGTTAATAAAAAATTAGATGAAATATAACTTTAGAATTCTTACGATTTTCCCTTGTAATACTGTAAAAATCAATTTATTTCTCCAAAATATATATCTTTTGAATTTTGAAAATATTAAGAACATTCTGGTTATTTTTCAGTTTTTCTACTTGAGCCATTACGTTCTCATTTTCTAATTTTAGTTTATCAAATCTTTCTATGGGCATATACAAGCTAATTATTTTTTTTAAGTCTAAATTTTTATTTTTCAATTTACATATAGACTTCATCATTGATTTAATACTTAAATAAAGTTGATCAGGAATTAGAAAATATACCTCACTTACCATATCTTTTTCAAGTCTAAACTCTCTTTATCACTGCTATCTTTGATGTGACTCTCCTTTATTTATGCTTTCTTCTTCTTGGTGGTGACATTTGTGCTAGGCCAGCGTTTTCTTGAGATCAGACTCATTCGATGAGGTTTCGTTACACGTGCCTTCGAGTTTTTGTGTTTGGATTTGTTCACCTTTAGCTTTGGGCAATTCTCCTTGATGTGCTTCTTCCTCACAATTGTAGTAATGATCTTTTTTTGCTTTTATCCTGCACTTTATTAACTTTTTAGCTTTGAAATACTTAGATAATTTCCTTACCATGTATGTCGTGTCTTCTTCCTGTTCTTAAAATTCCTTCTCGTGCTGGATCTTCCTCATGCTTAGGGTGGTGTTGTCTATTTTACTCTTTCCTGCGCATCGAGATTTGTAAAGTTATAAAGTCGAAAATAAACATTCTAAGGTATTTACCTCATGATCCTTAGAAATATAGTATGCGTCGACTATGATATCCAGTCTAGTGTTCTCGGGAAGGCATTGAGAGCATACGTTTGTGCGTCAAATTACTTACCGACTCTCCGAGATTATTGAGTCCCATGATTAGTTTTTTGAGTTTTGTATGTAGTTGGGCTACTGACTCTCCTTCTTCCATTCGGAGATTGTGAGTTGATTCTGAAACGAATCTCTTTTGCTAGTTTGACTTCAGAGGTACCTTTGTGGAATTCCATGAACGTTTCCTAAAGTTCTTTCGCCGATTGGTAGGTCCCGATTCGGTTGACTTCTTGCATAGGTAGTACGGTTAGCAGATGGAACTTTGCTTTCCCGTTTACCACAAATTTTGCTTGCTCTTTCTTCGTCTAGAGGTGTTCCATTTTGTCCTTGCCATCTTCATCGTTGGGAGCTACAAAACCATCCTTCATTGTTAATAATAATTCAAAGTTTGTTTTAAAAAATACTTATATTTTTCGCTTCTACATAGCAACTCTCATTTGAACTTTGCGGATAGATAACTGGTCCGACTATTTTGTATGCGCTTCAGTTGCCGTAAGTCCTTCTGGAGCGTTCTTGCTCTGATACCACTTGTTGGGGATCGTTCGATCGGCAAGAGAGGGGTGAATTACCCCTGTAAAATATAAAGAAATAATAAGCAAAATAATAGCATTAGAAATAATAAGCAAAAGAAATAGAGGCACAGATAATTTACTTGATTTACAACCAGAAAGTTGCTAATTCAAGTAAAGGGAAGCTCGATCTCCTGATTAACTCCTTGGAACAGATAAACCTCTTTATATATTTAGAACTCAAAAAAAAACTTAAAGAAGAATTTTGTGTACAATAAATGAATGAAAGTAATTGAGTTTTAAGGTCTATTTATAGCTCTAGTGAAAATCTATATAGTTACTAACGTGGCTATACGAGCGCCCAAGTGCATAGGGGCACCTGACATGTAGCTTCAGGCTTATCCTGGTCGCAACGGCCGCAAACGACTACTTTTGGATGAAGTTTGGACTCATGATTGCTTGAGTCGATTTGGGTGTCTGGGATCACGGGCGCCCGAGTTAATGAGGGAGCCTGAGTTCAACTCGGGCGCTCGAGTTGACCTTGTCAACATTTTGTTGACTAATTTTTCGACGGGTCTTCTTGGGTGATCTCGAACTTTCAAGAGTTAGGCTCATCCGAACATTCCTCCAGCTTTCTCCTCGATCGTGCTTTCTCCCGACTTTTGATCTCTCGGGCATCGCACCTGCTCGCTCCACCGGCCTACTCTTCCACAAACTTCCGCGTCCCTAGAATGCACCAAGCTCGTCAGCTCCTTACCCATGCCATCCTTTTCGTCTACTACGTCTTTTGCTCGATTTCCTGTGCTCCTAAGTTCCTGCACACTTAGACACATGGATCAAATACCACCTAACTTAACTCGATTGACCACATTAAAACTTATCTGCAAAGTAACTATACGCCATACTACTTGAAGAATCTCCCAACGACGATCGCCCTTTAACGCCTTAACTGTCCCTCAAGTGGATAGCTGATTGACACGCATCATCCTACATGGAGAATCCCCCAACGACCGTCACCCTTGGTGTAAATACCCTCATTTTTATAGACAACAACATTAATGCTAATGAATGTGTATTTACAAGTATTTATCTTAATCTTCAAGCTGTTATGTGAGTTGATTTATATACCAACGCAAATTAAATGAAAAATATTGTCATCTCATTTTATAAGTTTGTTGTGGCATCATAGTCAATGACTGGGTCGATAATTAATATTTTAATACCATTTACATTCTACAATAATTAAAGGTCAACTACCCCCCTCACCTACCCTTTTCTCACCCAACCCCCTCCCATGTTAAATTATTATTATGCGAAATTGTTTTATGTTAGAAATTAACTAAATTATATTTACAAAAAATGATTTACGTTGCTAATTAATTTGTTCATGAGCATGCAAAATACATAATTAAGCACCTACGTCGATCCAAAACCCATTGCTGCATTGTTCTTGGATTAAACCGCTCAAACCGCCGGCCGGCTTCCAGATTAATTGTCCAATAATTAAGCAGATAAGAACAATGTTAGTATCATTAATCGTCCGTTAACTAATTCTAATGGTCTTAAACCTTGTTTAGTAGAACGAGTTACAAACCCGAGGAGTTGACTTTTCGAACCGGTTGGATTAAACGGATCCGGTTTTCAATGGTAAACCGAACCGGGCGGTTCGAATTAAGTCTGTTGGCAGGTGAATCGATGGGCGCGGTGAGTCGGTGAGCGCAAGCTGCGGCGGTGGCGCCTC
Organism: Boesenbergia rotunda; assembly: GCA_024364735.1. NCBI lineage: Eukaryota > Viridiplantae > Streptophyta > Magnoliopsida > Zingiberales > Zingiberaceae > Boesenbergia > Boesenbergia rotunda. The sequence continues at coordinate 88,762 of JAGFNQ010007824.1, read as the reverse complement.
GATTAATTATGTGATTGATTAGGAAACCATTTCTATTACGGAAGTTAAAATAAGGAAAGCGATGCCGCGGAGGCCCGGAACCGAGCCAGGGGCCGCACGCGCGCCCCCCACGTGTCCCGACGGAGGAGTTCTCGCTGTCTCTCCCGGGCCCACCGCTCCGTTATTGGAACCACGTCGACGAGTAGCGGAACAAACCGCAAGGGATTAATTTAATTACAAAAATGAAATAAATGCGTTTAATTGAAATTGTTATGGATAAATAAATAAATAAATAAAATGATTAGGATAAAATGGAATGAAAAAGGAAATTAAAGGGGTAGATGGGGATGGAGACGATGCGGAGAACCCGACGCCTTCGTTATAAATGACCCGAGGAGTCGAGGGGGGAGAGTGCGTAGAGAGACTCGAGAGGGGGTGGAGGGGATTGGATTGTTGGTCGGCGGAGCTGCGCGCGGTCTTGTCTCTGGTGCTTCGTTCCGTCGCTCTTTCTGCGATCGAGGAGAAACGGTCGGCCCGAGGAGTCTGCGAGGGTGGCAGATCCGAAGGGGGAGGAGTAGGAGTTGGTTCGCATCGCTTGTTTCCCGCAGTGATCTTTGGGTAGGTGGGAAGGGAGGAGCCATCTGTGGTTGGTGGCGAGGAGAGATCTATCGACCTACCTAATCATTTAGAGGTAAAAAACGTGGATTTGGATTTTAAAAGCTCAGCATCTGTGTGAGATCCATGTGATGTCCATTTCTCCGTGTTTTTGTCTGTCTTGAATCATTTTGGTCTGGTTGCTGATGTTCAGGAAACAGAGATTCGTTTGTGTTTTTTATTGCTCTCGTAGTTGGGATGGTAGGTTCTGGGTTTGCAGATCTCGCTGGCAGTGTTCTATGGTATCTGTGTTTTAGCGAGGTTTATTTTTCTTGCTCCTGTTTTGCAGGGAAATCCAGCGTCTGGGAAAAATTACTCTCTGACGATCTGTAACTAAGCCGGTGTCCTTGAATCGTTCTTTCTTCGTTTACAAGTTAATCAATTTGACACTTTCTGAAGATAAATCGGTTTTCTTTTTTCTGGATCCATTTGAAGCTTCAAAGCTTTGCACAGACATAAACTTTCATTGTAATCTTCAGAAAGAAAACTTTTTGGGGGCGTTATTCCTCTGTTATAAGCTAGAGGTTGTCGGCGATGGCTTCAGTACCCGGGTCAGCCTTTAAGCTCCGGAATGAATCGGTGGCGCTCTCAGCCATTGTCAATCATAAGCACAACGTCTCTAGTGGTGGTAGTGCTGCACGATTTTCATGCCTTAGACGCTCTCAAAGGGTGTCCTTGCATAGCCAGTTTGTTGGAGCAAAGCTCCGATCTTGTGAACGCGTTCAGCTTTGGCGGATGGATGGTCCAGGACGTTCGCCTAAGCTAAGAATCGTTGCTCCATCCATGTCCCTGTCACAGGTGCCAGAGAAGCCCCTTGGTCTCTATGATCCATCCTTCGATAAAGATTCTTGTGGTGTTGGTTTCATTGCTGAGCTCTCTGGAGAGTATAGCCGGAAAACAGTATGTTTTTATCCATATCAATCAATTCTGGATTCTATCAAAACATCTAATAGGAAAACGATCATCATACAGTGTACATTTATCTTATTTGGCCAGTTTGTTTTGTTTGTTTGATGAACTTTGCAGGTTGCTGATTCCCTGGAGATGCTTGTTCGAATGGCCCATCGTGGTGCATGCGGCTGTGAAACTAATACTGGTGATGGAGCTGGCATACTAGTGGCACTCCCTCATGGATTTTTCGTTGAGGCATGTATCCACACTTTGTCACAATGTTTCTTTCAAAAGTGTGTTGTTTAATTTGCAGCTTTTGCTAATTAATAGTGCTTGCTAGTTTAGCTTAGTCAATGAAACTGTTGAGCAGATGCAATACTAATTTTTTTGTTTTTTGTTTTTTTATGTCTTTGTTCTGATTCTGCTCTATGTTTTTTCAGGTCACGAAGGATGTTGGCATGCAACTTCCATCTCCTGGTCAGTATGCAGTGGGTATGTTTTTCTTGCCACAGGATAATAGTCGCAGGGAAGAAAGCAAAGTTGTTTTCACTAAGGTACCAACTATGAATGGTTGACTTAAGAATTACGAGCACTTACATTGAACATTCTGAAATACATGGAAGTATAAGGATTGGGACATAAATCTAGCACTAATTTTGAATCTTTAGGCGTTCATTTTATCTCAACTATTTGGGATCAGCCACACGTATCTTATCCCTTCACTTCATCGAGCTCTATGCAACATAGATCTTATCCCTTGAATTCAGCTCTATGCAACGCTATAACATTACGAATATTCAAAATTTAATATTTTTTAATCATGCAACATTTGTCTCCATTTATTTCTTACACCTATTCTTAATCATTCAACTCTTCTAACAGTAGTCACCATCAATAGATTTTATAGTTAGATGTGTTGAATTGATAGAGTCAAATGCATAAGAGTTAGTGAAACCAGATAGATATCTACTTAAACTGTTAAAGTAACAAAAGTGATTTGAAGGGTTTGAATATTACTGGCGATATGGTCTTATACAGAGTCCAAGAGTGGATAAAATCAATGTAGCTAATTCTAAATTGTGGAGACCAATGGCTTGATGACAAGAATGACTTCTACTGGACGCTAAGGTTAATTCTATTGTGTGTGGATATGTGATAGCCACTTGGAGTGTAAATCTTTTTTCCTTTCTTCTCTTTTATTGCATGTCTGATAACTTTTCCTTTTTGTATGAATCACATCAGTATCCTCTTTGATGTTTTATATCCGAACAATATCCCTCTGATAATTGATCTTTCTTGCAGGTTGCAGAATCTTTGGGACATGCTGTGCTTGGCTGGCGCTCAGTACCAACAGATAATTCTGATCTGGGTGATTCTGCTTGTCAAACTGAGCCAATCATTGAGCAAGTTTTCCTCACTCCAAGTCCACGGTCAAGTGCTGATCTCGAGCAACAGGTTTGTCTCTAGCTTTGTGTTGGTCTTATTGCAGATCGCCATAGGAACACTGTCATTATTTGTTATAATGAGTTTTGACTTTGATATCTGAATAAATCTAGATGTATATATTACGGAGGATTTCAATGGTAGCTATCCGAGCTGCTCTCAATCTGCAGCATGGTGGAGCTAAGGACTTCTATATTTGCTCACTTTCTTCTAGGTTAGTTGTTTTTTTAAACTTGGTATCATCTTTTGTTGCAAGCATTTTTGTTTTGTTCAATATGTGAAATTATTACTCATGTTCAAAATATTATATAAGCATTCCAATGAATCAATTCATTTAATTTATTTATTATGTTTATGGTAGAAGTATCTCTTATTTATCTGATTTTGGCAGGACTGTTGTTTATAAAGGTCAATTGAAGCCTGATCAACTAAAGGACTACTATTACGCAGATCTTGGAGACGAAAGGTTTACAAGTTACATGGCCCTGGTAAATACAAACCTATCTGACCTCTTTCTTTACTTATGAACTTTGATTGCAGCAGACTACAAGAGAAGACTGGTAACGGAACTCTCTTAAGGTTAAATAAGGTTTTGAGGCTTTATACTTTGAATTATATCTTGCACTCTTCTGTATTTGGTACTGCTTAAATTTGAGTACTGAATAACTTGGGTGGGTTGGTGAGATCTTTGTGGTCGATAACTTAGTAAACCATGTTGCAGAATCATGATGCACTGCTCCCCATGGTCAGTGGGATAAGAGTTCCAATTTGAAGGTGAAAAGAATTGTTGGTGAAGGTAGCTTAGGTTCCCATGTTATTTTGTATTGACTATGACGATAAATAGAACTCATAGTGCTTTTGAGTGCAGATTGACGTTGACATTTTTAGAAGAGATCCCAAGTGAAAATTCAGATAGCTTTAATTTAGATCCCTGAGAAATATGTTCATGTGCAGGTTCATTCTCGATTCTCTACAAACACTTTTCCTAGTTGGGATCGTGCACAACCTATGCGAATTTTGGGCCACAACGGAGAAATCAACACATTGCGGGGCAATGCGAATTGGTATGTTTTGAATCTAAGTGGGCTGTAATCCTTGTATCATGTTCTCAATAAAGCCTAAGTTGCTTTACTCCTTTGATATTGTTTTCTCTAAAGGATGAAGGCACGTGAAGGACTGTTGAAGTGCAAGGAACTAGGTTTGTCAAAGAATGAAATGAAGAAACTTTTGCCTATTGTTGATGCTAGCTCATCTGATTCTGGTAGGTTCGAGCATTTATTATAACTTTATTATTTAATGGCTTCTTTAATATGGTATGGATATGTATTAGGAGACCAATAAATACTCTAGTAAGGTGAAACTATAACAAATACACATATTAAATGAGGAAGAGGAAGATCAAAGAACGCTTTGTTAGTAATGATAAAATTTATCTGACCCTATCTAGTGGGAATCCCCCCGGGGCGATATCTATGTGAGCTTGATCTGTATTAATTCATACTTTCAGGCGCATTCGATGGTGTCCTTGAGCTTCTGGTCCGTGCTGGCAGAAGTCTTCCTGAAGCTGTTATGATGATGATACCTGAAGCATGGCAGAATGATAAGAACATGGATCCTGATAGGAAGGCTCTCTATGAATATTTCTCAGCTCTTATGGAGCCCTGGGATGGACCCGCCCTCATATCTTGTGAGATTCAATGACAATGCTTACTGAAAATGCTGTAGCAGAATATTTATCTGAAGATGCATGCTGATTTTTTCTTACAGTTACGGATGGTCGCTATCTTGGAGCAACTTTGGATCGTAATGGTCTGAGACCTGGCCGCTTTTATATCACTCATAATGGACGTGTTATCATGGCTAGTGAAGTAGGTGTTGTAGACATTCCTCCTGCTGAAGTGGCAAGGAAAGGAAGGCTTAACCCTGGGATGATGTTGTTGGTGGATTTTGAAAATCATGTTGTTGTTGATGATGAGACACTTAAGCAGCAATTTTCACAGGCTAGACCATATGGAGAATGGCTTAGGAGACAGAAGATTTGCCTCGAAGACATTATCAATTCTGTCCCTAAAAGCGAAAGAATTCCTCCCAGCATCTTTGGAACTGTACAGGTAAGTTTATATGTTATTGGAGGAGGACTATGTTTGTGTTTACCTATGCATACAGGAGACTGATGATTGGTTGCTTATTGTTCCTAGTCTCAGACTCATGATGAGGACATGGAAAACATGGGGCTTCATGGTCTTCTGGCACCACTGAAAGCCTTTGGGTAATTCCCAGCTAGGAAAGCTGCTTCCATCTTTTTAAAAATCTATTTCCACTGAAAAATTTACCCCGCTGAACTATTCTTTCAGCTATACTGTTGAAGCATTGGAAATGCTGCTGCTGCCAATGGCAAAAGATGCCACTGAAGCTCTAGGTTCAATGGGAAATGATGCTCCCTTGGCTGTAATGTCAAATAGAGAGAAACTTAGCTTTGAATACTTCAAGCAGATGTTTGCTCAAGTTACAAATCCGCCAATCGATCCTATTCGGGAGAAAATAGTTACATCCATGGAGTGTATGATTGGTCCTGAAGGGGATCTTACTGAAACCACTGAAGCGCAGTGCCATCGTCTGTCATTGAAGGGGCCTCTTCTATCCATTGACGAAATGGAAGCTGTAAAAAAGATGAACTACAGAGGTTGGCGCAGCAAAGTGCTCGATATCACATATCCAAAGGAGCAAGGCCGAAAGGGTTTGGAGGAAACCTTGGATAGGATTTGTTCAGAAGCTCGTTCTGCTATCCATAAAGGTTATACAACTCTTGTACTGTCTGACAGAGGTGAGGATTTCAAAACTCAGGGTACTTGTTTTTAACTGCTTAAATCATGTTTACATGATTGCTAGGGATTGTCTTTTAATGATTTTGTTCATCTATAGTAACTATCATTTGTTTATTTGGCATGTTTAGGCATATATAATCTCGTCATTTCTTCAGTTTCTATTTTGCTTTTAACTTTCTGATTCTACATTCTGTCTAACAATGTGTATATTTTTAATTGTAAAAAGACTGAATTTAGGAATGATGTAGGTTTTTCTTCCAATCGTGTTGCTGTAAGCTCCCTCTTGGCAGTTGGTGCTGTCCATCAACATCTAGTCTCAACACTTGAGAGGACACAGGTAGGCTTGCTGGTTGAATCTGCAGAGCCCCGTGAAGTGCATCACTTTTGTACTCTTGTTGGGTTTGGAGCAGATGCTATCTGCCCATATTTGGCCGTAGAAGCAATTTGGCGATTACAAATTGATGGAAAGATCCCTCCTAAAGCAGATGGAAAATTCCGATCTAGGGAGGATCTTGTTAAGAAATACTTTAAAGCCAGCAACTATGGAATGATGAAGGTTCTTGCTAAAATGGGGATATCTACCCTAGCATCTTACAAGGGTGCACAGATTTTTGAAGCTCTGGGACTCTCTTCCGAGGTTATTCAGAAATGCTTCAAAGGAACACCAAGTAGAGTTGAAGGTGCAACCTTTGAAATGCTTGCTGGAGATGCATTCCGTCTTCATGAGTTGGCATTTCCAACCAGAGCACCACCACCAAGTAATGCAGAAGCATTACCTAATCCTGGGGATTACCATTGGAGAAAAGGAGGTGAAATTCACCTTAACGATCCCCTTGCAATTGCTAAGTTACAAGAGGCAACCAAAGCTAACAGTATTGCTGCATACAAAGAATATTCTAAGCGTATACAGGAGCTGAACAAGAATTGCAACCTTCGTGGAATACTGAAGTTTAAAGATGTCACTGAGAAAGTTCATTTGGACGAGGTCGAACCTGCTAGTGAGATTGTTAAGCGCTTTTGCACTGGAGCTATGAGTTATGGTTCAATATCATTGGAAGCACACACTACTCTAGCAATTGCAATGAACAAAATTGGAGGCAAATCTAATACTGGTACGATCTTATTATGACCAAAATCCTGTGTGATTTATTAACAAATTACTAGCATCCACTGTTTTAATTATACACTATCTCGAACTTGTTGCCTTATTCAATCCAAGACATTGGTAAATCATCTTAAACTGATAGGGAATGTTAGCGTTCACCACTCATGACATGTTTCTCTCTGATGTGTTATGGTTTCACTCATATGCTTCGCTTATTGAGCAGCAAAAAGCCTCTTGGCATTTCAAGATTTAGTTCGCTTAATTCTTTCTTTTGAATCTGAAGCATGCATGGGCATGCAAGGTCTTGTGTGTGTGCGCTTGAAATTTTTTCCATGACGATTATCTACTTCACTTTTGGATCTTATGCTCTTTGTTGTTAATGATTGGACAACATTTGGAGGTGAGAGATGGATGGTTTATAATTTATATTGTTCTACGGATTATATTTTGTTCTTTTGAAGGTGAGGGAGGCGAGCAACCTTCTCGTATGGAGCCTCTGCCAGATGGTTCGAGGAATCCAAAGAGGAGCTCCATTAAACAAGTAGCAAGTGGTAGGTTTGGAGTAACAAGCTACTACCTGAGCAATGCGGATGAACTCCAGATAAAGATGGCTCAGGTAATAATTACGGGCTTCGTTTTCTCTAGCCAGTAGTTTTCTCTGTCCAATATTTAAACATTGGGAACTTTCTACCTCCTTTCCATCTATTGGAATGTAAGTTCCTACTGTTTATGAATCTGTGTTCATGGACAGATGAAGCTGAGCTACAGTGCACTAATTATGTCTTTGTATCTATAATGATGAATACCTTTGCAATTTGGTGAGGTCATATTTTCTGATATTTTTTTTTCTTATCAATACCTTTTGTTTTTATGACTTTTTTTTGCTGTATAGGGGGCCAAACCGGGCGAGGGGGGTGAACTTCCAGGCCATAAAGTTATCGGTGATATTGCTGTCACAAGAAATTCCACTGCTGGTGTTGGTCTTATTAGTCCTCCACCACACCATGATATCTATTCCATTGAAGATCTTGCGCAGCTTATTTATGATCTTAAGGTATTTAATCTTGACAACTGGTATTTTCTAGTTCCTTTTTTGATGAGAACCTATTGCCAGTAAAAAAACAAAAGAAGAATTATAATTGAAACTTTCAATCTTTGTTCACTAGCGTGAAGAGTTTCCTGTTGTAATTTCATTATTATTTTCTTTTATAGAACTCAAATCCTGGCGCCAGAATTAGTGTTAAGCTAGTCTCTGAGGCTGGTGTTGGGGTAGTTGCCAGTGGGGTTGTAAAAGGGCATGCTGACCATGTTTTGATATCTGGGCATGATGGAGGCACTGGAGCTTCCCGTTGGACTGGCATAAAGAATGCTGGTCTGCCCTGGGAGCTAGGATTAGCTGAGACACATCAGACTCTAGTTGCAAATAACCTGCGTGGACGAACAGTAGTGCAGACAGATGGACAGTTAAAAACAGGAAGAGATGTTGCAATTGCAGCGCTACTAGGGGCAGAAGAGTTTGGTTTCAGCACTGCACCTCTAATAACTCTTGGCTGCATCATGATGCGAAAGTGTCACAAAAATACTTGCCCTGTTGGAATTGCCACTCAAGATCCTATTCTTCGTGAAAAATTTGCTGGGGAACCTGAACATGTTATAAACTTTTTCTTTATGCTGGCAGAGGAAGTCCGTGAAATAATGTCTCAATTGGGCTTTCGGACCATGACCGAGATGGTTGGTCGTGCAGACATGCTTGAGATTGATAAGGAAGTGACTAGTAGTAATGAGAAATTGAGGAATATTGATCTTTCATTGCTTCTTAGACCTGCATCTGATATTCGGCCTGGAGTGGCTCAATATTGCATTCAAAAGCAGGATCATGGACTGGATGTGGCATTGGATCAGAACCTTATTTCCTCATCAAAAGCTGCTCTTGAAAAAGGCTTGCCTGTTTATATTGAGATGCCAGTTCGCAATGTAAACCGTGCTGTTGGTACCATGCTTAGCCATGAGGTAACTAAACGTTATATGTTGAAAGGATTGCCTACAGATTCAATCCATATTAAGCTAGTTGGAAGTGCTGGTCAGAGCCTGGGAGCTTTTCTCTGTCCTGGAATTACCATTGAGCTTGAAGGTGACAGCAATGACTATGTTGGGAAAGGATTATCTGGAGGCAAAATTGTAGTTTATCCACCAAGAGAGAGCAAATTTGATCCAAAAGAAAATATTGTTATAGGCAATGTTGCATTGTATGGTGCCACAAATGGGGAGGCATATTTTAATGGAATGGCTGCAGAAAGATTTTGTGTCCGTAACTCAGGTGCTAGAGCAGTTGTTGAAGGTGTTGGCGATCATGGTTGTGAGTATATGACCGGTGGTACTGTTGTTATTTTAGGTAAAACTGGGAGAAACTTTGCTGCTGGTATGAGTGGTGGAATTGCTTATGTTTTCGATATTGATGGGATGTTTCAGACACGATGCAATCCTGAGTTGGTTGATCTTGAAAAGGTTGAGGATGAGGAAGACATCACAACATTGAGAATGATGATTCAACAACACCAACGTTATACAAAAAGTGTTCTGGCAAGGGAAGTCCTTTCTGATTTTGAATCTCTGCTGCCCAAGTTTTTCAAAGTGTTTCCAAGGGATTATAGGATGGTTCTTCAGAAAATAAAAGCAGAAGAAAATGTTAAAGAATCTGAGGAGCAAGAAGAAAAAGAGCTAATGGAAACGGATGCATTCGAAGAACTAAAGAAACTGGCTGCAGCATCTTCTGTTGCTAAGGTTAGTATAAAGTACTTTTTGTCATTTGATTCTGTTAGATTTATTATGAGATTCGAGTTTGATGGTATTTGCTGGTATTAGGAATTCGTTTAGTGTTCTTTATCCAACTGAAATAATTCTATCAAAACCCATTTTGATAAAAGAATATTTATTGTCTATGCCAAATATCTTTCTTTTCGTTTTTCAGAGTAGCATAGTGTCTCAACTCTCATTGACTAGAGGGATTAAAATATTATTTGAACTTTACAGAAAGAAGAAGACTTGGCTGCAGCAAAAAGGCCAACACAGGTTGACAATGCTGTTAAGCATAGAGGTTTTATTGCTTATGAGCGACAAAGTATTTCATATAGGGATCCTCATGATCGAATCAAAGATTGGAAAGAAGTTGCTAACGAGTGTAAGCCAGGGCCACTGATGAAAACACAATCTGCTCGCTGCATGGATTGTGGGACTCCTTTTTGTCATCAGGTGATGTTACTCATCTTTACGAGAAGTTTGCCTTATCTTTGACAACTTTGTTTTCTCCAATTTTTTATGTTATACACAGTGATGATCTATTTTCTTGTTATATTTCATTTTAAAGTACTCTTGAATCCTGATGATATGGCTTGGATGACCTTGCAAGATTTGATGGGGAAAATACTAAAAGTTAGGCATACTGTTATGTTTCAGTTTAGTAATTTGGTTTGTACCTTCCATTCAATAGCCTATAATTAACAGGTGATGTACTTTAATATGTAAATAAGTGCCATTCCAAATGCTAATAATATAGTTATTATTAAGTTTAGGAAGTTGAAATCTGTATTACTCTTCTTACAGGTGAATAATATATTGTGAGGCCTCTCTATCATGGTTGGTGTTGCCTTCTAGACTTCTGTATTATTTGTACATGAGAACATTGATCTTTGGAGTGTTCAAAGTCATGGTTATTAAGGTTTACTTGAGCCTAAAGCATAAAGAACATAAACCATAGTTGATAACCCAATATTGGGCCTGGTGAAAAGCATCCAGAGAACAATATGCTGGGTTGGGCATCACACTGACACTTTTTTTTCACCATGTGGCACTTCTAGTCATTCGAAACAGATCCTTTTCAGATTCCTTTTCTGTTTCCTAAACCAGGTATCCTAATGATTGATATCCAGAGTGTCGATCGCTGTCAGTTGTGAAACACCATGCTTAGAATCAGATGTCCGCTGGATATTTTACCTGGTTACATTCTGTTCCAGTTGATTTTACCTTCACAGTGGAAAAGATCAAGCATATTTTACTTGGTTACATTCTATTATTGTTTTTGTGCAGTCATTTCCTATCAAGCATATTAGTTAATTCAATGCTTAAAGATCATTAACCAGAAGAGCCACTTTGTCCCTACACTTTGTAACCTAATATTTGCTTGGTCAGACCAAAACAGTCATTTAGATCTTATTTTTTTGGGTTCTTTTAGGTCCAATATGAACTCTGCCATCTTTTCTGAATGTTTTGCTTGTTATATTATGATTTTACTTTCTTTTTTGCACTACAAAATTTGTTTAGTCCATTTACCTTTCCTTGAACATGTCACCATCTATGATTTTGCATGGCAATTATATCCTTTTATTAAATTTTTCTTGCTTTTTACTTGCAGGAAAACTCTGGGTGCCCGCTTGGAAATAAAATACCTGAATTTAATGAACTGGTTCATCAAAATAGATGGCGTGAAGCATTGGATCGGCTTCTCGAGACAAATAACTTTCCAGAATTTACTGGCCGAGTCTGCCCTGCTCCTTGTGAGGGATCATGTGTTCTCGGCATCATTGAGAACCCAGTTTCTATTAAAAGTATAGAGTGTGCAATCATAGACAAGGCATTTGAAGAAGGATGGATGGTACCTCGTCCTCCACAGAAAAGAACTGGGTAAGGAACTGTTCCAAGCAATCTAGTCTTTTCATGATAGATTGTGGCCAATCTAACTAATGGTTCAATAGAAGCCAAAGAATCAGCATCCCTTGGTTGAGTTTTCTGCATTTATATGTTGGAATCTATCAGTAAGGTTATGTTTCCAATTACCCAATCAGTAGTGATTGAATTTTTTCTTAATACCATCTGCTTGATACTTTTGGGCTAATATCTGTGACTTAGACATGTTAAATTATAAACATTCATGTTCTGAAATGCATCTCAATGTCATCTTATAATCTCCTTGTATGTGTAGCAATTCTGATGCCTACACTAATGGCGGTTATAATATTCTTTTTGTTCATGGAAATTGCTACTTATGCACAGGATAGAAATGTAGCTGTTGTCTCAGTTACTTCACTAACAATTGTTTTTTGTAATCTTTGCTTTGTTGTGATTGATACTATTGTACGCCAAGGAACTTGTTGTATAACAACTTTTTTTGTGATGAATGCGATTTTTTGCCAATGCAATCCTGACTTGTGTAGCAAAGTGTAGATGCTCAAGGTATTGACGACTTTTGTATGACTAATACAGGAAGAGAGTTGCCATTGTGGGTAGTGGTCCAGCTGGGCTTGCTGCTGCTGATCAGTTAAATAAAATGGGTCATTTAGTCACTGTTTACGAACGTGCTGACCGAATTGGAGGGCTTATGATGTATGGTGTTCCAAACATGAAGACCGATAAAGTTGAGATCGTTCAACGTCGTGTGGATCTAATGACCAAAGAAGGTGTTAATTTTGTGGTAAACGCTCATGTTGGAACAGATCCCAAGTTCTCCGTTGACCATCTCCGTTCCCAGAATCATGCAATTGTCTTGGCTTGTGGAGCTACTAAACCAAGGTAAAGTCCTCTTGGAGTAATAAAATTTCTTAATATCTTTGAGCTCGTGCTACCATTTTCAACTAATACATCATCTTCGTAGAGCTTTATGCATCTTTGGTTAAATCAATGGTTGACATGTTTTGAGATAGCAGCATAAACTAAACACTATATACCATGACAAACTTATGCCGTGTGTCTTTGTTCGTCCACGGATAGATGTTGATGCTCTTTTGTTGAGTCATGACTCATGAAGTGATGAATATAGGTTATGAATGCTAGTTCACGTTAAGCTGGTTTAAGATTTCTATCTAACATTCTGGTCTTTGTTTTATTGTTTCTATTTTAGTTTTGTTGCATCTTCTTATCTATGATACTGAATCATATTCCTTCAATTTCTTGTTTAGGGATCTTCCTGTTCCTGGACGAGAACTCTCTGGAGTCCATTTTGCAATGGAATTTCTCCATGCAAACACTAAAAGTCTGCTTGATAGCAATCTATGGGATGGTAAATATTTGTCTGCACAAGGGAAGAAAGTGGTTGTAATAGGTGGAGGAGATACAGGAACTGATTGTATTGCAACATCTATCCGACATGGCTGTACAAACCTTGTAAATCTAGAACTACTTCCTGAACCACCAAAGAAAAGAGCACCAGGAAATCCATGGCCACAGGTTCTTCTCTTCCCTTCAATTCCATTAGTTTTTCTGCAACTTCGAGGATAAACATCGAGGAAACACAACATCTTGCCCCTTGCCTAAAATTGTTGGTCATGCAGTAATCTCATTGTCTTTCAACTTGTGAACTTCATAGAAGCCTTGAGAATGAATTTTATTTTGCAATATTGTGTAGTAATCTCACTGTTTCAACTTAGCACTCTTTGCAGGAACTCGAGATGAGTTCCATTTGTTGTCATTTTCCGATTTAGTTTCTTCATATATCACCCAAATGCAGTTGCCTAATTGTTTTTCTTTACAGTGGCCTCGGATTTTCCGTGTAGATTATGGTCATGAAGAAGCAACATCCAAGTTTGGAAAAGACCCACGGACGTATGAGGTTCTGACCAAGCGATTTGTGGGAGATGAAAATGGACTCGTCAAGGGCCTCGAGGTGGTCCGTGTCCATTGGGCAAAGGATAGTAGTGGAAAATTCAAGTTTGAGGAAATCAGGGGCTCTGAGGAGACTATAGAAGCTGATCTGGTTCTCTTAGCTATGGGCTTTCTTGGTCCAGAATCGGTGAGTCTTACCTACTACACTACGTTCAGCACAAATCATCTGTCTTATCAAGTTATTCACCGATCAGTGATCTCCATTTCACATGCTATTGTCATCCTAACCTTGCAGGCAATTGCTGATGAACTGGGTCTAGAGCTAGACAACAGGTCCAATTTCATGGCAGAGTACGGCCACTTTGCAACCAGTGTAGATGGGGTTTTTGCCGCTGGGGACTGCCGGCGAGGCCAGTCCCTCGTCGTTTGGGCCATCAATGAGGGCCGGCAAGCTGCGGCGCAGGTCGACAAATATCTAATGAAAGATGTGGATACTAGAAGCAAAGACAGCCCTTCTGCTTCCAGCGAAGATTTAGTCCAGAAAATAACTGCTCAGGGAAAATAATTCTAGCTGTGTTAGCTTTAGGTGCCATAAATTTTAGGGTCCATCGTTTTCGAAGTTTGTCTATTTGTTGTGTTGGTGGCTGTGTCCATAGGGTGTATTGGATGTGCTTGAAACGGTACAGTTTGAACTATAAGAAAAGAAGTGCTTTTGTTGGCAACACCAAGGGCTATGAAATTGTAAGCGTCGTTTCTCAATCGCAGTTGCAATAATACAGACTATACTTGTTCGTGCTGTGGCTTAAAATGGTGGATGGAACAAGATTTCAGGTAGTTTCATTCTGTACTTGTTCATGACTTTAGTTTTTTGCCCTCTGTTATGTTTCATATGCACGGATGGCTACTCTCACCGGTGTGCAGACAGCTGAGCATCATGCATAATAAACTTTGCAGGATGGATAAGGTGTTGTTCTAATGAGATTACGAAGTCAAATCTTGATGAAGTTTTTATTTTTTCTCATGCATTAGTTATGTCTGGATTAATAATTTTCATGATTTATTATTTGCATGGATTAATAATTTTTATGATTTATTATTTTCATATTAATTTTGAAATGAATGATGGAGATATTAGGGCGAGGGAATCGCCTCGGCTAATGTGATAGCAAACACTGCAAAATTCACAACAGACATCAGCAGTCTCTCAGCCACGTGCTTTCCTTCTCCCCACCATGTGAAGACAGCAGGAGCGATAGCAGACATTTTGCAGCATCTGCCTTCCAACGCGCACTCAAGTAGAGCTTTCTGCGTGAGCAGATGCTTTACAAGGTGACAAATGTGATTTGTCTTCAGCATTAAATCATAAAGATTATTCACTTGCATGTTTTTTAAAAAAATAATTAATAAGATTTTTTCAATTTCATCAGCTACCATAGTTAAGGATAGAATCATGGATATCTAGAATAGATATTAGTCACCCTATCGATATACCATAGTCCCGAAAATAATATATTTTTGCTAGTATATAGGGAGGATAAACACACTAACAATAAACAAATACTTTAGGGTATCAGCAACCGTTTAACACCTTTAACGTTATAACACCTATCACCTCATCAAAAAGTATGAGACTCACATGCCACATACACATTAACATCTTCATTCTCTCACATTCATTTAACATTCAACCCCTATTATTTGTCGGGTCCACATGCCACATATACATTTTCTCACATATACATTCTCTCACATATTCAATCTCATACATACATATTTTTTTATTTTCACTATATTTACCAATTTAAATAATAATTAAAAAAAAAATAATAAAAAAAATTATAATGAAAGAATAATTGAAATGAAATAAATAATTTTTTTTATTTTCAAGAATACATGAAGGCTGCTTGCCTGTCTGCCTGATCGGTCAGGAGCTGCCTGATCGGTCTGGTTGACCGATCAGAGAAGTTCCTGATCGGTCAACCAGATCGATCAGGTGTCATGTCATACGCGATGAACACGTTCAAACATCTGAACGTGTTCATCGCGTCAGCGCATTAACGCGCTCACTTTATAACACTTGATTAACGCATCATTACAAGTGCCATTACAGAGACCAACCATAATTGCCATGTGAGTTAAGTGATTCTATTCTTCTAGTTGCGAGTGAATTATTTTATATCATCTAATTATATTACGAAAGAGTTTTCATTATCTTTCGAAAAAGGTTTTAAACTTTTAAAAAATAGGCTCAGCATCCGGACGTGTAATATTTAATTAAGGTGTTCTCATCAGTTAGCGTATATATCCAATCGATTGATTTTGAGAGGATCATTTCATTCATATATTTTTTTTATCCATCGTCAAGATAAATCAAGTAAAATAAATAAATTTATTTTTTTAATGACCCCTAGAGTCAGTCCTATAGATATAAAAGGAAGATGTATACGGATACACATACAACAAATATATGATGAAACCGAAAATATAAGTCATCATCTTTTACACCCTGTTTGGAAAGGAAGGAATTGGAATTTCTTTGAGAATTGGAATTCAATTCCATCCTTTGCTAGCAATTTTCAGGAAGGATTTGAATTCTAATTCCTTTCAAGCCCCTCAAAACAAATCACACCTAAATACTTCTGATTTGTGAAAGAAATTCACTTGAACAAATTAAATTATCAAATCGCCCCCTCACAAAACAAATCAAAGTTGCTCCGGCTCCATCCTCACAGGATAAAATCGTAAAAGTATACCAATTGAATTGAATTCAATTCTGTTTTTACAATTCATTCCAAACATGAAAATTAGAATTCAATTCCGGATGAAATTCAATTCCGACCCAATTCTTTACTTAAAAGGTTTCCAAACAGGGTATTAGGGATTTGATTATTACGTCAGAAATATCATGCATCTATTATCTATGCTATATCATGAGGATCACTAAGATAAATTAAAAAGTACTCACCATAAATGATTTATCAATTTAATATTTTTTTTTATCAATTATCTATTAAAAAATTATTTATTAATTCATCGAAAGTCTGTTTCTCCGGGGCTGCTCTCATCTGTCTTCAAATTTTAAATGGTGCCACATCAATTGACCAAGGGCGTGAGAAATTCATAAAAAACGCACTTAACTTTCAAATTTCTCAAAAGTGTATTTGTTTTCCATTTTACTTCTTCCGTCAATCACTGTAGTGCCTTAGTGTTGATTTTCAAAATACAGATGTTGATTTTAGAATTTATGTAACATCAAGGTAGCCACAATAAAATTGTTCTTTAAAATTAAGTACCACAGTATTCTTGAAATAGATGGATGTATGAATGAATGGGGAGGGATATGCAAATGGAGAAAAGGAAGATTCGACTCTCAAACATTTGAAAGAATATGTACATATGTCAGCAGAAAATTTAACCCACCAAAATTTACTATAGATATAGAAATCCACACCGGTATGAATACTATGAAGGCTTTAAAAATCTACTATCTAGATAAAGCTTACCTTATCATCAGAACAGATTGTCTACTATCTGGATAAAGCTTACCTTATCATCAAAATAGATTGTCAGGTTATTATTAACTTTATTGGAAAGGCAGCCAACAATAAGCTATCACGATGACTTACTTTTACCAACTATATATTATGGTATTTGCTGTTCTTTAAATGTAATATCATAGTGTGAGTATCATAGTAATTAATAGGAGAAATAAAATATAAAATAAGTACGTCTGAAATTTAAAATTAGATGTTCCTTTTTAGAATTCTCCTATTTTAAGTGCCCCGTGATCAATTGCCGATGGGACGATCTGGTCTCAATACCTTAGCAGTTGGGACTGTCCGTTTAGTTCTTGCAAAATTGAGGCTGAAGGGCTAGGATTAAAATTGTTGGGGCTTTTCAAGGATTGTCAATCTTGCAACATCTTAAGATTATGGTTCATAGATACCCTTTCACAAGGATTGTTAATCTTGCAGCTGTTCTTCCTGTTAAAAATACCAAAATGTTTTCCCGCTCCTGGGTCACCCACATGTCTTCTTCAGGTTGACAGAGACATCAGCTATCTGATAGAAAAAAAAAAAATTAATGAGGTACGAATTTCACACGACTGATTCAATTTCATGAAAATATTTCATCAGCCATTAGATAAATCGAAAAATACTCAAGACGGACGGTTCAAAAGCTCAACGTTCTAGGGTTCGCACCTATTTAAAAGAAAATTTCCTACAAAATATGACATAACTGAAGATCAAATCACGAATATCTGAAATAATAATTAATCATCTAACAACTTTTCCGCTGTACCGGAGTCATCAGCTATCTGATAGCGACTATAGTCCAAGGTTATGTTACACAGTAGTTTATTTCAAATTTCAATTCAATTAGTCTAAAATTTCTTAGGCAAAAATAAAAAAAGGTATCCATGTACATTTTTCTTTTTCAAACTGACCTATTATTGATATTATTATAGAGGTTACAGATTGAACATTGACTTCAACTTTGATCAATATAAAAAAGACAATATTATAGCCGCTATAAATTATAACATAAACACTTCAATTCTAATCAACAATAATAAATTGTGTTATAACACTAATCAATATTATATTATAATAACATTTGAATTCTGATGAATACTAATAACATTATATTATAACAACTAAAATTCAAAATATTTCATCTCTAATTAATACTGATGAACATTAATCAATATTGTTATAAGGGAAAATTTTCATAAACTCTCCAGTCTCAAACTCACCTTTGCATGCAGTCCCCATTCAAAAATTTCTTTGCATGCATTCTCTGATGGGTCTAATAAACAGTCTTGTGAGTATTATTTGAAAAAAAATAAGTATAAAAGTTAAAAATTTAAATATGTAAAATTGCATCCATCATATCAAGAAACTGTATATTCAACTTTTCTAAATTAGTACTTAATCTCAAATAATTTATACTTAAATCTTTACAATGTATACTCAATTTTTATTCTTTTATACTCAATCCATCAAAAAATGAATGCAAAGAAATTATCAAATAGAGAATGCATATAAAGATCAATTTGAGATTGAGGAATTTTTTGTAATTTACCGTTGTTATAATAACAAAAACAATTTGACAAGTAAAATATAGAGGCGGGATGTGACGCATAAAAAAGACCGTTTTGACGTTTTCTCAAATTTCCCAAAAAAGCCAAACTACAAGAAATAAAACTATGTTATGCAGGGAAAAGAACAATAACTGCAGCTCTTGCTAGCTCAGGACGCTAATGGTGCAGTATCACATCTCTAAATCACCATATTACAGCATCTCATGAGTGAAGAAATGATAAAAGACATGAATAACAAGAACATTAAGGGCAATTCAACATGATATGCTGGAGTTTCACATCTCTGAACCATCAGATAAATTGCAATATTTCAGAGTGGAGAAATGATAACGAGAGACATCAAAAACAAGAATCAAGATGATCGTTCTATTAAAGTTCAAATCCAACACTACTCAACCCAACCACATGGTCACAAATTACAATCAATACAAGTGAAAAGCATTCTCTCCCTCACAAGCATAAAATGTGCTACTCCCAAGAGCCTTAGAAGAGCTTGTAGGGGGAGGAGGCATCCAAGGGGTGGATGAGGTAGGTCAGAACCAAGGCCACCAACATTAGAAGATAAGCAATGCCCTGGTCAATTGATGTACCTGCCAAAAAGATATAAAAAGGGGGGGAAAATCTTAGATTTTAGTCTTCAAGCAATAGCCCAAAACTATTGAGAAAGAACAAGTTACCATTGGAGTATGCAAGTAGCAAACTTATATTGGGATCTACTGACCTCATGGTTTGATGATTAGCTAATGGGACAAACATAAAAAAGTTTTTTTTTAACAAAACAAAATTAGAAGCATACAGTATAACGTGATACAGTCAAGAGGGAGCCTTTGCAATGTAAGGAACCATCGAGAAGAATGAAACAAACAAACGATCACCGAAAGATTCAATTAGCTCAAAGATATCACAAAATATGAAATTCCTGGTAAGGAAACCCACTTTTGCTGAGATCATAGCGTACAGGAAGAAAAACGTATTGAAAATGACGAAACAATATCCAGGGGCTTCAACAACTTCCCCTCCGAAAAAACGAGTTAGGATTCAGAAAGGAAACAACACCCATTATTAAAAGATGATAAATTCAAAAAAAAAAAAAAAGTAGTGGATGCCAAGAAAATCCTCCACAATTTCACTTTGCTCAAACTTGAAACTGTTAGGTAAGAGAGCCGGGGGGAAAAATCAGAGGAGAGGGCCGGCCGAATGCAAAACAAAATGAGACGCGTTAGGGGAGACGTAAAAAAAAGGAACGGATTTGACATCTAAATTAGCAGATATGGATAAAATGAGGGAATGGAAGATGAGATTACCGTCACTGGTGGGCGCGGGAGCGGGGGCATTGGCTCGGACGGATGGCATGAAGATCGCCAAGGTGAGGACCATGATGGCCGCAAGACCAAGCGAAGCCCTAGGAATCCCTGCCATTTGCCTCCGAGATCTGCCGCCGCAAGCCGGAAAGCGAGCAACACACCCTGCGATCTCTCCCGAAGCCTCTTCCTTCTCTGCGAGAAGAACGAGGAGGAGGAGGAGGAGGGAGGGAGATTTGGAGGGTGGCAATGTGATCCGATTCGCCTCCGCCTCCGCCCTCGGGCAGCTGCTCTTGTTTTCCTTTTCGATCCAGTGATATGTCGCCGGTACAAAGCGTTTCTGGATTTATAGCGGTTAGGGAGGGCGACGAATCCGGCACGCCGTTGGTTGTAGCGGTCCCTCCTCCACCCTGGTGAAGGGAAGAGCGCCTCGGGTGGGTCACCCGAGTCAAGCACCAGCCTGGCGGTCCGGTTTTGCCGGCCGGAGTTAGACCACGTGGCGACCGGCCCACAAACAGAAGACACACCGCCAGCGCGAGAAATTAAAAAAAAACAATCATTTCATTTTAATAATATTTTTTCTCCTTTCTTTTTTTTTTAAAATTAATTTGTGTACCAATCGACAAATTCAAGGGAAGAAAAGTGACGGTCAGAATACACCTCTCCTCATTTAATTTATTTTTCGATGAAATTTTTTTATAAAATTAAATTGATGTTATTCAAAATTTATGGATTCGAGTTAAATAACTGAATTAAAAATACAAAATGACATAATTAGTAATATAAAACAGGGGAAGGTGCATTTCTCAAACTCTTGAAAACAAAATTAAAAAGGTATCCATTTTTTATTTAAATTAATAATAAATTGAGGATCAAGAAATTTAAAACGGTATCTTATATCACATACAGAAGAGAATATATTTATGACTAAATAACATTCTCAATACGAGTAAAATGGTAAATACATGAATAAAGTACTGGAAGAGATAAAATAAAATTTTATGCTTTATTAACACAAAGTAAATAAATAAATAAATAAATAATTGATAAATTTAAGGAGAATTTAATTGCCAGATTTCAATCCGACAAAAGATAATTATGATACGAATATAATATTAAAAGAAAGAGAAAAGTTACAAATTTTTTTATAAAAAAAATCAATTTAAAAACACACTAACATGTCAATGTCAATATATTATCTGAAAGTTTCTCAAATATATCATCGCAAACTCAATGGAATTGAAGAGGACAGAAAAAAAAAAATCTTAAATTCTCCATTTAAGTCATCATCATAGGTAGCACATACAAGGGAGATACCAATCACATCTTATTTATTACTAAACATAAGATAGAAAACTACCAAAGGAAAAGATGATGCCCGGGACATAATCGACGAGCATAAAAAAAAAAAAGTATTCTCAAAGCATTCCGTGAGAGCTACGTGTTCTCTCAAGAATATAAACTATTTCGATTCCAGGTGGCAAACAAGATTGCCTAGCTGGGCATCGATCTTCCAGCAAATATCATCCCGACCTGCCATTTAATGGACCTACACAGACAACAGCCAAAACGCCTGCAAAGTACCACTACTCGCGCTCCTAATTCAAGGTTTAGTCGGATATTCTCATTTCCACTCCAAGAACATCCTTTACACCCTCGTAAGTCACAAATGCAATTGCTATGGAAGGTACCACCTGAAACTCAAAATGACAAAAATATTAAATGCGACTTATTATGGCTGCAATTCTCAACAAATGACTTAAGATAACAGTACAAGGCACTAACCTTTACTGAATTGGGTACAAGACCCTTGTATAGGGCCCCAAAGCCTTCATGACGCACAGTTTTCCTGAATGCATCGACCATTCCAGTGTATTCCAGGGGAGCTTTACTCTGGCCTTTCCCTGTCACAACTGAGGCAGCATCTTTCCAACCAACCATTTGCATTCTTCTGCGAATGACATCTAGAGGGTAGGCAACTGTTTGACCGACAGTTCCCGCAGCAGCGCCGCAAGCAAGCCTCGTGACAACACTCAATTCCGAGTCTTGGACAAGGCCATATGGGTTAGATTTGATTAGCCAATCCTTTAATGACTCATAGACCGCAAAATTGAGTCCAACATATGGAATCTGCAAAGACAATACTAAGAAAGTGCTTTGAATTTGCATTAACAAAAAATGAACTTATATGTCATGTAAGGTGATCCACCAACATGATCAAATCTTCATATTGCAAAATAATCTGTCGTGGTTAAGTTTGGGATAGAAGGCTTTCTTCTGGTCATGATTCTTAAGAGCACTAAACTTACAGTTGGTTAGCTCTTACTATGTCAAAACTTCGTACTATAGGTTTATCATTTCAGATATACTATCAGAATAACAAGAAAAAAGTTGGTTGAGTTTCTGTTGATGTTTTTGTAAAATCTGTTTCAATGGTAATAAAAATAAACATCTATAGTGCCAACTATTTGGATGTGCCAGCTGAAGAAAATGAAAAATGAGATTCTAAGATGACTTACTACTCCTATGACAGATGGAAGCCACCCTTTGTACAGAGCACGGAAGCCTTCTTCACGATAAACAGTGCCCAATGCATGAAACATTCCTCTGTACTGGTAAGGTGAGTTTTTGGTCTGTTTTGAAGATATTGGTAATCAATATATGCTAAGAGTTAAAAGGATTTACAATGTCATAGAAGACATGACGACAGCAAGAGGTAGGAGCACCTGAACTGTAATCCTTCCACGGACCATATCCATTGGATAAGTAGCCGACATAGCAATTATACCAGCACATGCTCCAGCACCAAGACGTAATACAGGACTAAGTTGAGCATCTTCTGCTTGAGAAAAACAAAACCATTCAGTAGCACTCATAACAGAGAATGATTTTACTGATTAATCGAAGAGACATTGAGTGACAGAGATCTATAGTTTAGACTTTGATGGGCATTTATTTTCTAGTATGTCTTCAAAAATACCATCCAAAACGAAATAATTGGGAAAATGTTCAGGTAAAGTAGTGAATTTGCCCTTACCAAGATGAATGAGCGTTATGTACACTACGCCCATGCATCTAATTAACTGTACAACAAAATCAAGTTGGCCCAGAACTCTGGTGTCCTAAACCATATCAACTAAGTTAATCATGAACTACTGCCTATTCCCCCCCCCCCCCCCAACGGTTAGTTGTATTAACAATTATCCACGGAGAAAGGTGGTACGGAACTACAAATACAATGTCACAAGCATAATTGCATAAATGTCAGGATTGACTCAGAAACTTGCTTACTTTTAAAAAGGAAAATCAATTTGATACAATAGGTGGTTGTGGAATGTTGTAAAAAATTCGTTTCAGTGAGTTAAAGAACAACCTAGCAATGCATGAACATAAGATAAGGTCCGAAGATAAAACACAAACCACACATTATATGAAATAAGGCGTACCATTTCCAGATTGATGCCGGTAAAGCCACAAAATTCCACTGATAAATACATCAAAATATTAGTAATCAGAAACAAACGTTATGCCAAAAAAAAGAGTAATATAAAAGAAATGGCCTAACTAGGAGGCAGACCTAATTTTTGACAATCCATTTTGGATTTTTGATCTTATCATAACACCTCAATTAGATTCCTTTAGTGAGAAGATGTTCAAGTTAGTTTTAGGACTAGAAAATAGACCAGTTCCATTAACTTGTGTTGTGCATTCTTAATCCCGTGATAATGTTTATCATATTTTCAGGTCAGAATGTCTATTAAGTCCAATATTAAAAAATGGCACTAGAATAGAGCTAGCACTTGACATGGTTTGAGATGAAGAGTTTTTTTTTCTCATTAGTACAGACAGCATGTTGGATGAAGAAAAATGTCTTCTTAGTTAAATTGCAAAACTTACTTTTGAAGCAGACAGATATGACGAATAAGTTTCCAGAACAAAGAGGACATTACTTCTCGGAAAGAAGGCTTGCAATAAAAATTTGAAGAGACTTGATAGTTAATTGACTATATCAGAACAAGGCTTCAGGTTACGAATCTTGCCACAATCAAGGAGAATTTTGAAATGTGATTGCATGACGTCAAAACAAACCTTGATGCTTGTTCATAGCTGAAAAACTTTACAGCTGAGTTTGGGACAATACGTGCACAATTAGTACCATTGCCTCTGAAAAGCCCTCGAAAACCTTCAGTTTTCCATATATGCTTGAGCCCTTGAATAGTTCCATTATACTGAATAGCATGGCGATTTTGAACCTATATTTATCACCATTAATTCAACATGAGAAGAAAAAAATACATTGTCAACATCACATGCCAGATAATTTATGAACGATATTAGACATAGTACAGCATCAGCCCCATATACAAAGGCATTAATTGCAAAACAATACCTACCTACATTTGAACTTAGGCCATCTCACAAAATAAATAAATGAATATACGGATAATAGCAATTGAAGAAGATTTGACACAGACCACCTTTGTAGAGTTAGGATGATCAGTTGGTTGAAGTAGGAGCGAATGGTTGGGTTTGTAGGAGCACCAAGAGCAACATTTGGTGGCCTTCCCTCAACCATTTGATGTTCCCAGATCCATCAAGATGGTGGGACATAAACCGCCTTGGCCCAAACAATATCATTTTAACTCTTTTATTTCCCAGATACATCTCGCTCATACAAATCCAATGATGCCCTTATTTTTCCAAAATAATATAGCTTTAGACCATAAAAATCAAGAAAAAAGTGGCTTTCATGACACAAAGGGTACTTTGGGTATGTAAAGTAGAAAAGGCGAGAGAGGGTACGTGAACTAGCAAAAACACAAATGAGGCCCACCTTTTGAGAATTTCCCAACTTTTGGTGTGTCTACAAGTTAATTTGACAATATTTTCTTTAGTTTCTTACTCTCATTCCTTCACTGTAATGGATTCAACTTTACCAACTATGGAATTTATCAATCGACATTGAGCATGCTTTCTCAACAATACTTGATGGTTTGAAGGATCATCCTTAGAAGTTATTGGTAAAGAAGACTTGCTAATAATGAAAGAAAACACTAAAATGCAGTGATGCACAAATATTTTTTGATTATGTTATGTAAGAAATGTGTATGGTGCTAATGATACCTAAATCTCAGAAAGAAACACAGGATAGGTTTTTTTTACATAAATAGTTAGTTGACAAAAACGTCAAAAAGGGACAAAATTAAAAAAAAGGAAGGAAAGAAAAATAATAGATAATCCAAACAAAATGCCACCTGTAATAGGATTTTTAGCCGCTCGAGTGGAGCAACAGCTGTTCTTGATCTACAAAAACATTGAACATATAGTTAGAAATCCCTTTGATTCTTTTACTTCATTCTTAAATTAATGAGAGCACATTTGAAGAAAAAAAACTAGAACTCCAGTAAAAGTTAGATTCACACAGATGATAATACTTGGGCAACATAAACAAACAAACCTGATTCCTCATAGACAAAGGATCCTCTTTAATCACAATCAATCACACTTTTGTCAAAATAGTAGTACTCTTCTTTAGAGAAAGAGAGAGAAAAGAAGGAAAGCAATTAAGACAAATCAGATGTTTTTCCAAAAGTTCCAATACAAGAAAGAATGTCATATAATGTGCCTAAAAGCAAGTGCATGAATATGTGACTATACAACAGCACCTGACATTTGTGAGTGACCAACCATGGCAAGACTTTCTCAAAACCTTTAGCATCATGCTGAGAGCCTTTAAAAAGAGTATCCAAGTATATGCTTAATCTCACAACAAACCAATCAAAATATTATTTTGTTGCAAATTTGCAATCTTGTTATCAAAATACATGATCACCTTATTTCAGGAGGATTAATTTTAGTCCCATTCATCTAAAAATTTATACAAAGTATGAACTGGTAGTATTCAAGATCCAATTTACACTTCAGCAACTCATCTTCATAGTACTGCATATCTGCTAATGATACTGAATTGTCTATCTAAATACTAAAATTAACAATTTTCATTAACAGAGTTTATAGAGACAAGCAATAAAGCAATACAATTAAGTAATAAATTATTTTGATTATTAGAGATTGGTCCCCTAGAAGTGATCATTATTGGAGGTTGATTCTCTCAAACTGATCATCCGATCCCTCTTTTCTCCAATTTCCTATGTTATAGGACGCAGATTCCTATCAAATGATAGAATCCCCAAATACACATATTCAAGTAACACTTCAAGATATTATCCTTTTGAATAGAATAGATCGTTAGATTGATTATTAAAATGAGTACCAATCTAACAAAATATGAACAAACAAATCCAAAAAAAAGAGAAATCTTTAACTTTTATTCTGAAGAAACCAGAATTAATAGCACTAAGGGTTATACTTTTAGTGATTGTCAGTAATCACCAACCAAGATGAGTCTAACCTCTGAACTAGACAATAACCCAAAATGTTCATTTCTAGTTAACTACGAATTGTCATCAAACAGGGTAAAGGCTCATCTGGCTATCTAAAATGAGTAAAGAGTCTCCCAGCACCGCTATGTATTATGGATTAGTAGAAATGTTCTGACCAAATTGAATTCAAATTATTAAGTTTGTGCCGAACTAAGCAGGGACAGCCACATGACATGGATGAGGTGGACTTCTGGCAAAAGTACAAACCAGAGTCAAAGGATTTCAACTCTCATTTGCTGTAGCTCTCATGGTCTATGCATAAGCCACTGGCATTGCACATCGGATGACATGCCAGTTCACAGGCTAGAATTGTGCAGTGTGTCAGCTTAGTATGGTTGGTTAGTCAGGCTGGTATCATTTGTTAGAGGTCAATCGGTTCGCCAATCAATCCCCACATTCTCTGGTATGATGACTCATTCAGAATTTTATGAAAGACTACCAATCTGCATAAAATTCACATCTGTATGAACACATACCGTCTAATAAGTAATAAGGAGTTAAAAGTTATAATCGTTGAGCTTTAGGCTTGCAATAATTATTCCACCGAAATGTCGACGTGACTAACGACATTTTTGGGAAGGGTAAGACTTGCAAGAAAAAAAACACGACAGAACAGGTCATAAGAAACCAGAAAGCAACCTTTGCACTCAGACACGATCAATGAATAGTCGTAAGAAAAAACGGGAAAGCAAATCTAATCATCAATAATTTCAAGAAAAAACAAAGGGGAAACAAAACAGATCAGTGTCAGTCAATATTGGCGAAAAGAGTCAAAGAGACCAAATTAACTCACACTCCTCCCGCTACGCCACCGGCCACAAGGGACTTGCAGATGCTCAGGATCGCGTGACTGGGAGCCTTGACTCCCTCCCGCGCGAGCTTCGCCTCCTCCGCGAGATTCACTATCGTCGTCACCGCCGATTCCCCCGTGCTCTTCCCCACCACATCCTCTGATGCCATCAAACTCTGCAGCAAAGATCAGATCAATCTGAAAACCTACACGGACCAAGCACTTCGGAGAGGCGCGAAGCTTCCCGGAGGTCGTGGAACAAGCGGATCAAGCGAAGGCGACCTCCATTGGCTCTTTTCTTTCCTCAAAAGTGGCGGCGATAGGGTTCTGAGGGGGAGAGAAAAGAGGTTCGCTTTGTGCACTTGTACTTACCGGGAGCGCAGGTGTCTGACGGAGATGATCTTATCATACTCACACTGTTATCCCGCAGTGCAAGGATGGATTGTGACGTGGGCCCCGCTGAAAGGCGTTGAGCGTAAGGTGAACTCTCACGGGTGTATTAGTTGGGTACGGTAAATAGGAAGAGCCATGGTGACGAAACGATGGGAGGCAAGGTGACAACGCTCATCGCCGTGGACATTTAATTATTTTATTTGAAAAAAAAATTTTGATGCACAGCGTTAATCCGTAATATGAAATTCAAAATGAATAATTTTGACATTTCAATTATAACCATTTTTTTTATCAATGTTTAAGTTATAATCAGTATATATATATATATATATATATATATATATATATATATATATATATATATATTAAATTTCACGTTATAAATTCATATTTTTTCCAGAAGATTTAGTCTTCTTATTATTTAGGTTATAATATTAAATAAAAATAATTAAGATTTATATAAAATTTACACGATAAAATTATTAACATAACAAATATATATATATATATATATATATATATATATATATTAAAAAAATTAACATAGTGCTCACAGGGTTCATAGATAAGAGAATAAATCTTCTGTCCCCAATGACCCTCTGTTTCTGTGTCTCAACTCATCGACGATGGACGACGAATTTTCCGATCGTTGATCGGACACCATCGGCGCCCTTCGGTCGCCGTCCCGAACAAAACTATATCCTAGGAGATATGATGAATCCGTCGGGGATCGTCGCAATTGCGATCTCGCCGGATTCACTGTCGAATCCGACGAGATTGCAATTGCGACGATCTCGACCAATTCATTATTCTCCCAGGATATCGTTTGATTCAGGACGACGATCGGAGACTAATGATGATGTCCGATCGGTGATTGGAAGACTCACCGATCATGATCGTGAATCCGGAACACTGAGACACGGGATCCTCGGGAGAGAGAATCCCGTTTGCACGGATAAGCGTGTTGCACACTTTTTATCACGTTCCCCTCCCCCCGCGTCTGTTTTTTTTATTTCTTTTAACTTGTCGATCTTTAATGATTAAATTATAATATAAAATATGATTTTTTAAAAGTTTGATGATTAAGGTTAAGGTTAAGAACTCTGGTCCAGTCCCATTTCACGAACACTGATCCAATCAGTTAGATTTGGTGTCTTATTCGATTAGACTCGAAGGGAATACTTATGATCCCGACCTAGCTTGCATGTAGCGTGACCCGTCAGCTTAGCACCCCGTCAGAGCGGACTAGGGCTGAGGGTCCCATAAGCCTGTCGAATGGAGGGCCCAGGAGGGCGGCTCGGCCCGTCTCCTTAGAGGTCGGTAAGACACTCGCCCCCGACCGGAGGACGGTTACCGAGCCAACGAATGCCGGAACCCCGGAGTTCCCTAGTGACGAGGGCTCGAGTCAAAGGAGCTCCGAGCCAAAAGGGTACCGGGTCCTCAACCACCTCACTTCAGGTCCAGTCAGGTATTCCGACCCAGGTCCAGTTGGGTATTCCGACCCAGGTCCAGTCGGGTACGGTCAAGTCAGTCCCCGGTGGTGGAAGAGTGAAAGCAATAGAACAATGGCGAGAACACTATTACGTATACCTGGGTGACGGGGAGCGAAGAGACTTATATAGCCGGAGGAGTTGACAGCTTCTGTCCCGCCTACCACCTTTTATCGTAAGCGGGGGCAGGGCAAGACACAGCCAGCGGTGGTAGGATAGGGTGTCGCATACTGAAATAAGGAAAGGGGCGCTGTCAGCTTATGGGCGAGCGTCGTCAGGCCCCGCTCGACCTAACTCAGGCATAGGTAGCCAGGGTACGGGGTGTCAGGGTATGGCAGGAGGATCATTGCGTCAGCGGGATACTCGCGATTCGGGCCTGAATAGTACCGGGTCTATACCAACCTCATACTTCTTCTGCTAGTCTTGTGTCAGGGAGTGGATATTCTTGTGAGTCGGGACAAAACCTTGAACGGTAATGCCAACTGACGGCTGGGAGTGAGCTCGGGTCCTATGGTCACTATCCCCTAGGATAGTTATGCCTCCCGAGTCAGGGTATGCCTGGGTCGTAATACCGGACTGGACCTGGGTCGGAATACCCGATTAGACTTGGGTCGGAATACCCGACTGAACCTGAAGTGAGGTGGTTGAGGACCCGGTACCCTTCTGGCTCGGGGCTCCTCTTGTTGGTGCAATTTGCACTAATAGTTAAACCTGAGTTTTGATGAATGACAAATAGGTTAAAGTTAGACTTGCTTTTGATTTTGACCTCTTTACTAAGTGTGCAGGGTTGAAAGACTTAGGACCTGACACCAGGCTGAAGTCCAGGGCGGTTGAGTCCTGGCGAGAAGTCCAGGGTGGTTGAGTCCTGGCGAAAAGTCCAGTTGGGTTCACGGAGCCTGACAACTGGCTGAAGCCCAAGTTGGTTGAAACTTGGCAAAAAGACCAGGGTGGTTGAGCCCTGGCAGGAAGACCTGGTGGGTTAAGAAGTTGAGTAGAGTTGCACGAGGTAAGTGAGGTAAGTCACTGGAGGAGCGAACCAGTGAGGACGGGTCCTATTTTAGGACTGTAGGCGCGGTCCAACTTAAGCCCATTTTGGTGACCTCGGTTGAGTCCTGGTTAGATCCTTATCCAGGTTTGGACGGGGTCTAATTAACTATAAATACATTAACTCTATTTTACAGAATTTATTTAATTAGATTCTAAATACATTAACTCTATTTTACAAAATTTATTTAATTAGATTTTGTAGTTGAATTTTATAAAATTATTCCTTATCTAAAGCCTTGGTGGAGGATAAATTATCATTTAAATTATTCGTATTTCCTTCTTTTTAGAGAATAAAATTATTCCTACTAATGCTTAAAATTCTCACGTAAAGCTTAGCTGGAAGGATAAAATCTCCTTTTAAATTATTAATAAAGTTGCAAGAGGATAAAACCTCTCGGTTAACTTTTTCAATATTCTGTATTTATATTTTATTTAAATTATTTTCTTAATTGAAGCAAAGGATAGAAACATTATCTTTTTTTTAATTATTTTATCTTGTTGATGGATAAAATTTGAGCTGAGAAGATCATGCATCGAGACACTATAAATAGAAGCAAGCAAGCCCTCTAACAGATAAGAAAATTTGATTCTGGTTCAAGCTTTGGCGCTCTCTTGCTTCCACGCTCCTCTGCTGCGGTTTGTGCTTTGACTCGACGCTGTCCGACCGCTGCTGGAAAATCGCTCCCAACACCCAAGCTGCTTCAGATAAATCTAAGTGTTGGGTAACGAATTTTTTTTGCACTTAAATTATTTAAGGGGGAAGTGTAGGGCTGTTACACTTCCGCCCAATCTTGTATTCGAATCACTCTATCGGTAGTTTGCCGATAGAGGTTTTTAGTGGATTGCCCACAGAAAAGGTTCAAGGAACCTGGGCCTTCGAGTAGGAGTCGGCGAAGGCTCCGAACGAAGTAAAACTCCTCGTGTAATTTTTTTTTATTTTTTCGCTTTCGCATTTCGTTTTAATTTTTCCGCTGCGCACGTTATAAAAAGCATCATACAATTTTCTATCGACTCTGATTTTATAACGAAGATTTTAAAAGTCACGTGATTCACCCCCCCTCTCACGTGCATCGGTCCTACAAGTAGTATCAGAGCCAAGTTCGCTCTGTATCGGTGCAACCACCATAAGAGCCGGGGGAAATCCAATTCTTTTTCGTTTGTTTTTGTGTTTTCGCTGCACGATCTAAATTAGGTATTGTTGCCTAAATTTTAGATATTTTCTATCGATTTTACTTGAATTTGGGCAACACCATTTCGAGTCGTTTTTTGTTCCTTTCTTCTCCTTTTCCTACCACACTACTAATCCAAGACCTAGTCTTGGAACAAGTGTTTTTGTTGTTGTCTATTTCAGATGGCTCAAGGTGAAGGATATAGTACTGCCCGTCCTCCGCTCTTCAATGGGGAAGACTTCCCTTACTGGAAACGAAGAATGGAGGTGTACCTAAAGACTGATATGGATCAATGGTTCGCGGTGCAATCTGGCTACGAACCACCAATGGACGAGGGAAATAATGCACTACTGAAGCATGACAGATGGAACCTAGAAATGAAGAAAAGGGCTCAGATTGAGTTCAAAGCACAGAACACACTCCAATGCGGACTAACCAAAGAGGAATTGAACCGTATCGGCCCAACTGAATCTGTCAAAGAACTTTGGGACAAATTGATTGAACTGCATGAAGGCACCTCAGATGCGAAGGTAACAAAAAGAGATTTGTTATTGAATAAATTATTTAACATAAAAATGCAGGAAGGTGAGTCTGCAAGTCAACTCCACGCCCGGATCAAGGACATACTAAATGGACTCCACCTCATTGGGCACAAACAAGAAAATAGAGATATTATAAGGTATGCACTAAATGTCTTTCCTAGAAACTCTTTATGGGCATCCATCATAGATGCTTATAAAATTTCTAGGAATCTTTCCAAAATAAATTTAGATGAACTATTCTGTGAATTAG
Organism: Boesenbergia rotunda; assembly: GCA_024364735.1. Lineage (NCBI taxonomy): Eukaryota > Viridiplantae > Streptophyta > Magnoliopsida > Zingiberales > Zingiberaceae > Boesenbergia > Boesenbergia rotunda. Next base: position 56,745 of record JAGFNQ010007824.1, on the reverse strand, counting down.
AACTGCACGAACAAACTAACGCCAAGGCCGAGAAAGGAATTGCTTTGTTTGCAGGTTCTTCAAAAGAAGTCAAGCCGAAGAAGAAAATTTATGAATCAGAAGAAGAGTCAGACTCAGACTCAGATGACGAGGAACAAATGGTTAACTTAGTAAGAAAAGTCCTCGCCAAAAAGAAAAGCAAATTCTCGAAAAGAGATTTCCAAAAGATAATGAAGCCAACCAGTTATGGAGACAAAAGCAAAATAACCTGCTTCGGTTGCAACAGAAAGGGACACTTCAAACATGAATGTCCCTACAAAACGGAGGACCAATCAAAGAAAAGTAAGAAGAAGAAGGCTCTTCAAGCCACCTGGGACGAGAGTTCGGATAACTCTGACTATGAACCACCAAAGAAGACAAGCTACCTCGCGCTAATGGCAACTGGACCCGGGTCAGACTCGGAGCACGACGAAGATTCCGAATACGAGTCGAGTCAAGAGATCGGACTCTTTTCGGATGACTCGACTAAGGTATATTTAGATTCAGTTAATGAAAAAATTTTTAAGATTATTTCCATTTTAAATAAAAAAATTACTTGCATCTGAATCTAGGAATGACCAGCTCCTTAAGGAAAATCAAGACCTTAAGGAGCAATTAATTAATACCAGAACATTAACTGAACAAACTCAAAATCAAAAGACAATTGAGCTTGAAACTGAAAACTCCACTCTAAAGGGCGAAGTCCTAAAACTTAAGGATCTACTAGCAACTTTCACAACCCGATCCAAGAACCTTGACCTCATTCTTGGATCACAAAAGGGCATGTACAATAAATCTGGGATAGGATATAAATCAGGATCAGCCCAAAGATCCTTTATCTCCTTTATCCACCCCCGCAAAAATCAACGAAAAGCATGGGTTCCGAAAGCTTACCTAACAAAGCAAGTAGGTCAGAATCAACTTTATGTCCCAAAAAGGGACATCCACTACATTGACCCTAGACACCCCAGTCTACAATTTAGGGGGAAGATCCAAATTAGTTGGCACCTCAAAGTCACCCTTTAACCCGTCTGGGTACCTAGGACTAGTTTCAAAAGTTAGTCCTGACACTTGACCTACTCAGTACCAGGGTAAGGGCGAGCTGATAGTACGTTAGGGAAGCTGATCTAAGGAGTCAGGTAGGGGAAGACGTCCTCTATTTGGTCTCTTAGCCCAGTGGAACTAGCCGAAGCTACCTCGCCACATCTTAGACTAGTTAGACCAATGAGTTTCAAATAGGTAGGTTAAAAGTACAACTTCTTAAGCGGTTTTGCCTAGAAAAGTGGTTGTTGATCCAATAAAGGCTTCGGCCAAAGAGACCCTTGCCTCCACGGGCCTGGAAACCAATTATGGAAGTAATACTTTTAAAACTGCTTCTTAGTCAAACCTGAAATCTAACAAAAGGTCAGATTAACTTTTATAAATCAAACCTCAAACTTATCTCACACAAATCAATAGGATCCCTTTGATTGACAACTTAGATCAAGTGAGATGAATAAGGACAACTAAAATAAATTCAAAATTCCTTAAAAAGGATCCCTTTGATTGACAACCAAGGAGTTTCAATAGGTAGGTTAAAGTACAACTTCCTTAAGCGGTTTTGCCTAGAAAG
>JAGFNQ010007824.1:25114-51870 GCA_024364735.1 Boesenbergia rotunda | reverse complement strand
TTTACTATTATTAGTTAGTTAAAGAAAGGTGAAAAATATCGTGAAGATGGTGTTGAAAGACTAACCTTGCTGATGAAAACTAAACATATATAGTCGGCGAAAGAATGATTTTACTATTATTAGATGACTAAATTTACTAAAAATAAAGCAAACCTATTTTGTTTGCTAGACTTAGGGAGAATAAAGAGATAGGTTGGACAAAATAAAAGTTAAGGCTTCTTATTATAGGCTAAAAAATTACTACGATGTCTTGTTCTTCCTACTATTGACATTTGGCAAAGGGAACGAAAGTCTTACTCTCTTTTTTGACTGTCTCAACTAACTCTGATGACAAGAATAATAAAAGAGGAAGAAGGAGAATTATTGCTTTTCGAAAAAGAAAAGAGAGTTGTTGTTGGAGAAAGAAAAGAGAAAAACAAATAAGTTATGATTGGGAAGAAAAAAAATAGGGAGAAAGAAAAAAAAAGTCGGTGCATGGAGACCTACGTATGGCGTGGTGGGAATGAGGTTTCAAAAATTCATTAACTTATTTTAAATCGATTGAATTAGTTTAATCTAATTAAATTTATTTTTATCATAACTTAATTAAATCATATCAAAATCAACCTTAGTTTGATGGGGTTAAGTATCCCGTGGTTGACATGTAGGCTGAAGAAGCTGTGTGGTAAGATATAACGAGTCTAAACGACTCTCTTTTCAGAACTCCTGAGACTCTCTCGGGAAGGGGACCCCCTCCCCCGCGCGGGTAGACACACTCCGAAGTTCAAATCAGAGGAAGCACTCTCGAGATCACCTCGGAGAGTCGGGTCACCAAGACCACCTCAAGAAAGCGGAATGTCTGGGACCCCCCGGGCCAGAAGACCTCGGGATCATCCCGGGGAAGCGGAGCCCAAGAAGCATCCGACCTCAAGTAACGGTCCCCCTTTCTTCGGATCTGTGGATAACCATCACCGATTATCATGGGGCATCATGGCACATAATTGTCGCAGCGGTCCAAACTTAATGGCTGCGTGTACCGTTGCAAAGTTTATCCTGTAACTGACAAATCGGGGGATGTGGCGGAGATCGTAAAGACTTGTGCGACAACCGCCGTAGGTATAAAAGGTACTCCAACCCCTCTTGTAAGTGGGGTTACGAACTCTCTACTTCGCCTATCTCTTTTCCTGCCCTCTCTTTATCTTCTCTATCGAGGCACTAACTTGAGCGTCGGAGTGGGCTCCGTCGGACAACCTCCGGCGTGTCCCCCTAACGCTCGTGTTAATCTCGCAGGGTGTGAAGTCCTTCCTCTAGCGTGAGTGTCCACGTGGGCTGAACCCTGGTGACTAGCCGTTAACGTTAATCCTTCTGGAACAAGTTTGGCGCCGTCTGTGGGAAACCAGTAAAGCACCAAAAGGAGCACCGATGGCAGAGCCAGCGGGACAACCCATTGTCCTGACAAAGGAGGAACTGGATCGCTTGGTGGCCAACGTCATCAAAGAGGCGCTCGAACAACACCAAATCGAGCACGCCACCTCACAGCGAGGTGTTTCTGTGTGGGAGGAGATCCCCAAAGTCTCCGTCTCGCACCCTCAACCGCGAAGATCCGTCACACCATCTGGGCGACGCGTCGGAGAAGGCCAACTCGGTAGCCTCTAGTCCGCTAAGACATGAAGACGGACAGGGGAAGAGGGAGGAACCTAAGGCCTCCCCTAAGACTCCCTCTACTCCCTTCTCATACGTGATTGTTGAAGACCCTATGCCGAAGTAGTTCCGTGGGCCTGGGATTATTGATTATGATGGGAAGACAGATCCGGAGGATCATGTCTGCAAGTTTGAAAATGCGGCGCTCCTACACCAATACACCGACAGTGTGAAGTATCGGGTGTTCTTGAACACCTTGTCCGGGGCAGCCCAACGATGGTTCCAGCGGCTGCCCCCAGGTTCTATCAACTCCTTCATGGAGTTTAGAACCGCTTTTCTCCATCACTTCGCCAGTAGCCGTCGTTATCAGAAGACGAAGCTCAATCTCTTCGCCCTTAAGCAGAAGCCGAAAGAGTCACTCAAGGAGTACATCCAGCGGTTCAACCGGGTGGCACAAGATGTGCCAAGTGCCATGTCGAAAATCCTCGTCAATGCCTGTACCCAAGGGCTCTCGGAAGGGGATTTCTTTCGATCATTGGTGATGAAGCCACCCGCCAGCTTCAATGATTTGCTGGGGTGTTCGGTTAAGCACGTCAACGTGGAGGAGGTGCAATTCGCCGGACACAAGGAACCAGCCGGGGTCCCCCCTCAAGCCGTTACCCGGTCCGAGTGGAGGGAACCCACGACCCCAGCCCGAGGAAAGGACTCTCACCCGGGGAAGGACCAGTGGGTTGGCAAGCGTAGGTTAGTCAAGACAGTGGACACCGAGCAGCCAGAGCCACTGATGAAGTACTGTGATTTCCATGGCAGTACGACACACTCCACCGAAGAGTGTCATGCCTTGAAGAAAAAACTGAGTAAAGAGGCAAATCCCAAACCTCGGAAGAAGTGGAAGAAGACATGGTATCGATGGAATTCCCCTCCGCGAAGCTTTTCTCCCAGACGAAGGCAGTCGGGAGAAAACGAGACCCGACACCGATCCCGATCTCGGTCAAGGGGAAGGAGCGGGGGGCCAGCACCCTGTAGGTCTCCCTCCCTGGAAAGAGACCTCCGGAAGGGCAAGGCCCCTGCATGCGACCCACCCTTTGGACATGTAGGAGTTATCTCCGGAGGGCCCACTGGGGGAGATTCCCATAGGGCCAGGAAATCCAACACCCGACGCCTGGAGAACTATGCAATTGGGATGAGCCAGAGCCAGGATTATGGTCCTACGATCTCATTCGGCCCCGAAGACTTGGAAAAGGTGGAAGCTCCCCATGAAGATGTCTTGGTGATCCTTGCCCACATCGCTAACTATGAGGTCAATCGCATCTTCGTGGATACAGGAAATTCCGTAAACATCTTGTACAAGGCTGCTTTGGATCAGATGCAGATCGACGAGGATGAACTACTTCCGGTCTCGACCCCGCTGTTCGGCTTCATCGGGTATCGAGTACAACCGATAAGGCAAATCACCCTATCTCTATCGTTGAGTAGTGACATGCTCGAGAGGACCAGAAGGACACCCTTCTTGATCGTGGACACTCCCTCATCCTACAATGCCATTTTGGGCCGTCCGACGCTCAGTGTCTTCCAGGCAGTAGTCTCTTTTTACCACCAGAAGATAAAATTCCCGATTGATGACCGAGTGGCTGAAGTTGAAGGGGACCAATTGGTGTCTCGACGATGCTACAACGGGGAAGTCAGATCGGAGTCCCGGAAGAACTCGAGGGCACAGGAAAACTAACCAAAGGAAGCAGCCATTCACCGAAGGACAGGAATGGATGGCTCACGAAGCTAGAACAGGCAAACTATCATTAGTCCGGTCACCCCCGGTAAGATGTGTGTCACATACTATGTACTTGCCTATGTGTTATTGTTGCCTTGCAGTGAATTCATGAAATAAAGAAATATGCCCTCGCACAAGTACCAGTACGACAAACAAAACCCCTAATACCACGTGGTGCTGCGGATGCCCGGGGTACTTAGGCTTGGTCTGGGTGCTACAGACTACCAACCAAGAAATCAAAACCCTAATACCTCGTGGTGCTGCGGATGCCCGGGGTACGTAGGCTTGGTCCGAGTGCTACAAACCCCCAACAAAGAAATCAAAACCCTAATACCTCGCGATGCTGCGGATGCCCGAGGTACATAGGCTTGGTCGGGGTGCTACGGACTCCCAACCAAGAAATCAAAACCCTAATACCTCGCGGTGTTGCGGATGCCCGGGGTACTTAGGCTTGGTCTGGGTGCTACGGACTCCCAACCAAGAAATCAAAACCCTAATACCTCGCGGTGCTGCGGATGCCCGGGGTACTTAGGCTTGGTCTGGGTGCTATGGACTCCCAGCCAAGAAATCAAAACCCTAATGCCTCGTGGTGCTGGGGATGCCCGGGGTACTTAGGCTTGGTCTGGGTGCTACGGACTCCCAACCAAGAAATCAAAACTCTAATACCTCGCGGTGCTATGGATGCTCAGGGTACTTAGGCTTGGTCTGGGTGCTACAGACTCCCAACCAAGAAACTAAAACCCTAATACCTCGCGGTGCTGTGGATGCCCGGGGTACTTAGGCTTGGTCTGGGTGCTACGGACTCCTAACCAAGAAATCAAAACCCTAATGCCTCGCAGTGCTGCGGATGTCCGGGGTACTCAGGCTTGGTCTGGATGCTACGGACTCCCAACCAAGAAACCCTCGTGGTGCTACGGATGTCCGGGGTACTTAGGCTTGGTCTGGGTGATACGGACTCCCAACCAAGAAATCAAAACTCTAATACCTCGCGGTGCTGCGGATGCCCGGGGTACGTAGGCTTGGTCTGGGTGCTATAGACTCCCAACCAAAAATCAAAACCCTAATACCTCGCGGTGCTATGGATGCTCGGGGTACTTAGGCTTGGTTTGGGTGCTACGGACTCCCAACCAAGAAATTAAAACCCTAATACCTCACGGTGATGCGGATGCCCGGAGTATTTAGGCTTGGTCTGGGTGTTATGGACTCCCAACCAAGAAACTAAAACCCTAATACCTCACGGTGCTACGGATGCCCAGGGTACTTAGGCTTGGTCTGGGTGCTACGGACTCCCAACCAAGAAATCAAAACCCTAATGTCTCTCGGTGTTGCGGATGCCCGGGGTACTTAGGCTTGGTTTGGGTTCTACGGACTCCCAACCAAGAGAACTAAAACCCTAATACCTCGCAGTGCTGCGGATGCCCAGGGTACTTAGGCTTGGTCTGGGTTCTACGGACTCCCAACCAAGAAACTAAAACTCTAATACCTCGCAGTGCTGTGAATGCCCGGGGTACTTAGGCTTGATCTGGGTGCTACGGACTCCCAGCCAAGAAATCAAAACCCTAATATCTCGCGGTGTTTCAGATGCTCGGGGTACTTAGGCTTGGTTTGGGTGCTACCGACTCCCAACCAAGAAACCAAAACTCTAATACCTCACGGTGCTACGGATGCCTGGGGTACTTAGGCTTAGTTGGGTGCTACGAAATCCCAACCAAGAAATCAAAACCCTAATGCCTCGCGGTGTTGCGATGCCCAGGGTACTTAGGCTTGGTCTGGGTGCTATGGACTCCCAACCAAGAAACCAAAACCCTAATACGTCGTGGTGCTGCGGATGCTCGGGGTACTTAGGCTTGGTCTGGGTGCTACGAACTCCTAGCCAAGAAATCAAAACCCTAATGCCTCGCGGTGCTGCGGATGCCCAGGGTACTTAGGCTTGGTCCGGGTTCTACAGACACCCGACCAAGAAATAAAACCTAATACCTCGCAATGTTACGGATGTCCGGGGTACTTAGGCTTGATCTGGGTTTTATAGACGCCCGACAAAGAAATAAAAACCTTGATACCCCGCGGGGCTGCAGATGCCCGGGGTGCTCAGGCTTGGTCTGGACTGGGTGCGCCAGATATCCAACCAAGATCTACGCATCCCCTACCTGGGAATTGGAGGAGGCTCGAAGATAGGAGGTTAATACACACGACCTACTCGACATGAGACAAGCATCCTCAGTCAGGGCAAAACTGGCAGAATATCTGGTTATTGCTCAAAACGCTTACACAACAGAGATAACAAGTGTTTTCTTTTATCTTTATGGAAAATACATTAACAATGATATCTCAAAAGGAACACAAAAAATAGGGGATACAATCAAAGGATCTAGTAGAGGACATCACTCCTTTCCCGGGTTCTTCCCTATCGCTGCGGCGTCCTCGCATGGTCACATAGCCCGGAACAAAGAGGAAGAGAAGGGGGAACAACAGCTACAACTCCTCTTCGGACGACACACTACTCCAGGGCCGACTGGTGTCCGATGCCCAAAACTCATGGAAACGAGCGATCAGGATGAAGAGAGCAACCGGGGAGGGGCAGAAGATGAACCACCAGGAGATGCTCTCGGGCGAAACAAATGATATCATCTCTGTCATGCTCCCTGGCAAAGCATGTAACGTCTTTTCCGGACTCTCCAGTGAAACTTGTGGTTCCATCTCCGCCGGGCTCTCCCGGGAAAGATGCAGCATCATCTCTGCTATGCTCCCCAGTGGTGTCAAAAACCTCTGGTAGAGGGGGGGGGGACGATGGAGGATGTACCAGAAGGTGGCACGCTTCATAGGGGACTCTGGGAGCACTTGACTTAGCCCGGACAAACGGGACTTCGCACCTCTTTGGGCGGTGAACCTCCTCCCTTGTCGGGTTCCCCTCCAGGCCGCAAGGTCTTTTCCCTATCTAGTTCATGAGAATGGGATGGAAAGACAAGTGCAAACGAACGCGTTGACCTTCCACCTTTATAGAGGGGGCTGCCCATCCGCATTTAATGCAGGCACGACACAGGAGTAGTAATAGACGTTAATCCTGAAGTGTCGCGTTGATTGGTATGCCTCTGCGGCGCTTGTGAATTCACAACCCTTTATGGGTCTATTCAATGGATTACTTAGGGCCCGGAGACGACGGTTTGAGGGTCGCAAACACTCAATGGAGAAAGGAGTCAACATGGGCCCCATAGAAGTGTAGCCGCATGCTCAGTAGTTGGGCTTATAGGGTTATCTTGGGGAGATCCGTACCCAGAATCAACTCCAAAAAACCTCGGGAGTTGACTGACATCACAAAAGGTGTTGGGTCCCTGGAACCAACCCAAGGGGATGCAGAGGATGAGCAGTGGCTCCCTGACACCCTTACCCTAGGGGCTGAGAGGGAATGCCTATTCTTCAAAAAAGTTAATCTGCTATCTGGCCCCTGTAGTCAAAGAAAAATGTCGATCCTTCTACTCTCTGATCCCTCGAGACGAAGACGAATGATGCAGGGAGTCAAAAACAAAAGCATGCACAGGACAGTAAGGCAAAGAGATATTTTCATTATAATCAAAAGGGTACATCGGGGCCAAGCTCCCAGGTAACAAATAATCCTACAACTCTTTGTCCTCGAGAGGGAGCTCTTCCCAAACTCGGGCGACGCTCATAAAGCCCAGGTCGACATCTGGAGGCAAAAGTTGTGCCTTCTTCAGCTGATCGAGGCCCCGTGGAAGCCTTGCTTTAAGCGCTTCCTCACTTGGCTAGCAATGATGTCACCAAATTCATCCGACTCCAGGTATTTATCCTAGAAGTCTGCCTCGGCCTCTTTCATGCAGGAAGCCTTAGTAGCCCGAAAGTGGTGCACGTCGACCTCAGCAGCTTCCTTGGTTCGCTTTAGCTGTTCCATTTTAGCAACCATTTTATCTTGGTCCGCCTGAGCCTCCTTGAGCTTGTCCGAGGTAGCCCATACTTCCGACCATGCCTGAGCCAGATCCTCCTCGAAGTCAGACAAGCGATCAGCCGCCATCAGGAGGTCGGACTCCTTCTGGGCGAGCTGATGCGCTGGGTCCTTGACACGTTCGTTTGACCTCGCGGTCGAGGCTTCCAGAAGGCGGATATAGCCTGACAACTTCTTCTCCTTCACCTGAAGCTGGTCCCGCTCCCGAGTCACCTGAAGCAGGTCATTGGTGATGGCCATAGCCTTCTTAGATGCCAAACGTTCCCGGTGTCTGGAACTCTGGAGAGAAGACTCCATGGTCAGCAAGGTGTCTAGCTGATGCTCCACCTTCGCGCGGAGAGCTCTACCGACCCCCGCTTGCATAAGTCCCACTCTGTGCTCATGGTCAACTGCGGCCTCTACTTTCAGGGTCCGGCGGGTCAAGGCCTCAATCTCGGGCTAGGTGTACAAGCCACGGTCTACTGTCAGGCAGTCTTTAGCCGCCTATCATTGCGCCAAGGAATTATAAAGCATACAAGAAAGCAGTCTATGTACCGGGAACACACACCTTCAAAAGGGACTCACGGAGAGTGGTGAGAGGCCCCGCAGAGACTCGCACGACTTCCCCCCTTGAGACCTCGAGGTATTAACCCGACTCTCAGAAGGTAATGAGCCTTTGCGCAGAGGAAGTAGCTGGACAATAGGAGCTCTGGGTGGTAGTGTAGAAGGGCCGGAGTTGCTCTCCTCAGAGCTGGAAGTCCCCTCGGAAGAAAGGCCCTCGACAGGAACCTCCTTCAACTGCATCGGGGGGAATAATTGCATGGAAGCCTCCAACGCCGTATCTGGCCTTTTTTGAAGGCGGTCAAGTTGCATTCGGTATTGGGTGGGCAATGCTTTCTTACCCTTAGTGACCTTGGCAGGGTTAACCAAAGAAGAGTCGGAGGCCTGACCACCGACCTCCTGAGTGGTAGTCGACGGAAAAGGGGGAGAGAGGGGAATAGCTTCCTCACCATCGGAAGGTGGAACATCCTCCTCAGGGACAGATGGAAGGGTGCTGGGGCCACTGGAGCGCAACTTTTTCCATTTGGGGCTTGAGCCATCCGGAACCTTCCTCTTCTGTCGACCAGAGAATTGGGCTATTGAGGGGGCAGTAGAGGGCAACGACCCCTCGGTGACCCCCTCCGGATGGACGACAGCCGTGGGCGGGTCATCCCCTGAAGGGATGCTCACCTCCGGGTCAACCGACGGACCTGAAGTCCCAGGGTCAGCAAACGATGGAGGTGCAGCAATAGCCTTTGCCCGGTCTGACGAGGCATATTCACTGGACGATTCAACAGTCCCCTCCGGGGGCTCGGTTGGAGCAGAGGGCACACCAGGAGTAGCGGGGGGAGGATCCAGAGCCCCCTTGTTGGCTTCCTCCCACTTGATAAGTCGGTGCATTGCCCTCGGAAATATGAGTTCCTCAGCAATGACCAAACAAGAGGATAACAGTTAGAACTCATAGGCATTGATGAAAGATGAACGTACCAAGGCTGGGGCTAGTCTGGGTCACTTTAGAGCTAAGGTTCAGTCGGTACATGAGCTCATCACTCTGCACCAGCCCTGAGCCACTGAACTCCATGTCGGAGAGTATGTTTCTGGCACGCTGGTAGGCTAGGCTCTGGAGGAAATTCCCTAGTGAAGGAGGAGTCGGCAGATCCTCCGTCCAGCAGAGAGGACTGAAGGGTTGCGTAGGCAGTCGGATGAAGAAGAACTTCTCTTTCCACCATTTGTACGAGGAAGGGAACCCTCCTAAGAACCTATGGTCAGGATGCGCCGAAAAGCTAAAGGCCCCTCGCGAGCCGATCAAAATGAAGAAGGAATGAAAAAGGAGAGGGGTCAATGGGATATCGAAGAGCTTGAAAATAATATATGCCCTGCCCATTTAGGCAAAGGCGTTGGGAGCCATCTGATGAAGAGGAATATCGAAGTAGGAGGCTACATTCATGAAAAATGGTGGAATGGGGAAGCGGAGCCCCGACTCTACTTGCCCCAAAAAGAAGGTAAAGAAGCCTACGGGAGGCTCCATCGGCGTTTGGTCTACATTAGGGACCACCACCACCATCTCAGTCGGAATGTCGTAGGCCTCAATGGCCGCCTGCAAAGCTTCCGGCCTCACCCTTGAATAGGCAAACTCATACCATTATGCTCGATAACCTTCCATGGTTCTTAAAGAAAAGACGAGAAGGAGACAGAGGACTTACGCGAAAAGGATCCTTTGGGAAGAAGACGAAGACGAGGTTCACCAAACAGTGAAACTAGAAGGTAACCAAACATCTCCGCCTCCCCTTCTTATACGGAAGAAGTCGCCCGCATGGGTGCAATAGGGGCAAGGCACGTGGAAGGCAAGAAACCGCCATATCGGGGTGGCACCATGAAACAGCCGCTTGACGTGAGCCTGCTACAGTTGCGCACGTTAGTAAAGAGATCACAAGAGGAGTAGTTGGGGCACGTGGCGACGAGGAATTCGCGAAGGGGATTTGTCGTCATTAAGGAGCGTCATCATCTTTACGAAGGATGGACATGTATCATTGCAGTACCTCGAAAACCATGGAAGGAAAACAAAACTAAAAAGGAATTGCCTCGAGACCCGAGGCAAATTCTATAATTCTCGGACCCGGTATAACTGCCCTGAAAGCAGTGACGGGTGTAAGGACCCCCTAGGGCATAGCTTCTTCATCACCACGCTAGTCTAATAAGTCAGATACACTTTCTTCGATCAGACTTGAAGGGAGGGACTTGTGATGAGGTTGAGTACCTCATGGCTGACACGTGAGCAAAAGAAGTTGTGTGGCAAGATATAGCGAGTCTGAACGACTCTCTTTCCGGAACTCCCGAGCCCGTCTCGGGAAGGGGATCCCTCGGGACCCCCCGTAGGTAGACATACTCCGTAGTTCAAATAAGAGGAAGCACTCCCAAGACCACCTCGGAGAGTCGGGTCCCCGAGACCACCTCAGGAAAGCGGAATGCCCGGGACCCCCCGGGCCAGAAGACCCCGGAATCACCCCGGGGAAGTAGAGCTCAAGAAGCATCCGACCTCAAGTAACAATCCCCCTTTCTTCAGATATGGGGATAACCATCACCGATTATCATGGGGTCATCATGACCCATAATTGTCGCAACGGTCCGAACTTAATGGCGGCGTGTGTTAGTAGGAGTCCTAGAGCCAATTATGTAATGATTGACTAGGGACATTTTGTATCATATTCTGTCATTAATAAAGGCATGGTTATTATACTTACTTTGTATTTGTGTCAAATAACTAAGTATAATAATGTCCTTCGGTAGTAGGTTCTTATCTACATTATATCGATTAGTTGAATCGATAGTGAGATAATGTAGAGAACACTACTCTAAACCATTCCTACTCAAGTATTAATATTCAAGGACAATATTAATACGTGGAGATTAGCATGTAGGTCAACTGATGACTTGAACTCACAAGTCATGGATATGTGATATCAAGTTGACACATGAGTATATATTGGAGAATGTGTACTGAATTGACCCGCCATGAGAAAGTTTCATAGATTGTCATATGAGTGTCATAAACTTTCTCATGTGACCATTAGTATGAATAGTCCTTAGATCTGAAGTCACTACGGTTCCCTACATAAGGAGTTATGTACTTTGGTATCGTCAAACGTCACCCGTAATAGGGTGGACTATAAAGGCGATCACTGGGTATGTAATGAATAATACGGAGGGATGTGAGTGATGTAGATGGGATCTATCCCTCCTATATGACGGGAGTGATATCTGTGGGCCCCTTGATCGAGTAGGACTACTAAAACGCATGGTCATGCTCAAATGAGTCAATATGAGATATTGAGCTCATTTGTTTAACTGAGTCTACTCGGGGATCAAGAAACACAAGATTGATTGAGGATGACACGGTCTATGCTTCATTGGTCAATCTAGATATCAAGGATAGAAGGACAAGGTCATACATTATCATAGTCACGGAGGTTTTGTCGAATCTCGACTTTTCTTGTTACTTGGGTAGCAATGATGCATTGCTAGATGTCACTCATTGCTTATGTGTCTAAAGGGTTTAGGCGCATTGCCAATGTCGCAAGAACCTATTGGGTCACACATTAAGGACATGATGCTCTGGGAGCCCAAGTTGGGAACTTGGGAGATCTGAGCCCGAGTTAGGAACTTGGGAGGTCAGTTTGGGAGCTCGAGTTGGGAACTCAGGAGCGTGAGTCGGGAGCTCGGCACTCGGCAGACTGAGCTAGGAGCTCGGCAAATTGAGTCGGGAGCTCGACACTCGGCAGACTGAGCTAGGAGCTCGGCAGACTGAGTCGGGAGCTCGGCACTCGGTAGACTGAGCTGGGAGCTCGGCAGACTGAGTCGGGAGCTCGACACTCGGTAGACTGGGCTGGGAGCTCGGCAGACTGGGTCGGAGCTCGGCAGACTGGGTCGGAGCTCGACAGACTTGGTCGAAGCTCGGTAGACTGGGTCGGGAGCTCGGCACTAGGGAGACTTGGTCGGGAGACCTAGTCGGAGGCCCGAGTGGCCCGGTCGGGATTACAAGTGAAATTCATTAAAGTGTTTAATGAAGAGAAAAGAAAAAATTCTTTTTTTGCATGGGAAAAGATAAAGAGCTACATGAAAAGATGTGCTCTTTATTGGTATTACTGAAGGAAACCAAAGTGACACAAACCTCTTTATATTCATGGGATGAGTATAAAAGAGGGCGTTGTGACTTTGGATGACACTCTCCTTCTTCCCTTTCTTCTTCCCTCCCTCATCTTCCTCCTTTGGTCGAAACCCTACTGTAGGGTTCTTAATGTTCTGCGAGCTACCTCAAGTTGCTAGCACAACTAAGGTAGTTCTCCCGAAGTTGAGAGATTGTATCCGTGTGGATACGAGTAGAGGCATGAACACTTGAACGTGCAAGAGATCCGACGCACCTTGGACGAGCGGGATAAGTAAAGGGCACACTCCAAAGGTATACACTGTAGATAGATCTATTAGATAGATGAACATTGTACGATTTTTCTTTCGCATGAATCGCTCGAGGGTTCTTTTTTCCACTGCGTTTTTATGTTTTTGTGCCGGGAGAACCCAACAGCGTATACCGTTGCAAAAGTTATCCTGTAACCGAAAAATTAAGGGGACGTGACGGAGATCGTGGAGACTCGTGCGACAGCCATCGCAGGTATAAAAGGTACTCCAACCCCTCAGGTAAGGGGGGTTACGGACTCTCTACTTCACCTATCTCTTTTCCTGCCCTCTCTTTATCTCCTCTATCGAGGTACTGACTTGAGCGTCGGAGTGGGATTCGCCGGACAACCTCTGTTAGGATCTTATCGTCAAGCTAAAGGGGGGGTGAATAGCAATTTTTCGATTCGTTCTTCCTACAATGTTAGCGTGTGCAAGCGGAAACAATAATAACAAAATCAAACAACGCTAACACGTCACCTTTACGTGGTTCGGAGATAAAACTCCTACTCCACGGCTGTCCGTAAGGTGGACGATCCCGATCCGTCAGTGGATGACTCCCCGAATGCCCTCCGACTAGCTCGTGTAGCTCCTTGTGGGTGGAGAAACCTCGCCACAACTCGGACAACACTTCTGAGCACAAATACTACTAATGAGCTCTAACCAAGCTCATTTCGTCAAAACCTCCCAGCCAAAATCGAGCCCCTTTAAATAGTGCTCAAGGCTGAGAAACTCGCTACCAGTCGACTGGTCCATTACCAGTCGACTAGTCCCACCTAAATTCGACCGTTGGAAGCCCAACGTTCGAATTTCCAGCCACCACCAATCGACTGCCCCATTACCAGTCGACTGATCTTTCTGTGGCATATACCAGTGGACTGCCCAGACATCAATCGACTGGTCCACTTCCCCACCTAAGGTTTTCCCTTCCCGAGTACATTTTCCTCGGCACTCGAACCATAGGATTTCCAGAGTACAATTCACTCTGCACTCGAACCCTCACGACTCAGCTGACTCTTCACCAGCAGCCTCAATCTGTTGCCTTCGCGCCCTCTTCGTCTTCGGCTCCCGTCCCTCAGATGCGCACGCAAGCCCTCGGCTTGCCTCCATGTCATCCTTCATGCATGCCTCGAAGTCCGTGTCCCTGCTCCAGCAGCCTTGACCTGTTGCCTTCAAGCCCTCTTTAACTTTGGCCCTCGTCCCTCAGATGCGCACACAAGCCCTCGACTTGCCTCCATGCCATCCTTCACGTATGCCTTGAAGTCCGCTTCCCTCGGCTCATCATCCCTGCTATATCCATGGTCCCTCGGATGCGCACACAAGCCCACGACTTGCCTCCATGCCATCCTTCACTGTACTCGAAGCCGCCCAGCTAAGTCTATGTGTATCCTGCAAACTTTCACACTCAAATACACATATCAAAACACAAGGGTGAACCTAACTTAAACTCTTTGCCCAAACATTAAAACACATGGTCACTCTGGACCATAGATTGCCCCAACAATCTCTCCCTTTTTGATGTTTGGCAATACGTTTAAGTTAGGCAAAACAAATAGCAAAAACAATGTTAATAACCATTTGGACTTACACTGTCAAGGCTTCATCTTGGACTTACACCGCCAATGCATATGCAATACAACATGGATCCTATTCCAAGGAATTCCCACACATAACCTTCTCAAGAATTAGAACTTTTACCAAAATGGGTTTTTTAAAACCTCTCCAAGGCTCCCCCTACATTAGACTTACAAAGGCTTTTTAAGAACCTCTCTAAGGTCCCCCTTACGCCACCAATTGAGCAATAATACTCCCCCTTTGTTGGAAACTGGATGGCTAGAGAGGGGGGGTGAATATAGCCAATCTCTTTCACTTAAACACAAGACAAGATTCTGCACTTAACTTTGTTAGTAGCACAACGGAAGAAGCAAATGAAAACGAAGCAGTGCAGTAAACTAAGAACAGAAATGAAAGCAAACAAAGACAACTACCAAGATCGCTAACAAGAGGGTTTACAAGGTTTGGGGATAACTTGCCCCTACTCCTTGGCGTGCCCTTAAGGTGGGCGATCCCTTGATCGTCGGCAGATCAAGCCCCGGTGTTCACCGGATATAGCGCAACCTCATTCTCAGTGGAGAAACCTCTCCACAGCGTTTCAAACAAGAATATAGATTTAAGCTTAATGAAACACAGAGAATACTCTTACTCAGCACCTAGCAAGGACAAGAGTACAGCGAGCTTATCCCGAGCTCCACCCAGCGACGATCTCACGCAAGGACTCCCTCCTTCGTGTCTTCTCACTGTTGGACTCCAAGCTCCTTGTTCTTTCCTCCCGGCACTTACGTAAGAGTTGGTTGCTTCTCGATTGCAGATACTAGCTCAAAATGATAAAGACTTCAGAAACACAGCAAGCAAGTTGTGGAGAAACACAAAGCGCAACAAGAACTTCAGCAAGCTCAACACAGAAAACTGTTGAACCCTTCCCTTCTTCAGCCGAAGTCTTCTTCTCCTTTTGTTTCTCCACCAAGCATCAGATGGCACCATCCCTGCAGCTCCCAGCTGCTCATCTGCCAACGCCAGCTACTACTGAGCTATCCCTGGACTCCCTGAGCTTCCCTCAGCCAAGCTCCAGTCTCAGCTCCAGTCTACAGCTCGGTCGTTGCAACCTGAGATGGAAAAACGGGCAAACCTGCTCCAAGGAAAGCTCTCCCTTGACCATCCTTGAGTGTTTGAATCCTCCCCTGTCATCTACAGCTTAATCAGACTATTAGAGCAGTAAATCATACAGTAAATCAAATATCAGAGGCAAACAGCAGCGAATCGGATATGATCAGACGCGATCAGAGTGTCTGACAGTGCAATTTGAATTAAAGTGATCGGTCACCGGACCGATCAGAGAGCCTCCTGATCGGTCACCAGACCGATCAGGCTGGGTCCAGACCGATCAGGCTCCGTCCTGATCGATCCCCAACGCTCAATCAGAAATCGCGATTTCTTTGAGATTCTCCTGGACCGATCCCAGGTTGTGGATCGATCACCGGACCGATCCACCTCTAATTTGGGCGATTTCTAGGCTTCGCAGTTCAAAACTCCTGATCGGTCACCTGACCGATCAGAGTGTCTCCTGATCGGTCACCAGACCGATCAGATCATGCTCAGACCGATCAGGCACCATCCTGATCGATCTTAGTGAGGAACCCGCGAAACTGGATCGTTCTCCAAAACGATCTGCAGAGTGATCCTGATCGGTCACCAGACCGATCAGGAGCAGTTCAGCAGGGGAACTCAACCTCACTGTTCGCTCCCTGATCGGTCACCAGACCGATCAGGAGCCAGTCAGTGGGTGAAACGCATACTCCCTGATCGGTCACCAGATAGATCAGGAGCAGCACAGTAGGTTCCCCACCTCACTGTGTGCTCCCTGATCGGTCACCAGACCGATCAGTCATCGCTGGATCGGTCACGAGACCGATCCACGAAAGAGCAGTGTGCCAAATTCCCTGATCGGTCACCAGACCAATCCAGGGACTCAAACCTAGCCCTCCAAGCTAAGTTTTCATCCACCTTAGCCCTCTAAGCTAAGGATTTTTCACCTAACTCTCCAAGTTGGGAATTTGCACCTAACCCTCCAAGTTAGGACTTTTCACCTAGCCCTCCAAGCTAGGACTTTTCACCCAACCCTTCCGAATTAGGACTTTTCCAAACCTAGCCCTCCAAGCTAGGTCCTGACCCTCTAAGCCAGGACTTTTTCACCTAATTCTCTAAAATGGGAATTTGCACCTAACCCTCCAAGTTAGGACTTTTTACCTAGCCCTCCAAGCTAGGACTTTTCACCCACCTCTTCCGAATTAGGACTTTTCCAAACCTAGCCCTCCAAGCTAGGACCTGACCCTCCAAGCCAGGACTTTTTCACCTAATTCTCCAAAATGGGAATTTGCACCTAACCCTCCAAGTTAGGACTTTTCACCTAGCCCTCCAAGCTAGGACTTTTCACCCACCTCTTCCGAATTAGGATTTTTCACACACCTAGCCCTCCAAGCTAGTATTTTCCATACCATGCTTGATCCCCGACCAGGACTTAATCATAATCATCATAATCATAATCAACCTAAACTAAAATCGATGTCAACACCAAAACAACAATCAGGGCCAGACTGCATCAACACCCTTTACCTAAGCTCCCCCTTGACCTAGGATTTCTTGCAAAGGCGTGTTTGGTTTTCCACTTAAACCCAACACTTCTCCCCCTTTGCCACACATCAAAAAGATTCCAACAATCTCCCTCTTATTGGATCTTTTAACCCCTAATGATTATAAACATAGTGTACTAACCCCCCATAAGATTACACACTTGTTTTCCATCATTTGACACCTTTTGCCTGCTAAAAAACCATTTCAGGCTTGACCAGTCGACTGCCCCATCTATCAGTTGACTGATACTCTGAAAAACCCAATTTCAGCATTTCTGACCCGATTTCAGAAATGCGTCAGAAATTCCATAATTCTCCAAAAATTTCCAAATTTTGTGGAGAGGTTTGTGATACCCATATCTACTTGGGAAAAATATATTCAACCATGTATCTATCACCATCTCCAAGATTGATATAAAACCCAAAACTAGCTAAATGGTTCAATTGAACCTTGACCTAAAGTCCTAGTTTTGACCTCCTCTTGATGTCTCTGCCCATACCAACCCACAATGCATCCCTAGCATTTGTTTATATGACACATCAAAACTAATTTTCATGCAATATGACCCCAATGTCATATTTCCATGCATGATACACAAATCCAATGTACCAAAACCCTAGGATTGAGACTCCAAATCCATCTCCACATCCTTTGGCACACTCCGTGACCCATCTAGACTTCCGAGAGAAATCCTCCCGGGATCCATAACCCATGGGTCCCAACTTGGCTCCTAGAACTCCCTCTTGAGCTCTTAGCCTAAGCCACCTCCCTAGGTGACTCAACAACCGCTAGACCATATCAGAGTACCTCCGGTGACTCTTGGTCTACAACCCTAACCTCCTTAACCTTAGACCCCTTATCCGTAGTTAAGACTTTATTCTTGCTTTTAAATGATATGCCCTTGCCATTTTTGGACTTCCCCTCCATGCCATAGTTATATGTTACCCTAGCATATTTCTTTTCATTGGCACCGGAGATCATAGATCGATATCCTAGACCCGATCTATCATTGTTAGGTTTTTGACCACTCAACACCATACCTAAACCCTTAGATTCAATAGTAAATCTATCTAGGGTCTTTTCTAATTCTCAAGCTTTACCCTCAAAGCTTGATTTTTCCTTTCTAGGTTCTTAAACTTAGAATCAACATGTCCACCTTGGACATTCCTAGACCCACCCATCCTAGGCATATGTCTCCTCTTCTTGGGGTTAATGCCTTGGTTCTTTAGTCTAATGGTCTTGGATTTATCATAATGCATGATTTTCCTAGGGGTTTGATCTACAATATTAACCCTACTCCTATCATGATATTTAAATCCAAAGTTATGCATGGGTAAATAATTGACATTATTCTATCATGCATGGAGGAGTTTAAATTTGAATTATATTTAAACTTAAAATTAGGGATTACCTCCCTTACTCTTATAGCTCCCCCTTGATGTGACCTTCTCTTCTTCTCCTTCTTCTCCCATTTTCTCAAATGCTCCAATTTCTTGAGTTCTCCTTTCCTTGAGCATTTGGTGTGGTAGTGCCCTAGCTCTCCACACGTGAAACACCTTATATGTTTCTTATCTTTCTTTGCTTCATTCCTACCACTCATGTTAGTTTTCAAATTACTTGAATTGAGTTTAAGGTTTACCTCCTTTTTCTTACCCAATGGACATTTGTCCTTGTAGTGTCCCTTTTCATTGCACCCAAAGCAAATTATGTGGTCTTTTGACTTTGCTTGGGTGGAGGTAGGAGCTTCTTCTTGCTCGGGTATCAAGGGTGGTCTCTCCTTCTCCTCAATCCTTGAAGTGGAGACCTCTTCTTCTCCCCTTGATGAAATGGATGACCTTTTGCTTTCTTGTGTCACTTCACTTGATGAGATGGATGAATCTTTTTCTCCTTCCTTCTTCTCTTCGGATGTTGAGCTTCTTTCCTCATCCGATTGACCATTCTCCTCTTCTTGGATCATTAAGCTTATTTCCTTAGGCTCTTCTACTTCTTGAGCTTGTGTAGGGTTTTCATGGAATGCTACCATCTTGTTCCATAACTCATATGCATTTTGATATTCACATACACCACTAATTACACTATTAGGCAAATTACTAAGTAATATTGAAATTACCTTCTCATTTGCCTTTGATTGGGATTGTTGCTCTTTATTCCAAGATATTGGCCGGAGCTTTTTCCCGTGCTTATCTCTTGGAGCTTCAAACGGCTCTTCAAGCGCAATTTTGTAGTTCCAATCCATGCTAAACTAAGTCTTTATTCGCATCCTCCAATAGTCAAAATCCTCGCGATCAAAGGGAGGTGGAACATTTATGTCATCACCCAATTTTTCTTCAATCGTCATTTCCTCTAGCTTTTTGTTATCTTGGTAGTTAATCCGTAGATGAGCGAACCTTCGCTCTGATACCACTTGTTAGGATCTTACCGTCAAGCTAGAGGGGTGAATAGCAATTTTTCGATTCGTTCTTCCTACAATGTTAGCTTGCGCAAGCAGAAACAATAATAACAAAATCAAACAACGCTAACACGTCACCTTTACGTGGTTCGGAGATAAAACTCCTACTCCACGGTTGTTCGTAAGGTGGATGATCCCGATCCGTCAGTGGATGACTCCCCAAATGCCCTCCGTCTAGCTCGTGTAGCTCCTTGTGGGTGGAGAAACCTCGCCACAACCCGGACAACACTTCTGAGCACAAAGACTACAAATGAGCTCTAACCAAACTCATTTCGTCAAAACCTCCTAGCCAAAACCGAGCCCCTTTAAATAGTGCTCAAGACTGAGAAACTCGCTACCAGTCGACTGGTCCATTACCAGTCGACTGGTCCCACCTAAATTCGACTGTTGGAAGCCCAACGTTCGAATTTCCAGCCACCACCAGTCGACTACCCCATTACCAGTCGACTGATCTTTCTGTGGCATATACCAGTTGACTGCCCAGACACCAGTCGACTGGTCCACTTCCCCACCCAAGGTTTCCCCTTCCCGAGTACATTTCCCTCATCACTCGAACCATAGGATTTCCCGAGTACAATTCACTCAGCGCTCGAACCCTCACGACTCAGCTGACTCTTCACTAGCAGCCTCGATCTGTTCCTTCTTCGTCTTCGGCTCCCATCCCTCAGATGCGCACACAAGCCCTCGGCTTTCCACCATGTCTTCCTTTATGTATGCCTCGACGTCCGCGTCCCTCGGCTCATCGTCCCTGCTCCAGCAGTCTTGACCTGTCGGCAAAAAATTTAGGGACGAATTTGGCGACAAAAAAATTTTCATTGCAGATTTGCCGTCACCAAATTATGTTATAAAAAACTAGATTCGTCCCTGAATTTGGTGACAAAATTAATTTTTCATTCTAAAATTCATTGCAACATTGCAATGAAAACAAAATTCATCCCAAAATCTATCCCAAAATTTGTCTCAAAATTCATTGTCAAATTGCAACGAAAATAAAATTTGTCCCAAAATTCGTTATCCAAATAACAAATTAAACTTTGCGATGAATCTATTTTGTTGCATAATCTGGGATGAATAGATAAATTTCTCCCAAAATCTGGGTCGAATATACTAATTCGTCCCAGAATCTGGGATAAAAAAATATATTCGCCCTAGAATCCGGGATGAAAAAAATAAATTCGTCCCAAAATTTGGGACGAATTAGTAGAATCGTCCTAGAAATTTAGGACGAATTTGTAGATTCATCCCATATATGTAACACCCCAAAATTTTCCCATATGAAATATTATGAATTCATGAAACATTAATATGAAATGTCATGACGGGCTTAGCTTAATGGACTTTGATGTGGATTAGTGCAAAATGTGATAAAAAGAAATATAGGAAGGAGAAAGCAAGGATCGAACCTTGAACCTCCTAGTTGCACTAGCCATGTCTTAACCAATGCACCAAGCAATGTTTCATGTTGAGAGAATAAGAAATGTGCTAGTTAAAGCTAGGGAAGTGAAGAGACATGTCCCTTCATGAAAGTAGTATAAATAAGAGAGATGGAAAGAAGTTTGATTCTTCTTCTTCCCCACTCTAAAAACCGAAAACCCTAGAGTCCTCCTCCTTCTTCATTTTCGAAAAGTGCACCCTAGGGTTCTAACCCTAGGGAATTGGAAGGAAGAAGACCCCATCCAAGGATCTTGCCCTCTACTAGGGCCAAGAGTGCTAGAGAAGTCTAACAAGGGGAAATTCTCACCCCTCCTTCAACCAAGGGTACCCTAAAGGTTTAGAGAAGGTGAAATTCAAGCAAAAGGATGTAAATATCCCCTCGCCTGCAGTGTAATTGTTATTGTATGATTTCTTCTCCTTGTTGTTTTCGAAAATGGGGATTTTCCCCTTGTGTGAGTTTCGGCCACCTCTTAGGGGAAGGCCTTGGTTACTTCTTGATGCATGAGAAGACCCCTTGGGACTTAGGGTATACCTATATGTAGTTTCCCTTCATGTTGTGATGAACCAAACCCTAGGGTTAGCCCTTGTGTAGGTTTCGGCCACCCCCAAGGGGGAGACCTTGGCTACTCCTTGATGCATGAGGAGAACCCTTGGGACTTAGGGTATACATATGTGTTGTGTCCCTTCATAGTGTGATGACAAAAACTAGGGTTTAGGGTTTGGATGGGTTTCGGCCAAGGCATGGAAACTAGGGTTAGTGAGGGTTGAATTATCCTATAATATATCCATGCTTAGTGTATTGTATGATAGTGTATATAAGGTGTTTGTATAAATGTCTGTGTGAATGTTTCATTGCAAAAACCCTAATTCCCCCTACCCTGTGACTTTCGGCCAACACCCCAAGGTTAGGGTTGTGAAGGTTAAACTACCCTATGAGATATGCTTATGCTTGGGGATGATGATATGTATATGTATGTGATGTTTAAATGGAATGTTTGATTGGAAAACTTAACTTCCCCCTAGCATGACTTTCGGCCAAGGCATAAACCATTAGGGTTGTGAAGGTTGATTACCCCATGATGTATGCTATACTTAGTATGATACATGATATATATATATATATATATATATATATATATATATATATATATATATATATATATATATATATATATATATATATGTGATGATTGTATGGGATGTACCGTATGAGATATGCTTATGTTTGGGATGATGATATTTATATGCATGTGATATTTAAATGGAATGTTTGGTTGGAAAACTTAATCTTCCCTAGCATGACTTTCGGCCAAGGCAAGGAACATTAGGGTTGTGAAGGTTGATTACCCCATGATGTATGCTATGCTTAGTATGATATATGATGTATATATAGGTGATGCTTGTATGGGATGTTTGATGTCAAAAATCTAACATATTCTTACCTCATGAATTTCGGCCAAACCCTAGTTTAGGGTTGGAAGAATGAATTTAATCCATGAAGCATGCTGCCACTTTCTATGATATGAGTATGATCTATGTGACCAATCTTGTCATATATAAAGTATGTTTAAGTGGTTGAAGCATGATGTATGTATGAGCATGTCTTATAGCCCATGGGGCATCCTTATGAGATTGCATGTGATGTGTATGTTAAAATGCTTGAAAGGATACTCCACTAAGTATGGGATCAAGAACACCCCTTGTGTTGTGTGGTGTGTCTCTATGGGATCATGAGCACCCTTGAAGAGTGGTGTGCCCCTTGAGAAGTGAATTTGGAGTACTCCTTAGCATATATGTAAAGACATGATAAGTATTTTACTTTGTAAGTTGTGTACCCGACTCGGAAGGAGGTCGTTAAACAAATCCGGGGTGCATGTTAACTTAAGGTCATGGCTCCGGTAGGACGGAAGGGTCCTGCTCTAAGGGGATTGGTGGCTCGCTATCCCAATTCATTAGGGAACGCGTATTATGTGGTACACAACTGGGCCCTATATGATGTTGAAATATTTTTAAGTAATACCTTTATGGAATTGTTTTGAAAACATAGATTATATGTGAAGGGTATGCTTAAGATACTTCATACTGCTTGCTTAGAACCTTTGATGTTAGTATGCTATGATAAACTCATGCTTATGATTCATTATGTGTACATGTTGTATTATTCCGTATGGATTTTGCGAGTAGGACAGAATCCTTACTAAGCATTGTGCTTACTAGTCTATGTGTTGTCTTATGCTGCAGATCAGGGTAAGGGACACTTAAACTAAAGGAAGAGGCAGGATGGCTGAAGATGTGTGGGGTGGTGGCTCGGGAAAGAATGATTCTATATCTACTTTACTATGCTTATGTTCATGTTTTCTTGATAAAGAATGTTGGTGATTAGGATTGGTACTCTTGAATGTTAGGATAACTCTTTATTAAGATATTTCAAATGATGACTAGTATGCTTAGCACTGGTAAATATCATTTGATAGTTTTAAACAAGCATGCTCAGTAGTTAGTCCTTTTGTTTTTATTTTATGAAAAAAAATATTATTATATGATTGATTACTACGTAACCCCGCCCCGAGAGTAGATATAAGGGCGGGCGTTACAAGTTGGTATCAGAGCAGATTTCTCCTCCACTACACACACATCAAGCTTCATCCTGCCGCTTCCAAGTAAGAGATCCTAACCTCGCTCTACTTTAGTTCATGTACAGTAATGATTATATGGAGATGATTAATACTTGCATAACAAGTGAAAGTAGTATTAATTCTTATGTAGTCATTTATCACCTGTATGATAGATATGGCTAGAGGACGTAGCAATCGGGGTAATGAGACAGCACCCCCACCTAATATGATGCAAGTGATCACGAACCTGCAGCGTCAGGTCACTGAACAACAGCAGATAATAAACACTCTGATGACCCAGCAGGGGAACACTGCAACCCCGCAGGGAAGTCAGAATGTGATACCTACTGAGCCTCCAACTACACAGGCACCCCCGGACACTCCGGCCCGAGGAGTCCGACAGGAGGCCTATCTGATTCAGTGGCAGAGACTGAAGCCAGAAAAGTTCTCTGGCACCTGCGAGCCCTGGGACGCCTAGGCCTGGCTCAAGACAGTTGAGAGCACAGTGGAATTATTAGACTGGCCCGAGCATGAGAAAATTAAATGTGTCTCGTTCTGCCTCACTGGCAACGCCAGGATGTGGTGGGAACGGGTAAAAGCTAGAAGGTCAGTGGACCAGATGAAGTGGAAGGACTTCGAGTCCGAATTTCTGGAGGAATTCTTTAATATGCGAGTCACAAACAGGCACTTTGATGAGTTCACCGAATTCCGGCAGGGAAATCTCTCAGTCAACGACGTCGTTAAGCAATTCAACCGACTGGCACGATTATGTCCGGAGCTGGTCAGTACAGAGAAAGAAAGGGTCAGATTAATGCTCAAGATGCTCAGGCCCGAGATAGCTCTGAATGTAGCCGGCGGCGTTAATAGGCCCCAGACTGCAGAAGAGCTGTTCAGTAGCACCCTTATTACCAAGCATTATCTAAAGAATATTAACCAGCAGAGCCAACCACTGACCGCTAGCAAGAGTCAGAGTCAGTCGGGAGGTCAGAAACCTCAGAATAGCAACCCCCACTGGAAAAAGAACTACAACGGAAAGAGGAAGCCATGGGATAAATCTGCCGGTGGTACAGGAGGCAAGAAGCCTAAATATCCCACATGTGCCACTTGTGGGAAGATGCACCTCGGGACATGCCTCTTAGGCGCCAGGAGATGCTACACCTGCGGAAAGGAAGGACACATGGCCAGAGAGTGTCCTACTGCAGCCAAAGCACCTCAGCCGCAGTATGCCCAATACAAAGGTGCTCATCCCCAGTTACACCAGATGCAGGCAGCTATAGATGGTACTCATATATGCCAGGGGAGATTAGAGGCCCCGCCTACTACGACGAACGCCAGGGTTTTCTCTCTTACGAAAGAAGACGTGGCGACTGCCTCTACCGTTGTCATAGGTCAGATATTTATTTACAGTCAGTATGCTACTGTTTTATTTGACACTGGGGCAACACATTCGTTTATCTCTGTGCAATATGCCAAAAGAAATGACATATCACTGCAAGATTTAACTGCAAATTTCTGACAACACTGCCCTCGGGTGAGGTGATGCCCTCTACCCAAATGCTGCGTGCCGCACCAATCAGAATCGCAGATAGGGAACTCTACTGCGACGTGATTGTGTTGGATATGCAAGATTATGATGTGATATTGGGCATGAATTTCTTGAACAAATACGGTGCCTCCATTGAGTGCCGTAAACGAAAGGTTATTTTCTGACCTGATGCGGGAATCCTATTTGAATTTATCGGAGAGCCGAAGAAGAGGACAAGCAAATTCTTATCGGCTCTTAAGGCAAGGAAGATGTTAGAAAATGGATGCTCTAGGTTCCTAGCTCATGTGGTTGCTACCAGTCCTACAGAGGGCCCGAAGCTAGAAGACGTCAAAGTCGTATGCAATTACCCAGAGGTATTTCCCGATGACCTACCAGGGTTAGCACCTGAAAGAGATATAGAATTTGGAATTGAATTGATTCCTGGTACTAACCCCATTTCTAAGCACCGTACCGTATGGCGCCGACGGAATTAAAAGAACTACAGGGACAGTTATAGGAGCTACTTGACAAGGGACTCATTCGCCCTAGTCATTCTCCATGGGGAGCTCCCGTACTATTCGTGAAAAAGAAGGATGGGTCGATGCGAATGTGTATCGACTATCGGGCACTGAATAACGTGACTGTCAAGAACAGGTACCCTCTACCCAGGATAGATGACCTGTTCGATCAACTGAAGGGAGCCACGGTTTTCTCTAAAATTGACCTGAGATCTTGTTATCACCAAGTCAGGGTGAAAAAGGAGGATATACCGAAGACGACCTTCCGAACCAGATACGGACATTATGAGTTCGTAGTTATGCCATTTGGAGTTACCAATGCTCCAGCTATGTTTATGGACTTAATGAATCGGGTATTCACGGCATTCCTCGACAGATTTGTGATCGTCTTTATCAACGATATCCTTATATATTCGAGAACTTCCGAAGAACATGCTGAACACCTGAGTAAAGTACTACAGATCCTTCAGAAGGAACAACTGTATGCCAAATTTTCCAAATGCGAGTTTTGGCTCGACCAAGTGTCATTCTTGGGACATGTTATCTCCAAGGAAGGAGTAATGGTGGACCCAATTAAAATCGAAGCTGTGAGTAACTGGGCCAGACCCAAGAATGCCAGTGAAATCAGAAGTTTCCTCGGGCTAGCAGGCTATTACAGAAAATTCGTAGAGAACTTCTCTCGGATTGCAGCCCCTATGACAGCTCTTACTAAGAAAGACAAGAAATATGTATGGACCGATGAATGTGAGAAGAGCTTTACTGAACTGAAAAGGAGGCTGACTAGCACTCCGATATTGACTCTTCCAGAAAGCGATACGGGTTTCGATATGTACAGCGACGCATCCAAACTGGGACTCGGAGCTGTACTTATGCAGAATGGGAAGGTGATTGCCTATGCCTCTGGGCAACTCAAGGAACATGAAAGAAATTATCCTACCCATGACTTAGAACTAGCAGCGGTGGTCTTTGCGCTGAGAATATGGAGGCACTATCTATATGGAACTCAGTGTAAAGTTTATACAGATCACCAGAGTCTGTGATATTTCTTCACCCAGAAAGATCTGAATATGAGACAACGCAGATGGCTCGAATTGGTCAAGGATTATGACTGTGAGATCCTGTACCATCCGGGAAAAGCCAACAAGGTAGCCGATGCTCTCAGTAGAAAATCATGTACTGCCTTGATGTCTTTATCAGCTTTGTCACGACCCTTAGGGGAAGAAATTATGAATTTCGGGATTGAAATCATATCAGGACAGTTGTCCACCCTGATGATTTCGCCAACATTATTCGACGATATTATAGAAAAGCAGAATCATGATTCGAGCCTTCAGAGGATCAGGCAAGAGGTTCTCGAAGGCAAGGACGATGGATTTAGGATTTCGGACAGCGGAGTTTTATATCTTCGGGATCGATTATGTGTTCCCGACGACTCCGACTTACGGACAAGAATCCTCGAGGAAGCTCACGGAACGCCTTATGCGATGCATCCTGGGTCTACCAAGATGCATCAAGATCTGAAGAGCAAGTTTTGGTGGTCCGGTATGGAGCGAGATGTAGCCCACTATGTCAGTATGTGTTTGACCTGCCAGAGGGTCAAAGCAGAACTCCTTGAATTAATTAGACACTAACTTTAATTTCATAAATAAACAAAAGGCAATATACCTTGAATTCATTCCACCATAACTCCTTGCTGACAGTTGGAGTGCTTGAATA
>JAGFNQ010007824.1:0-24630 GCA_024364735.1 Boesenbergia rotunda | reverse complement strand
AGTCAAAAAGCTAAGGAACAAGGAAGTGCCCTTAGTAAAGGTTCTGTGGCGGAACGATCAATTCGAGGAAGTCACCTGGGAACGAGAGGAGGCAATGCGATTAAAGTATCCGGAACTGCTTTAAGTTCGGGACGAACTTTTTATAAGATATGGGGGATTGTAACACCCCAAAATTTTCCCATATAGAATATGATGAATTCATGAAACATTATTAGGAAATGTCATGATGGGCTTCTTAATGGGCTTTGATATGGATTAGTGCAAAATGTGATAAAAAGAAAGTGTAGAACGGAGGAAGAAAGGATCGAACCTTGAACCACCTAGTTACACTAACCATGTTTTAACTAATGCACCAAGCAATGTTTCATGTTGAGAGAATAAGAAACATGCTTGTTAAAGCTAGGGAAGTGAAGAGACATGTCCCTTCATGAGAATTGTATAAATAAGAGAGGGAGAGGGAGGAATAACTTCCTCTCTTCTTCTTCCTCACTCTCCCCACCGAAAACTCTAGCCTCTTCCCCCTTTTCAATTTTCAAAAATACACCCTAGGGTTCTAACCCTAGGGAATTGGAAGGAAGAAGACCCCATCCAAGGATTTTTGCCCTCTACTAGGGCCAAGTGTTTAGAGGAGTTCTAGCAAAGGGAACTCTCACTCTTCCTTCAACCAAGGGCACCCTAAGGATTTAGAGAAGGTGATTTTCAAGCGAAAGGATGTAAGTATCCCCTCGCCTGCAGTGTAATTGTTGATTTCATGGTTCCTTTCCTTTTCTTGTTTCGAAAATGGGAGTTACCCCTTGTGTGAGTTTCGGCCACCCCCAAAGGGGAGACCTTGGCTACTCCTTGATGAATGAGGAGACCCCTTGGGACTAAGGGTATATATATAGGTTAGTTTCCCTTCATGTTGTGATGGCAAAAACTAGGGTTGAGCACCCTACACCATTCGGCCATGAACAAGAGGTTAGGGTTAGTGAGGGTTGAAATTCTCCATGATGTATCCATGCTTAGTAGTGTAGACAAGGTATTTGTATAAATGGTTGTGTTAAGGTTTGATTTCAAAAACACTAATCCCCCTACCCTACACCATTCGGCCAACATGAATAGATTAGGGTTTGTGAAGGTTAGACTACCCTATGAGATATGCTTATGTTTGGGGATGATGATATGTATATGCATGTGATGTTTAAATGGAATGTTTGATTGGAAAACTTAACTTCTCCCTAGCATGACTTTCAGCCAAGGCATGAACCATTAGGGTTGTGAGGGTTGATTACCCCATGATGTATGCTACGCTTAGTATGATACATGATATATATATGTGATGCTTGCATGGGATGTACCCTATGAGATATGCTTATGTTGGGATGATGATATGTATATGCATGTGATGTTTGATTGGTCCCTAGCATGACTTTCGGCCAAGGCAAGGAACATTAGGGTTGTGAAGGTTGATTACCCCATGATGTATGCTATGCTTAGTATGATACATGATGTATATATATGTGATGCTTGTATGAGATGTTTGATGTCAAAAAAAAACCTAACCTATCCTTACCTTATGAATTTCGGCCAAACCCTAGTTTAGGGTTAGGAAGAATGAATTTAATCCATGAAGCATGCTACTACTTCCTATGCTATGAGTATGATCCATGTGACCAATCTTGTCATATATAAAGTATATTTAAGTGGTTGAAGCATGATGTATGTATGAGCATGTCTTATAGCCCATGGGGCACCCTTATGAGATTGCATGTGATGTGTATGTTAAAATGCTTGAAAGGAGACTCCACTAAGTATGGGATCAAGAACACCCCTTATGTTGTATGGTGTGTCCCTATGGGATCATGAGCACCCTTGAAGAGTGGTGTGTCCCTTGAGAAGTGAATTTGGAGTACTCCTTAGCATATATGTAAAGACATGATAAGTATTTTACATTGTAAGTTGTGTACCCGACTCGGAAGGGGGTCGTTAAACAAATCCGGGGTGCATGTTAACTTAAGGTCATGGCTCCGGTAGGACGGAAGGGTCCTGCTCTAATGGGATTGGTGGCTCGCTACCCCAATTCATTAGGGAATGCGCATTATGTGGTACACAACTGGGCCCTATATGATGTTGAAATATTTTTAAGTAATACCTTTATGGAATTGTTTTGAAAACATTTATTATATGTGAAGGGTATGCTTAAGATACTTTATACTACATGCTTAGAAACTTTGATGTTTAGTATGCTATGATGAACTCATGCTTATGATTTATTATGTGTACATGTTGTATTCTTTCGTATGGATTTTGTGAGTAGGACAGGATCCTTACTAGGCATTTGTGCTTACTAGATTATGTATTGTCTTATGCTGCAGATAAAAGTAAGGGACACTTAAACTAAAGGAAGAGGCAGGAGGGCTGAAGATGTGTGGGGTGGTGGCTCGAGAAAGAAAGATTCTTATATCTACTTTACTATGCTTATGTTTATATTTCCCTGACAATGAATGTTAGTGGTTAGGATTGATATTGCATGTTAGTGATTACACTTGGAATTCTCTTATACTCGATCATGTTATAGGATAACTCTTGAGTATGATATTTTAAATGATGTTCTAGGATATGAATTCATGATGCCTTGCAATGGAATGTATAACCTCACTATCATGATTGACTAGTATGCTTAGCACTTGGAAATATCACTTGATAGTTTTAAACAAGCATGCTCAATACTTAGTCCTTGCACCTTTGACTTTTTATTTTGTGATAAAAAAATTATATGAATGATTGACTAGTACGTAACCTCGCCCCGAGAGTAGATAAAGGGCGTGCGTTACATCACGTATATTTGAAAGACATATAACATCTCATGTATAGCATAAAACTCATAAGGCACATAAGGTACAGGAATGCATACAAACATAAAACATATGCATTGCAAAAACATTAGGATGCTCTTTAGAAAAAATAATAAGTAATACTTTAGCATAAGCATACATCATCTTTATTGGGGTCCCCGGCTTGTACCAATTCTTTCTTGTGTGTATCCCTAAATAGATGCGAGGTAGCTAGTCTCGACCTACTAGGGTTACTAGGCCTACTTTCTTTCAACCTAGGGACAGCTTCGGTAGTCCAGAACCGTGGAACTTTTTCATGATCCGGTACAAGCCATACTTTAAAGTAAAATACATAAATGCATTCTTTCTTTTTTCTTTCTTTCATAAAGAATGTACTATAGACATTCAATCATTCATGAGTATAAGCACACTTTCATGGCACAATCATTCTCATAAATAGCATGACAATGTAGGATCTTTCTTTAAAAACTTGCAAGTGAAGCAAACATCATGCTAGTCTTATCAACACATCATTCATGTAACATATTTGTCTTAATTAAGGCAAAACATTGGTTTTAGCTTTGTTTTCCTATTTTAATACATGCTGGCTGAAACTTCATAGGTAGGGTTTCATAGCGTACAATTCCTATAACATTGAAATAAGTGCACACTTCACACAAGAGATTGTTTACAAGTACAACGGTAGTCTAAACTTCACTAAACATTAGTTTAGGCACATGATTGTAGTTTGGACATATTTTAGTCCTCATTCTAGATGCTGGCCGAAATTCATAGTTAGGGTATTATAGCATAAAAATTCATGTAACATGGACACAATTGCATAAGAGATCATTTACAAGTATAAGGGTAGTCTAGACTTCACTAAACATTAGTTTAGGTACATGATTTGTAGTTTGGACCTATTTTAGCACTCAACCTAGTTGCTGGACAAAATTTTCAGGGTTAATAAGGCATAGATTCCACAATTTTCTTGACCTAAAACATTACATAAGCAAGGGAAATTCACATAAGATCAAACCCTTGTCCATTCTCATGCATCTACCCATCTCCACCACTTGGCTGAGAGGTTCTAGGTCCTTTACATCATGAAAGGCACTCAAACATCATGTATTCATCATTCATCTGCTATAAGAAGATAGCAATAAGCATGTAGAATCATCATCTAAACTTAAACAAAACAAAAGAGGAGAAAACCTTCCTTGACCATAACATACAACATGGCTTTTCTTCCAATTTTTTCCACACAACATCACAAGCAAACATAAGGGATGATAAATACACATTCAAGGCTATTATGTGGCAAGTGAGGGAGTCTTACTTCTTGCGCTAAAAAAAATTCAAAAGGTGTTCTAGACTTTGGAGAAGAAAGGGGCTCTTAGGCTTGGTACTCCTCTTGTTCTTCTCCTTTTCTTCTTCCGGTTTGTGGGGCTCGGTTTTGGGGTGCAAGGAGACCCTAGGTCTCAATGAGAGAGAGGAAGAAGAGGGAAGGCTTGGTGAGAAGAGAGGGAAGGGCTTGCGGCCGAAAATGCCTTGGGCATTTCTCTCCCCATGCTCTTTTATAGGGAGTGAAAAGCTAACCACCTCTTTCAATGGTGCCTCTTCATTTTCATGTGACTCTTCACTTATTTTCTATTCATCTACGATTTCCCATCTCCTCCTAATAGCACTCCCCTACTGGGTGAATTGGTTACATATGCATTCTTAAGGCTTGGCTTTTCTTTGAGGTCCAAGGTTCAATCCTTGGCACCTCCTCTTCTTTTTGCTTTCTCTTCCTTTTATTATTTTTTCCAAGCCCGCATAACCAAAGCCCACCTAGAGAATGCTACTTATTTAATTCATACACATGCATATGCATATCATTATTCATTCATACATGTGTAGGATACTTAAGAATAACATTAAATATAATACCTAAACATAATTATCACACATCCACTACGTGTCAAGATAATGTCTAACATTTCTTTATTCACAACTTTTCCCCCTAAATTCATAATATTATTCATGGCCACATGTTCCATTATTACCACGCTAGAGCGGAAAATTTGGGGCGTTACATTATTAGTGGATGTAGATGTAATTTTTTCTTTGCCCTTCCCAATCATTGCAAGCTGTCATTAGCAATAGAAATTTAGAACAATTTAATTGAGAGCTACTCGAATAAGTACTATTGAAAACATAAAATTGAACAATTGATAGTATTTCACAACATTCACGAAAGGCGCCTCATTAATACACTGCATTTTCACGAAAGGTGACATCAAATCTGGTTTCACGCAAATGAATTCATAAAAGCCTTCATAATTTAACATCATGTTCATTACAAGATAAGAAGTTGCAACAACCCAAGACAAGCTTTTAAGTTTGAGGCATACGAAACTCTGCAAATTAAACATATTCATCCTGCAAAATATATTTTGTTAAACATGCTCGACCCAAGTCCCATCACAATCTTCACGAAGGCATGGGGGTTCATTGTCATCTACTCTGTCAACATCCATTGATGGTAACCCTCTGGTAAAAGATTGATAGTGCATTAAAGTGGCTTCTAATTCATCCTCATTTGCATTTTCAAATGACTCTAGATTTCTACTAGGACTTGCAAGCACAATACTGCATACGGGATCTTGAGGATCTTGAATATAAAATACTTACATTGCTTGACTTCCCAAGATAAAAGAATCTGATTTGAATCCAATTCTGTTCAGATTTACCAACGTGAAACCCAGATCATCTATTTTAACACCATTATTATTCTCCACCCAATTTCATTTAAATATTGGAATTTGAAATTGATGGTAATCGAGTGACCATATTTCTTCAATAACTCCATAAAAAACCATGTCAGACACAATTGGATTTTTATCCCTGACACTAGCAACTTGCATTGTCTTTGCGACTAAGCTTACTCCAGAGTTTTGAGTAACTCGTACATCATCGCGTTCTTTCGTAGCATAAGTAACCCCATCAATCAAATAACTAGAATACTTTAACACTTTCTTGCTAGGTTCACGCGCTATCCACTTCAATCTTTCAGATATTTGAAGGGTGGAAAGGTCAACTGCATGTTCAACCTATATTTAACAATATAAAAAAATTTATATTTTTTGTAAAATAGACAGAGTTATATGTAAGCTAATAGATAGTATTTTTGGAGCGTACCATATCATGCAACCAGTTAATAAATGTTCGATTATACTCATCTTGTAACCACTTTTTGGACTTAGCTTTATGAGGAAATCTTTTTCTCAGCTCCACCATGTATGCCCTAATGGAATTATTTCAAATAAATAAACCAATAGAATATTGTATTCAAGTAGCCTGAAAGTACTGATAAGTTGGAGATCTTACTTGATATAAGGATCAATCTCATCATCATTCGCCAATACGTAACGGTGTGCTTGTTGTAACTCATCATGCCTAGCTAAGAGCACTACTACTCCCGATAAAGGCTTAGTATGTTCTACTTTGTGATGCTTTGATGGTATCCCAATTGTGTGGACATTAGATAAATAATCTGAGCAAAATTCTACAGCCTCTTCAGCAATATAACATTCAGCTATACATCCTTCAGGCCGATTGTGATTGCGCACATAACATTTCCAAATCTTCATGTATCTTTCAAATGGGTACATGTGTCTATACCAAACGGGTCCACACAATATGACCTCCCGCACAAGATGAACAGTTAAATAAATCATTATATCAAAAAATGAAGGAGGGAAGTACTTTTCAAGCAAGCACAATATCATCACAATCTCTCTTTGAACTTTAAGACGTCTGTTACTTTACTATATAAAACATTGATGAAGAAACACAATCGAGTGATAGTATCTCTGACATGTTTTGGTAATACACCGCGAATGACCATTGGAAGCAATTGTTGCATTAAAGTGTGATAGTCATGTGACTTAAGGCCAACAAGTTTCAAATCCTTCATCGACACAAGGTTTTTAACATTAGATGAGTAACCTTCAGGGACCTTTATTCCTGACAAAGAATTAAAAATACTTCTTTTCTCATATTTGCTTAGAGTGTAACAGGCAGCTGGCAGAAATGTTCTCTTCTCCCCAATCTTTGGTGCCAATTCAGTCCTTAAATTCATTTCCAAAACGTCTAATCTTTGTTTTTCCTGGAATGTCAAGTAACGTACCAATGAGATTTTCACAAACATTTTTTTCAATGTGCATCCCATCAAGGACATGTCGAACATGTAGTTCTTTCCAATACTCAAGTTCAAAGAATATTGATTTTTTTTTCCAGCATGTTTCTCGATCATCCTCCTTGATTGTAGCTTTCTGTTGATTTTTCCCAAATGATAATTAATTCTTTCAACTCTTTCCAAAGCTTCATGGCCACTCAATGGATTTGGTGCAAGGTTAAACTCTTGATTCCCATTAAATGCCTTCTGTTGCCTTCGATATAGATGACTTAAAGGTAGAAACCTTCTATGGCCTGTATATGATATTTTCCTACTATGCTTCAACCTTGTCGAGTACATTTTTTCTGCACAAATAGGACATGCATGATATCCCTTCACAACACATCCTGACATATTCCCATATGCAGGAAAATCATTGATTGTCCATAGCAAAACAGCTTTAAGAGAGAAACTTTCTTTTCTATATGCATTATATGCTTCGACACCTTTATCCCATAAGCATTTTAAGTCGTCAGAGCGGGTGGCTCAAACTTGGTGCAACCACCAATTTGAGATTTTTTTTAAAGATATTTCACTTTTTATTTAAAATAAATAGTATTTGTTAGGCGCCTTTTTCAATTTTGGATCTTCATCTTTCCACCATTCATTAGAGTTGATAAAACTATCAATTTTTGAAAATTTATCATAAATATTTTTTTATTTTAATATTTTTCTCGAAATTCGTGTTACCTTAATTCGAGCAAAATTTTCAACTTTGATTTTTTTTTTCAGAATTGACAAAAGTAATATTTTTAAAAAAAAATTCTTAATTTTTTTATTTTATTATTATTATACCTCGAAATTCGTGCAACACCTTTTTAAGCTATTTTTATTTTTTCTCTCCAAACTACTAATCCACGACCAAGTCTTGGTATATTTTTGGTGTTTCTTTTATGTATGAGGTTTAAACTAAATGGCCAACCAAGAGTGGAATAGTGTGCGTCCACCGCTATTCTCCGACGAGAACTTCAATCTTTGGAGAAGTCAAATGGAGTCCCTTCTGAAAGCCCACATGGACTTATGGCTGGTCATCCAAAGGGGATTCTCTTTCCTCATAGAAGATGAGTTATCAATCGAGTGGGATAAATTGGATGAGCAAACCCTCAACCAAATCGAGACAGATGCAAGGGCAACTGCAATCCTATAATGTGGCCTAACCAAGAAGCAACTCGAACTAGTAGTGTAACGCCCGCTTTTTTCTTTTTTTTTCTAAAGCGGTGTTACGCTAACATACGTAGGGGCTTGTGAACATCGTAATGCAGTGGAATAAGTAAAATTTACACATACATGCACCTAGCTATCCTTCCTAACATAGTGACATGGGAACTTAGCATTATCAACATTGTACTTATCATCATGTCATGAAGTCACATAAGCCATCCATTAGGCACATAAGTAGCAAACGCAA
Source organism: Boesenbergia rotunda (assembly GCA_024364735.1). Lineage (NCBI taxonomy): Eukaryota > Viridiplantae > Streptophyta > Magnoliopsida > Zingiberales > Zingiberaceae > Boesenbergia > Boesenbergia rotunda. The sequence continues at coordinate 16,187 of JAGFNQ010007824.1, read as the reverse complement.
AGTTTTAGCATAAGACTTGTAAATGTATCTTTTTCTTGGCCAAGTCACTATCAAACACACGTTCCTGCCCCCTCCTGCTGCTTCCTCATCGTCCTCCTGCTTGATCTACGGTATAAGGAAAATAAGACTATAAGCACATAGGCTTAGTAAGACTCTTTCCAACTCACTAAAACCATTCATCAAATTAATCATAAGCACACGAAACATGAACATAACTTGGTGCTTTACATAGGACATAAGCATCTAAAATCACTTAGCATGACATAGTTCTTGCATAGTACATGAACATAAAATACACTTAACATAGCATGAGACATGACATTAACATAAATATAAATATACTTAACATGACATGATACATGACATAAACATAAATACAAATATACTTAACATGGCATTATACATGGCATAAACATAAACATAAATATACTTAACATGACATGATACATGGCATAAACATAAACATAAATCTACTTAACATGGCATGATACATGACATAAACATGAACATAGATGTACTTAACATGGCATGATTTCTAACATAGCATATGGGCATCTTCCTAACATAAATATAAACATAAGATGTTTACTATCATGCATAATTCTTAACATGAAACATAAGCATAAAACATTACTATCCTGGCATAATGCATAACATGAATGAATGCATGAGTCAAATGCATATACATAAGGATGCTTAACTTTAAAAATCATATTTTTAAATACTTAAACATAATCATCACATTATTGGAGTCCCCGACTTGTAACACATACATACATCATGTGCGCGCATCCCTAAGTAAATACGAGGTAGCTAGTCTCGACCTACTAGGGTAAGGACAGCTACGGTAGTCCCAGAACCGTGGACAGCATAGTCGGTAGTCCAGAACCGGGGCGTTCTTAAGGTGCCCATCCCTGTTGGACAGCTTCGGTAGTCCCAGAACCGTGGACAGCATAGTCGGTAGTCCAGAACCAGGGCGTTCTTATGGTGCCCATCCCTTGGACCCATACTTCGGTCCGGTACAGGCCTATTCATAAAGTAAAATAACTTTACATGCTTCATCATTCATAAGACATTCATAGCATACTTAGACATAACATAGCTTTGTTACATGAAGCATGACATAAAGCATACTTGACCTTTCATTGTTCATACTTAATGCTTAGCATCATTATGCCATAAAGGCATAAGCATTATCTTCATTCATAAAACATGGCATGCTTACATAAAACATCATTCTTGTTCATAGTGCTTGCATTAACTTCATTCATAAAACATGGCATGCTTACATAAAACATCATTCTTGTTCCTAGCGCTTGCATGATCATGGCATATAAGGTAAGCATTGCATTATATTCATAGAACATGACAGGTACTTAGACCATCATCCCATTCCATGGAGCTTGCATTATCATGATACGTAAGGTAAGCATTGCATTTCGTACATAAGCATAGTATCTATCACAAGCATGCATAGGTAGGACTTCTATAAATATGCTACAGACTATCTAAGTGCATGACATAGAACATAAGACATTCATGAATAAACCCTATTAAGCATGACATCTAACATAAACATACCAACATGAAACATAGTACTTAAGGATAGGGTTATAGGTAATATAATTTTTACCACATGCTTGAACCTTTATATACACATCATAATAAGCCATAAACCATCATTCTTAAAACCCTAACTCCACCTAAACCCCATTTACATGGCTTGGCCGAAACTTGTAAGGGAGGAGTTCCATCATTCAAATGACATGTAAGGTAACATAAGGAAAAGGAACAACCATACATTACCTATAAGGCCATAGGGAGTCATTAGGGCTCATGATTAGGGTTAACCCTAACTTTTAGCCCTACTTCTTAGGGTTGGCCGAAACTTGCAAGGCCATGGGTACATGGAAAAATTTCATAAAATTCCCAATTAAATATTAAACACCAACCATACCATACCATAGGGGCCTTTGGAACTCGCACTTGAAGTAAACCCTAACTTTTAGCCCTACTTCTCATCTTGGCCGAAACTTGTAAGGTTGCAAGGCCTTGTGAAAATTCACATAAATCACCTTCAACCTCCCATTGTATCATGAGGATACACAAGGTACATACTTGAAGGGTTTGGTCCAATCCTAACCATGGAATCATGGTGAAGGTACCAAACCCTAAAGGGTCTTAGGGTACTCTAAAAATTTCCCAAAATTATATTTTATTCTATATTCATCATGAGAACACATTAGAAAGCATGAGTGAGGTTGTTAACATCATCTTGGACCCAAAACCTATGGTGGCCGAAAGTTTAGGATTAGGGTTCATGGTTTCTTTTCAACATAAAATCCCAAACAAAACTTTCATATCATGATAACTTCAAGGAGAACTATTATACCACAGGTGAGGGAGTCTTACTATAGACTATCTTGGTTATAGACCTTAGATTTGGGAGAAGGATGAAGACCTTGTTGCCTTTTGACCACCTCTAGCCTTTGTAACCTTGAACAAACACCTTGGATCTTGAAGGAGAGGCCTTCTTGGGAACTTTTCCCAAGGGAAAACCCTCCTATGGGGTTCAGCTAGAAGGATGAAGAAGGAGAAGGGGAGAGGCTTGGTGGATGAAGAGAAGAGAAATAACTCTTAAGTGTTAAGTTATCTCTCATTTATACACAATGAAGAGAGGCAAGTGAAGAGACATAGTGCCTCCTCTCATGGTGACTCTTCACTTCCTTTAGCCTTAACAAAAATCCACTTCATTCCCTCATAGTGCTCCCTTGCTAGGTGAATCGGTTAGTGCATGCATGGTGGTATAAGAGGTCCAAGGTTTAATCCTTGGTGCATGCACTTTATTTTATTTTTTATTATTTCAAAAATTCCCTTAAAACTCACCCATAATCATGCTAATATTCCTCATTAAAACCCATTTATATTTATATTAAATTTTGCCTAAAATCTACCAATAACCATGGTACTAAAAATCCCATATAAGGCTCATTAGTACTTAGTTTCTCAATTTAAATGAGAAAAATCATGGATTTCTAGGCTAAGGTTCGTACTAATATCTCTAGGTCCCTTGGAAAATTATCTAGACATGATCAATATTTTAAAGAAAATTTTTTGGGTCGTTACAAGTAGGTCCATTCAGATGTGCTAGAGAAATTTGGGAAAAATTGATTAACCTTCATCAAGAGATCTCAGATGAAGAAGAATATCAGATAAGTTATTTTGCATACTCGGCTCAAGCTCAAATAGCCGAAATAGAGTTGGCACACGACTTCAAAATTTACTCCGGATCAGAAGATGAAATAGAATCTGTACCAAACTGTGAATTCGAGCCAGAATCAGAAGATGAATTGACTGAGATAAAAATGGTAACCAGTTTTGATTTTTTTTCAGAATTACAATTTAATAATTAGACTGATACTGTAATGGTCAAGGAAGGTATAATTTCAAGTGCAGAGACAACCCCAAAGAAGAAGCTTCAACATGTACTCGAGTCCGACTCAGACTCGGAATCAGAAGACAGTAAAGGAGATCGACCCAAACTGGTTCGATTGGCTCGTGATCATTACAAGAGTGCTGGACAAACAATCGACAAAGGTAAATTTTCAATATTTGAAAATCCAATATTTACCTTAGATAATGTAATTGATTCATATAAATTAGTTAAGGCAAATTTTAGAAAATTGAAACAAGAAAATGAAACTCTGAAACATAAGGTCAATATGTTAGAAAATTTAATTCATAATATTGCTGATTTCGAAAATCCAGAGTATTACTCCAATTGTGACCTTACTTAGATAATTGTTTGCTTTAATTGTGTGTTGCTTTTTATTTTAATTTTTTTTATTATGCTTAGAATTAGGGTTGATTTGTTTAAGGACTAAAGAGTTACTTAAAATTTGAACAACCTAGTATTAGGTGAAGGTGAGATGATAGTACATTAGGGAAACCATACTGGTGGAACTAGCCGAAGCTACCGGTCCGAAACCTAAACTAGTTAGACCAAAATTTTTCAAAAAGTGATTTGAAAATGAATTTTCGGTAAAAGGCTTTGTCAAGGAAAAGGTTGTTGCTCCAATAAGACTACGGCCAAAGAAGGCCTTTGTGCCTCGCCAAGACCTGAAAGCTAATTATCAAATCTCAAATTCAATTTACTATTTTATAAATTTGAATCTAACATAAGTTTTATGTAAATCTTAGAATTAACACTAATTCGAAGATGAAAATAAAACATCTCACAAAATAGATAAGGTAACCTGTTTTGTCATGTAGAACTTGGTGAAATGTCTAGGACCTAATAATGTAGTTCAATACATTTTCAAAATCAACTCAATTCTTTACAAAATTAATTCTAAATTAACTCTATATGTTTTCCACTCAACATTTTTCAAAAATTGAATTTCATTTGTTTTCAAAATTAACTCATCAAACTAAGTCTTGATTGAATTATAGTAAGACCTAGGACTTGATTGGGTCAATTATTGATTGGTAAAACCAAGTCAACATAGTCAAATCCTGGTCAATACTGAAGTCCCTTAAGGCACTTAGATATGTAAGTAGCTAATTGGATTAGACAGAGACCGAAAGTGGTTAAGTTGATCAATTTTTTATGAAAAGTTTTTTCATGCTTGGACTCACTAGTATGTTAAGTGGGTTCAGAATTTGTTACTTGGGTCAAACTGAGATCAATTCAATTACTTGCTACAGTTTCCTTCATCATTTTTACATAGCAAGTAGACTCTGATACATAACTTTTTTTGCCAATCACATTTTTTTATCTTTTTTTAATATGGCAAAGGGGGATAGAAGAAAAAGTAAAGTTAAAATAATTTTTCCAAGGCTAGTTATGTTTTCCTTGTTTTCGAAAATGTCAAGTCAAGATATTTTTTCCTTGGTTTCGAAAAATTCAAGTTTCAAAATTATTTTCAAAATTGTTGTTCAAAAAAATCAAGTTTCGAAAAAATTAAGTTAAAATTATTGTTTTCTTACAAAATAATATTTTCAATTTGTTACTCAAGCATTTCTTCAAAAAAGAAAATTTTATTTCCTGAAATGTTATTTTTAGAAAATACAATTAGATTCAGAAAAATCTATTAAAGAAAAACTTTAAGTTAGAAACTTTCAAAATTATTTTTTTTTCAAATTTCCCTTACTCAGAAGTGTTAAAAAATTTTCTCGAAAACCTTTCAAATAGAAAAATTATAAATTTTCAAAATCTTCAGGGGGAGAATTTTCAAATTAAAATAAGCCTTATGTAATGTTTCAAATTTTTGTTAAGTTTTCAAAAAATATTAAAAATTCTTCTAGAGAACTAATTAAGGGGGAGATAACTAATTAAGGGGGAGAGCAGAAGAATCGAGTCATTCTTTCCATCAAGTACATAACTATTTGTTTAATGTTATTTTAACTTAACTTGTGAATTGTGTTGCCATAAATCATAAAGGGGAAGATTATTGGTGCCGAAAGCACCAAATCGAACCTGGTTTTGTTAATGGAAAAGGGTTCAAAGTTAAGTTCGTGTTGTTATCTAATGGATTTACCAAGTGTGTAGGAAAGCCCTAGTTCACCTAGGCACAAAGTCTTGACCTGTAGGGTTGAGCAAGAAGTCCTGGTCGAGGACTGGCCAAGAAGACCTGGCCAAGGGTTGGGCAAGAAGTCCTGGTCGTGGACTGGACACTGAAGTCCTGATCCGGAAGATTGGGCAGGAGTCTTAGTCGAGCAAGGATTACGGACAGATGTAGAGGCGGGTCAAGGAACCGACGTCTCGAGATTCGACAGTCTCGGAGGCTGAGTAAAAGTCCAATCGGAGGAGCCGGTTGGCAAAAGGTAAATTCTCCTGAGAGGAGTAGGTGAGGATGAGTTCCCCGGAAGAGAGAATAATAGGCGTCGGTTCTACCTAGGGTTTCATTTTGAAATCCAAAGTCAAAACCAAGATGCTCCTGCTGTGATTTATTCAATTATCTATATTATATATTGTATTTGGACTAACCCTGGTTGCAGGAGTGAAAAGTGTTTTCTGCTACATCCCAGGTGACTGAGATGAGTCAAGCGCACGAGAAGTCAGGCGCCTGATCAGGCGCTCGAGATGGCTTGTTCCACCAGGTGAATTCGACTGAGCTGGCTGATTGCCATGTCAGAAACTCAGGCGCTCGTGAGCCATCAGTCTCCCCAGAGATCCTAGGTGCCCAAGATCGAAGGAAAGTGGATTGGTCGAGTCTACAGATAAGCACGCGTCCAATCCGTGACACGTGTCAGGCGCCCAACAAGCCTCAGGCTTCCGAGAACTCTTTATATAAGGGGCTTCACCGCTTGCTTTCCAACAATCAATTCCAATTCAACGCAAAGAAGCTTTCTTGCAACTCAAGCACGCCAACGCTCTTTAGACTTCTTCCGTGCTCGAGTTCTTCCGCGCCGTAAACGATCAAGATCGATGACACACCATCCAAGACACACTATGACTTTTTCTGGTGTCATCGGTATCATTTGCATTCGTTGCTTAAATTCTCTACTCACATATTTGTAATATTTTTGATTTATAGATTGCCCAAAGAATATGGTCAATGACCGTGGGCCTTGGAGTAGGAGCCATCAATGACTCCGAACCAAGTAAAAAAGAAGCATGTTAGCATTGTCCTTTTAATTCTTCTACTGTGTTCTGATTATTCCAAAAATTTAACGTAATCGCTATTCACCCCCCCCCCCCCCCCCGCGTCTATCGATTACAACAATCTCACAAGTGGGGGGATTGTTGGGGTTGCAAGGTTGTAAGCATAGTCCCACATCGAAAACACATGAGAAAGATCATAGGCTTATAAAGGAAAAAGATATCTCCATTGGTATGAGGCCTTTCGGGAGAGCCCAAGAGCAAAACCATGAGGACTTAGGCCCAAAGTGGGCAATATCATACCATTATAGAGATATCTAAATTCCTTTCAGTCATAACAATTGGTATCAGAGCCAGGTCGCTCTTTACTGGACTAACTGCCAGAAGAAGCACGAGCAAGAGCCATGATCCAGATCTAACCATGTGGGTTAAGCCTTGAATAATGGATGTGGCGGCTCCCGTGTCATGATCAAGAGAACCATACACCAGGCAGGCAAAGAAGTCCTAGTTGTGGCTAGGCGGTGAAGTCCTAGTAGGCCGGGTCGACCGAGGGGCTTGTGGATCAGACTTCAAACATCAAAGTTCTGATTGGTTGAGGATCAGACATCAAACAGAAAGGGTTTCCGTATGAGGGGGGCTTGTGGTCCTTTTTGAGGGGGGGGGTTGTTGGGGTTGCAAGGTTGCAAGCATAGTCCCACTTTGAAAATACATAGGAAAGATCATAGGCTTATAGGGAAAGAAGATATCTCCATTAGCATGAGACCTTTAGGGAGAGCCCAAGAGCAAAACCATGAGTGCTTAGGCTCAAAGTGGAGAATATCTTACCATTGTGGAGATATCTAAATTTATTTCGGTCCTAACAATATTGACTATCTAGGATGTGAATCTTATCCTTGGAGATCCAATACTGATTTGGTCCATCTTGATTAATCAAGCTTAACTTTGGGACCCATGCTTGGACTCGGGTTCTAGTTTGGTTCAAAACAGAATAATAGGATCTGTAATGTGAGTTGGTTCAGTAACCAAGTTCGGATCTGTTTAGAATGGATTTCTATTTTTTAGGAATCATGTCAAGATTTGGTACCCGAAGTAAATCGTTCCAGTGCAACTTAAAGTTCCTTTACTTGAGTTTTCAAGGAGGAATTCTCTTCCTCAAGATTTTGGAGTTGAGTTGAGGTTCCTTCCTGAACTATCTTAGTCAAGGATCTTGAGTTGGCCTCCTCCTTTAGGACATTGACTTCCTGTCAGAGGGATTCAACCCAAATGTTGGCTTTGGCCAACTTGCGAGATAGATAAGAAATTAAGTCATACAGTTGGGATTCGGGATAACCTCTTATCTTTTGATATTGATAGTTTTCCACTTTCTCTGCTTTATTCCAGTTCCGACCCTGACTCGGTGTCGAGTTCTTCTAAGGTCGTTAGTGTGAGGAGGTTGGGGTGCAGAGCTTCTTCTTCATCTTTCGAAGAGGACTCATCTCGTGTGTCTTGGAGTGCTTTCTTCCTCTGAGTCTTCTTGGCCTCCTTCAAGTTTGGACACTCTGATTTGTAGTGACCCTTCTTGTTGCACCCATAACATGTTACTTCAGTCATCCCATTCTGACTAGTACTTGGTTCAGTTGGATCATCATTTTGCTGAACCACCTTCTTCTTCTTTTGACCCTTCATCATTTTGTAGTAGTTTCAGGCCATTCTGACTAACTCAGGATGTTCAATTCCGTCATCGTCAGATCCGAGTAGGAATCAGACTCAGGAATAGGTTGAGGCTTCTTCTTCTTCTGTTTCCCTGAGACTTTACCTACAAAAAGAGCTATTCCTTTCTCGACCTATGCAGCGTTAGTTTGTTCATGTAATTCTTGATGCGAACCCAAAGAGAAGATGTCTCAAGAACCCACAACAAACTGAAGAAAGAGAGAAAGATAGTCTAAATCGAAATATGGAGGATGAAAGAAAGAACCTTGACCCAATGCTTAGGAAAGCACAAACCTTGGTATAAAAGAAGAAGAAGATAGACGCCACAAGCTTGGGATGGAGGTTGATAAGTCTTGAACGCCACAAGGAGATTCCATGATAAGTTCTAATTCAATGAAGAACCAACAAGTGAGAGCCTCACCATGCTTGAGATGAAATATGACAAAAGTTATAGGTTGTGGCCGCCACCCCCTTAATTTATAGCTATAGGGTGACCTAAAAACCCTAAAAGGCCAAAAGGAAGACCATGTAGTAGAGGTCTATGTAGACTACATAGCCATATTGAGCTCTTGGCACCATTACAACCCAAATAAAGCTAGAAATTGGGTGTAAATTGAACCCACAAGTCCCACATATCCCTCTTACATACACAATAGACTTAAGTGACTAGTTAAGCTCATCTACGACTCAAATTAGGTTAACTAAGCCGTAGGACTTGCTCTTGGTCAAACCTTCTTCAATGGTAGCTTTGGCTTTCACATCTTCAATTAGCGCATTAAGTGCTTCTTTCATCTTTTTAGCCTTTGCCCTTGTAATTGGGCCTCCTTTGATACATAATGAATCATCAACATCTTCTAGAGTGGGTTCAGCATGATCCATATCATTAGCTTGTTGGTCAACTTGTCCACATTCTTTGACTCCATCATTCCCCCTCTCCTCAAATGGATTCGTCTTCGAATCTTGATTACCTATATCAAAGGGAAAGTGATTAGAAACATTAAATGTGGAACTCATATTATACTCACCTGGTAAGTCAAGCTTGTAGGCATTATCATTGATTCACGCCATGACTTGAAATGGTCCATCGCCTCGTGGATGCAACATAGTATGACGATTAGCAGGAAATCTCTCCTTTCTCATATGAACACAAACCCAATCACCGGGTTCAAAGATGATTTTCTTGTTGGATCGAAGAAAACGATAGAGGGGGGATGAATATCGTTAAAATATTTTCGGACTAAGAAAGAGCAAATATGCAGCGGAAAGAAATAAAGTACACAAGAACATAAGTCGGTTTTTTACTTGGTTCAGAGTCGCAGTCCGCACCTACTCCAAGGCCCACGGTCTTTGACCGTTTACATTGGGCAATTCTATATTCGGAAAGATCTTTACAGATTGATAGTACGGATATAGAATTTGACAACTAAATCACAACACTTTCATAAATTTAAAACTTTACCGACGCCCACGATGGATTGAATTCCGGAGCAGAGGGTCATCGTCGACGCTGAAATCTCGAAATAGAACTTTGTCGGAGCATAGCGCGTAAGCGAAAGTGTTTCGAGCATTGGAAAGAATGGATGTTGAAGCCTTGGGATCGAGCCCCCTTTTATAGTGCTCGTACGGGCGCCTGTGACGTTAGGGGCGCCTAACACGTGCCCTTCGATCTGCGAATCCTTATCCGCGGGCTCGGTCAGTGCTTATCCACCTCCACTTGGGCGCCTGAGTTGATGGGGGCGCCCATGACCTCACGGGGGCCTGATCCAGCTTGGCCCAGAGGCTTCGCAGCTATGTTTTGGGTTTTTCCTTCACTCTTGAGCGCCCGTATCCATACGGGCGCCTGTGTCCATTCGGGCGCCTAGGCCCAGTGATGTCCCTCACTTGTAGACGACCAGTCCTTCGACCCTACAACTTAGGTTAGTCCCAAAACATAATCAACATTGGTTACAGTCGTAGCTGTCTTGGTTCTGACTTTGGGTCTCCCAAATGGAACCCTAGGTCGAACGGACGCCTACTGTTCCCTCGACGGGGAACGCGTCCTCACCTACTCCTCTCAGGAGAGTTTACCTTTTACCAACTGGCTCCTCCGGTTGGACATTTTCCCAATCCCCCTTACCAGGTCTTCATGCCCAACTTTCGCTCAAGTCTGTTGGAACTCGGATGGCTAGAGAGGGGGGGGGTGAATATAGCCAAGCACTTGGACTTTGTGCTTTTCAAATTTCTGTACTCAACCTTTTAGTAGCACAGCGGAAGTAGTAAAAATAGAATATGAAGAAAACTATACCCTAAACTATGAGCAAAACACAAGAACGCAAACAAGAGGATTTACAAGGATCGGGGATAACTTGCCTCTACTCCGTGGCGTGCCCTTATGGTGGGCGATCCCTTGATCGTCAGCAGATCAAGCCCTGGAAGATCCGGATAGAAAGCAACCTCCTTCTCGGTGGAGTAACCTCTCCACAACGTTTCAATCAATGATATAGTTTTAAGCACAATGAAATACAAGAAAGATCTTACTTAGCACATAGCACGGACAAGAACACAGCAAGCTTCTTCCGAGCTCCACCCAACGATGATCTCACGTAAGAACCCCTTTCTTCGTGTCTTCTCGCTATTGGACTCAAAGCCTCTAGTTCCTTCCTCTAAGTGCTCAAGCAAGGGATGGTTGCTTCAAAGATCACAATAGCTTTCTCAAGAGAGGATGATCAGCTAAGAGCACAAGCACGCAGCAAGAAATCGTAGCAAAAAACCAAGGCATCAAAAAGTTCTTCTCTGCTCTTCTCCACCACGCTACTTATCCACTGTCCACTAGCGCCAGGTCAACATCTCACTGCAGCCTCCAGCTACTCTCCTGCAACCACCAGCCACCACTAAGCTCTTCTGGACTCCCTGAGCTTCCCTCAAACCAGCCCTAGTCAGTAGCTTCAGCCAGCGCTAGTGTCCGTTACAACCTGAGATGGAAAACGGGCAAACCTGCTCCAAGGAAAGGCCTCCATTGACTCTCCTTGAGTGTTTGAATCCTTCCTTGTCACCTACAGCTTAATCAGAGCATTAGCACAGCATATCACTCAGTAAATCAAGTATCAGGGATCAAATGCAAAGAATCAGATATGGTCAGACGCGATCAGAGAGTCTAACAGTGCAATTTGAATTAAAGTGATCGGTCACCTGACCGATCCAGGGCTCGTGGGTCGGTCACCAGACCGATCCACCGCTTGCTGGGACTCCCCAGCTCTCACGGAGACACAAGCCTGGTCGATCATCAGATCAATCAGAGTGAAGCCTAATCGGTCACCAGACCGATCATGTAGTTCCCTGACCGATCAGGCTCAAGCCTGATCGGTCCACCTCTGAGTGAACAATAACTGCGGAAATTAAATCCTAGGTCTTTGATCGGTCACCGGACCATTCAGGAACTGATCAGCGGGGGAACTCAACTCACTGTATGCTCCTAAATCGGTCACCAGAATGATCAGGAGCAAGGTAGTGAGGAAGCTGCCTGCTCCCTGATCGGTCACCGGACCGATCAGAAGCCGAGCAACGAGGCAACAGCCTGCTCCCTGATCGGTCAGCAAACCGATCAGGAGCCACACAGTAGGTTCCCAACCTCACTATGTACTCCCTGATCGGCCACCAGACTGATCAGTCATCGCTGTATCGGTCACCGGACCGATCCACGAAGGAGCAGCATGCCAACTTCCCTGATCGGTCACCAGACCGATCCAGGGACTGAAACCTAGCCCTCCAAGTTAGGATTTCGTCCAACCTAGCCCTCCAAGCTAGGACTTTTTCACATAACCCTCCAAGTTGAGAATTTTCACCTAACCCTCCAAGTTAGGACTTTTCACCTAGCCCTCCTAGCCATCCAAGCTAGGACTTTTCACCCAACCCTTCCGAATTAGGACTTTTCAAGACCTAGCCCTCCAAACTAGGACCTGACCCTCCAAGCCAGGACTTTTTCACCTAACCCTCCAAGTTGAGACTTTTCACCTAACCCTCCAAGTTAGGACTTTTCACCTAGCCCTCCAAGCTAGGAATTTTCACCCAACCCTTCCGAATTAGGACTTTTCAACACCTAGCCCTCAAAGCTAGGATTTTCCATACCTAACCCTCCAGGTTAGGATTTTCCAACACCTAGCCCTCCAAGCAAGGATTTTCCATACCATGCCTAATCCCCGATCAGGACTTAACCATAATCATAATCATCAACCTAAACTAAAATCGATGTCAACACCAAAACAACAATCAGGGTCAGACTGCATCAACAATCTCCCTCTTTTTATTGTTTGACAACCCGATATTAAGTTTAGTGTAATGACCCGGCCCGTTTGGCAGCCCATTTACCGGCCCATTTATCCGTCCTCACGACCGTCGTACCGTCGTACCGTCGACCGTCGACCGTGTCGTTACCATACTAGGTCTTTCAACTTCCTGGGCAGTGGATTTTTGCCTTCCCTGGATTCGAACCTTAGACCCAGGCTTAAATCTAGTTCTTTATGAATCCTGAATACCAATTGAGCTATATACAGGATTCATAAAGAACTAGATTTAAGCCTGGGTCTAGGGTTCGAATCCTGGGAAGGCAAAAATCCACTACCCAGGAAGTGGAAAGACCTAGTATGGTAACGGCACGGTCAACTGTACGACGATACGACGGTTGAGAGGACCGGTAAATGGGTCGGGTCGTTACAATACTTCCCAGGATTCAAACCCTAGACCCAGGCTTAAATCTAGTTCTTTATGAATCCTGAATACCAATTGAGCTTTGTAACGACCCGGTCCGTTTGGCGGCCCATTTATCGGTCCTCACGACCGTCGTACCGTCGTACCGTCGACCGTCAACCGTGCCGTTACCATACTTGGTCTTTCCACTTCCTGGGCAGTGGATTTTTGCCTTCCCACGATTCGAACCCTAAACCCAGGCTTAAATCTAGTTCTTTATGAATCCTGAATACCAATTGAAATAGCTCAATTGGTATTCAGGATTCATAAAGAACTAGATTTAAGCCTGGGTCTAGGGTTCGAATCCTGGGAAGGCAAAAATCCACTGCCCAGGAAGTGGAAAGACCTAGTATGGTAACGGTACGGTCGACGGTACGACGGTCGTGAGGACCGGTAAATGGGCCGCCAAACGGACCGGGTCGTTATAATAAAAAGGCGCCGTTTTATTGTAACGACCCGACCCGTTTGGCGGCCCATTTACCGGCCCGCATGACCGTCGTACCATCGCCTGTCGACCGTGTCGTTACCATACTAGGTCTTTCCACATCCTGGGCAGTGGATTTTTGTCGTCCCAGGATTCGAACTCTAGACCCAGGCTTAAATCTAGTTCATTATGAATCCTGAATACCAATTATAGCTCAATTGGTATTCAGGATTCTTAAAGAACTAGATTTAAGCCTAGGCCTAGGGTTCGAATACTGGTAAGGCAAAATCCACTGACCAGGCGGTGGGAAGACCTAGTATGGTAACGGCACGGTCGACGGTCAACGGTCGTGAGGGCCGGTAAATTGGCCGCCAAATGGGCCGGGTCTTACAATAAAAAGGCGCCATTTTATTGTAACGACCCGGCCCGTTTGGCGACCCATTTACCGGTCCTCACGACCGTCGTACCGTCAACCGTCGACCGTGCCATTACCATACTAGGTCTTTCCACTTCCTGGGTAGTGGATTTTTGCCTTCCCAGGATTTGAACCCTAGACCCAGGATTAAATATAGTTCTTAATGAATCCTGAATACCTCAATTGGTATTCAAGATTCATAAAGAACTAGATTTAATCCTGGGTCTAGGTTTTGAATCCTGGGAAGGCAAAAATCCACTGCCCAGGAAGTGGAAAGACCTAGTATGGTAACAGCACGGTCAATGGTCGACGGTACGATGGTACGACGGTCATTAGGACCGGTAAATGGGCCGGTAAATGGGCCGCCAAATGGGGCGGGTCGTTACATTTAGGAATTCTCAATCAATTTTCTCAAATTCAGAATCATAGGAGAATCATGATTCATCCCCTACAACATGATCATCCTAAACTTAACCAACCACACTCTCCCCCTTTGTCGAACACCGAAAAGGGTCTAGAGGGGCTGTTAAGTTTAACCATACTCCCCCTCAACCCTAGGGGTATCCCAAAACAACAAAGATACGATTGATGTTTGATAAACATATGAGCATATATGACAAAACAGGGCATGGTAAAACAAGCATATGCATCATATGAATATGGCATCATAAGCATGAACATAGCAATATAGAATGAGGCACACAGGTAGATAGTAATCATGTGAACACACATACATGCCAACAATCAAAAACATGATAAGGCAAATATAAAATACATGCAAAATATCAGATGCATCATTTAGCAAAATCTAGTCATAGTCAAGTGCATCAAAACCAAATAACTAAACAAATGCATACCAATGCATCGAAGTCAAAGCAAGTGTGGCACAAGGCCATAGATGTCAAATCACAAGGCATACAGCCCGAAAGTCATACAATCCAAGTAATCAGAAAATCAAATGTCAAGCAGACACAGAGTATATCAGCCATCAGCGGGGGGGGGGGGGGGGTCAGCCGGCATCGGATCATCCAGCGTGTCATCATCAGCAGCAAAGGACCCAGGTGCAGCACTACCGGATGGCACACGCACGGGATGAAGAGGCGGACGTAGTGAGGTTCAGCGCTAGGGCTTGGGAGATGAGGGGTTTTCATGAAGTTATTAGGTTGGTGGATCGGTCCACCAACTGAAATTTAATGTAATCGAACGGATCACCGTTCAATCTGGAATCGCCCAAACCGATCAGGCTTCATCCTGATCGGACTGGCCTGGTCCTGATCGGTCGGGTGACCGATCAGGCAGGCTCCTGATCGATTGGCTGATCGATCAGAAAGCGAACAGTAGGGTCGGATGATATTCGGAAGGCTCCCTGATCGATCTGTGGACCGATCACCACAGGGTGCCAGATCGGTCCGGGGACCGATCCAGGCTAGCACAGAGTGTTTGGACAGAATTTCGTTAAGTCTCTGTAACCCCTCTAATCGATCTGTCGACCGATCATCACATCTGGGAGCTAGATCGGTCCGGGGACCGATCAACCCTACGCCTGATCGGTCCAGTGACCGATCAGGGTTCCTGATACTCCCTGATACGATCTAAAACTTGTAGTTTCAGATTTTTACACAATTCTTGAAGGGATCTAATGAAAGATATCGATCTTGAAAGTGATCCCTTGACTATAATTGATCCCTAAATAAGGATCAAATGTCCTTATGGTTCGAACAAATCACTTTGCTCCACCCAAGTGGAGTCAAACTCAATCAACAATTATTCAACCAATTTCAATCAAGATTGTGCTAAATTCAGGTTTCCAATCAAGTTTCCTTGATTGGAATGTCCAAGTATGATCATGGAGCCAAATGCACATATGTTATGCATTGGTTTTCCCCACACGTGGTCACCGAAGTGATTTTTATCTCGTCACCTTAATTTCTCAAGGGATGCATTGACATTTTGATAAATTGAGTTGATCCTAACATCTCACCCCATTTTTAGCAAACAAAAACATTTTGGTAAACCTTATAGTTTGTGTGAGATGTCCCCAAACTTACCCAATTGTATCCCAACAATTAGAACTTATCATGAATGGTTTTGAATGCATTTTGAAACCTATGAAGCGCGACACATTCCCAACTCCCTTCTTAAGAAGGAAAACTCATTTTCGGGGAGTGGTTTAGTGAAAATGTCTGCAAAATTAGATTTGGACTCTACATAAGAGAGTACAACGTCTCCTCTGGCAACATGATCTCTAATGAAGTGGTGACGCACTTCAATATGCTTAGTCCAAGAGTGATGGACTGGATTCTTGGTTAGGTTAATTGTGCTAATGTTGTCAC